>JAMZAV010001072.1:0-387681 GCA_024449915.1 Sweltsa coloradensis
ATGTGGAAATTGGATTTTGTGAAGTAGACCTTGGCGACAGCACTCGAAATATTGGTAGCTAAAAACATCTTGGTGAAGGTGACAATCGCCCAATGTGGCAACACTGGTGGGGGACAGTAAACCAAAGCAACCAAGCCAATCCTGTAGGCCCCGACGCAATTGACGAGTGAGCGATAACCAACCAAAGATTGATATTTTTCAATAGGGAACACACACGTGACGTCACAGCTCAGTGCCACGGATCTTGCTGATGGACAAGCATACTAATTTCGCAAGTTGACGCCTGATGAACGGCTTAACAAATATCACGCTCTAACTTTTAACCTATTCATTATTTGGACAAAACTTAAGAGGAATAATATTTAGCAAACATATCATTTCATCTAATAGCGATTATTTTGATTTTTTTTACAGAACCGTTAGGTTGTTATAACAATACGCATTATAAATGACAAAATTATCAACAACTTTAAGTCTTCTCAACTTCAATTGACAAAAAACTACTGATCGGATTTCAACAAGAATTCTCTCTAAATTTGCATCCAACTAATTAGACAAGAAATAAATTAACTTTCTAGATAGAAAAAGCACTGAACAAAAATTTACAGCATAGCGTGCAGTTTTTCACGGCTCATCTGCACGTCAAAAGTGCGTATTTTAGATGAAAACACATACCATGCATATTACCCTATGCTGTAAATTTTCGTTCTGTGCACTTTCTATCTAGAAAGTTTATTTATTTCTTGTCTCAACAGTCCCATGCATATTTTGAAAGAGGTCTTGTCGAAATCCGATCACTAGGTTTTTGTCAATTGAACTTGTTTTTATTTAATTTCATAAGTAACAAGTAAGTCTTAAATTTTATTTTGATACGTACATCGATATAACAAGTTAACCGCTGTCTAGAAACTCAAAGTAATCACTATTTAAAGGAATGATATATTTGCTAAATATTATTCCTCTTAAGTTTTCCCCCAAAAATGAATAGGATAAAAGTTGGAGCGTGATTAGTGTTGCGACGTTCAGCAGGCGTCAACTTGCAAAACGATGGTTGCTTGTCCATCAGTTGGGCGAATACCCGGCATGCTCCTGGATGCATGACGTAGTTGTGTGTACCCTATAGGAAATATAGCAATCTGTGGTATGGACAGTGCAAACACCCATGGATCAATGCCAGAATAAATATAAAAAAATTGTCTTTTGTAAATCAGTTTTTTAACTGAATAGGATAGATAGGGCTTGACGTTAAATAAATAAATAAAATAAAGGCCGATTCAGAACAACTTTAAATTTATTATGTGTCTCGTTGTTAAGACGACTTCGAAGTCACTGTTTACAAATTTCTAAGAGAAGAACTGATGGACTTGAGTCCAAATCAGAAGTTAAAAAACTTCTTACTTTAGCGGGAATCAAACCCTGGACCTTCTGCATTAGAGAGGAGACGCTTACCATAAGACCAACGAGCCACATCCACATTTATCTTTTCTGTAAACCTACACACACAATGTTTTAGTTTTTTTAAATTTGGGCTCTTGGTTCTGTCAAAATATGTTGATTAGGCCCTACCACAAAGGGGTGTAATTTTGGGATGCATTATTTTTGTGTTCTGAGTGTACGGTAGTCTATGAAAAGTGAAAACATTTGTATTTGAGCACAGTTTTAAGACAGAATTTGTTATGTGTTACCATACCAGTGTTTTGGATAAAATATGTAAATGTAAAATTTGGGTATATTTCATTTGTGACTTGTCTATGTGTAATTTTTGTTGTGACCATGTGGGTGGATGTTGTAATAATTTGTAGGCCATGTCCTATTGACCATTGTCTTTGTACAATTTGTAAAATAGCAAACCATGCTAAAATAAAGATATAGGCCCTACTACTACTACCATGTCATTTTTTAGTCATTTTAGACTGGTGCTACGCTGTAGAATCTATGACAAACAAAAAAATAAGTAGTTTAAAGATTCTTAAGGAATTGACCCAAATGCAATGTTTTACAGATATCGGGATCAAAAAGCTTAAAAAATTTGGGTAGGTCTAAAATGGAAATCAGTTTTTGAAGGTTTAGGCCTATTTTAGTTTTATTAATTAGGGCCTTATGCTGTAATAAAAATAAAATAAATTAGGGTAGGTCTAAACACGTGACACCTCCCCAAGATCGTCAAGCGTCTAGCCACTTATTATTTTAGAAATCAACCACTGCCTATGCCTACCAGCTGAACCATCCAGAACCACAATAGCTCCATCAATGACACTTAGTGATTGTTCCACCTCCATTGTGAAGTCAATATGTCCAGGAGTATCCACCAAGTTAAAACGATGATCCTGCCATGGAAAGGTTACCGTCACCGAAGCGATTGTGATGCCTGAAAAATAAGTTTATTTTATTTTATTCATGTATCAAAGTGGTACGACTGAAGTTATATTAAAGCAAAGACATTCAAGTGAAATTGGGCAGTGGATTCATTACATGGAAGAAGATGACAGTTAGTTCAGTGTTGATTTTGAGTCTGCTATTGGTAAGGGGATTCATCTGGACTGAAAAAGTGAATCTAACTATTGTAGAGTGTGGTACTAATGCTGATGCATTGATTAAAATGCACTTATATCTTGGGTTTCCTATAGAGAGACTCATGGTTGTTGAGAAGTGTGACGTACCATGCTTTGTGGTTTGTTTTCATGAATGTTTGGCTAGAGGATTCTAATTGAGAAGCAGGAGAGCATTGAAAAGGTCCAAGTATGAGAGGCGTAAAGATACTAGAATGAAAAATGAAATATCTCTGTGTGCGTTATCTCTGCTGCTAATTGCTTTATTTGGCGACATCCATCTCAACCCTGGACCCGCAACTTTGCAAACGAATGAGCTGTCATTAGACTACATGAATGCACGTAGTATTTCAGGAGTTGACAGTTTGATGAACTTCAATATCTACTATGCAGACAATACTGACGTAGATATCGTGTGTGTTACTGAGACATGGCTGACTGAAAACATATTTGAGAGTGAGGTCCTAGATCATTCGCAATTTGTCATTCATCGTAGAGACAGGCCGAGTCCTCCTAACCCAAGACATAATGTTGGTGGCGGAGTTCTTACAGCTGTGTCGACAAAATTTTCATCGCGACGTCGTGAGGACCTCGAGTCACTGACAACTGAAATTGTTTGGGTTGAGATTGCTACCTCAGCGCTCTCCAATATCCTTGTTGGCTGTGTCTACATTCCTCATCCATCGCCGGAAAAAATTGAAGATCTTCATCAGTGTCTCTCAGATATTTGCACCAAACTTCGACCCAATGACAGTGTTATCTTGTGCGGAGATTTTAATATTCCTGAGATAAGTTGGTCAAATGGCGACGGGGGAGAAGTGGTTGCTAAAGTTGGCGCATCTCCGTCACCCAACGTAGCATTATTTATTGAAATGGTGGCTGATCTTAATTTCTCTCAAAAACTTGTTACTCCATCACGAAATGATAATTTTCTTGATCTAATATTTACTGATAACCCAGACATTGATGTTCAAATCTCCAGAATAGAAGATTCACCAGTTGTATCTGATCACTTAGCATTTAGGTGTTTATTTAAACTACCAAAATTATCATTCAACTTCAAACCAAGATCAAACTCTCAACATAATTGGCGTAAAGCAAACCTTAATGCCTTGAAGTATGAACTTGACCATAAGCAATGGGAACGAATGAATGACTGCAAGGAAGTTGATGCAAAATGTGAACTTTTCTATGAATTGCTAACTGAGGCTATTAAAGAAACAGTACCCAAGATAAAAAGTAAAATACATAAGTATCCAACATGGTTTGATAGAGATGCAATTACTGCACTGCGTGATAAGAACCGAGCGTATGTAAGATGGAAGACATCTAGTTCAGAGTCTCATAAACTAGCATATCAGTCGAAAAGAAGGTTGTTTCATCAGCTTAAACGCATCAAATACAAGGAGTATTTACTAAAATAGACTCTGAAGTGGCAGATAATCCCAACAAGATATGGAATTTTATTCGCAGTAAGACAAGAAGCGCCCGAATTCCAATTGAAGTTGAGTATGATGGAAGAGTAGCTAATGACAGAAAAACATGCTGTGAAATGTTTGCTAGTTATTTTAAAACCACCTTTCTTCCATCAAGCACTGCAGGTCCTTTACCAAATGTAAGTGCATGTGATCAATTAGGGACTTTATCAGCTATAACCACATCCCCTCGTGAAATTGCTGACGTTATAAAAAATCTGAAGAACGGAAAGTCACCTGGTGCTGATAAAATTCCCGTTGAAGTTATTAAACACTGCCGAATACCTTTAAGCTATCCACTTGCACATCTCTTCAATTCTGCACTGACTACTGGCATTTTTTCCTTCAAGGTGGTTAGCAAGCTATTGTAACACCGGTTCTCAAAAAAGGAAGTCGCTTTAAGGTGTCAAATTACAGGCCGATATCCCTTCTACCGATCTTTTCTAAAGTCTTTGAAATAATTCTATACAGAAACATTTACAACCATGTGTTAATGGCAATTGCTCCAGAGCAGCATGGCTTTGTGCGCAAACGTTCTACAGTAACAAATCTTGCAATATTTTCTCAAGATATCGCTGATTGCATGAACAAAAAGGTGCAAGTTGATGCAGTCTACACTGATTTTAGTAAAGCTTTTGACACTGTAGAGTGTAGACCATCGGCTTCTTGCTCATAAACTAGAAAGCTTTGGTATATGTGGAAAGATAATAGAACTTCTACGAGACTATCTTACTGGTAGAACACAATCGGTTGGTATTGATGCAAGTTCATCTTCATTCATTAGTCACGTCTGGAGTACCACAGGGGTCGATTCATGGACCTCTCCTATTTACTCTCTTTGTAAATGACCTTCCATCGCAAATTAAGAGTGCAAAATGTCTGTTGTATGCAGATAATCTGAAACTATACCTTCCTGTCACGGATCAAATGGACTACTTCGACTTCAACTTGATCTTGATTCGCTGTCAGGATGGTGTCGGACATGGTTATTGAATCTTAATGTGTCAAAGTGCTTCACTATATCTTTTACAAACAAGAAGAAACAGCTACATTTTAACTACTGTGTAAATAGTTCAGTCCTTCAGCGTGTTACTGAAATAAGAGATCTTGGAATAGTTTTTGCGTCAAATTTGTCGTTTAATCAGCATGTTTCAAAAATAGTTCCTAAAGCGCATAAAATGTTAGGATTTATAAATCGGAACTGTGTTGACACATTCAGTGAACGAACATTACGCCGCCTTTACATAACTCTAGTGAGGCCTCAAGTTGAATATGCAACTCAAATTTGGAATCCAAACCATGTCACAAAAATTGCTGTTATAGAGAGAGTGCAACAACGATATTTCAAACACTTGTGCTTCAAGGCTAATAAGGAATACCATAGAGTAAATTATCTAGGTATGTGTTCTGACAACAATCTAAGTAGGGGCCTACCTTTGAAAGCCGGAGGAAATTTTATGGACATTGTTCTGCTCTTCAAAGTTGCTAATAACCTGCTTGACACGCCTCTAATTGAGTCATTAAACTACCATGTGCCACCAAGGAACACTCGAATTCATAAACTGTTTCATCTTCCCTCCAGCCGCATTGATGTGCACAAGTATTCGTGTTTAATAAGGTTGCAGGCTACGTACAACAATCTTTTATCATTAAATGGGTCTAATTTAGATTTGCACAATAGTAACATCCATCACTTTCGAAAACAACTAAAATAAATATTATAATCAACTTCACTAATGTCTATAGTCGCTCGTGCTTTCACATACAATTCATATTTCCACTTAACACACTCACACAATCATTCACTCAATCATACATACAACGCAACACGCATACATAGGCTACATACATACATTTATCATCTCACACACACGTACATTCATGTTTATATAATTTTTATAGTCATTTTTATGTAACTAATTTTAAATTGTATTGTTGCGTTATATTTGTATTGTCATAGTTTGGTAAATTACACTTGTGGGACATTTGTCCTGTTGTAATGTGGCCACAAATAAAAAAAAAAAAAAATAAAAAAAAATAAAAAATAAAAATAAAAAAAAGTTATAGGCCTGGCCTTAGTATTCAGCATTTATCGGAGATCTATACCTAGCACTAATATGTAATCCATAAAGGATAATTTTACCCATTGATCCCTAGTCTAAAACCTACCTCGCAGTCTTTCTTCATCCATGAAATCTGTTACAGTGTTACCATGGTGAACTTCTCCCATGCTTCGTATCGTTCCAGCAAAGAATAGCATACGCTCTGTTGTTGTTGTCTTGCCTGGAAAATAGGTACATTTTAGATATAGGCCTAGCAGTACAAAATTAGAACATTTTATAACCTTGATTTAAAATGGACAGTGTTGGGTTTGGGTAGGAACAGAACATTTTATTTCTCATCTGCCCAGTTAAGACTGGCCACGGGGCATGACCTGCTGGGTCAACATTTGCACAAAGTAGGCAGTGGCAGCAGTACGGGGGGGGGGGGGCAAGGGGGGGCAATTGCCCCCGTTGCACCCCCGACGTAAGATTGCTCAAAAGCAACATTTTCATGGATTTTGTAAAATAAGGAAATACTCATTTTTGTGGAATATTGATAGGACTGTGCCCTGACACACATGATATTGAGCTAATATTTTTAGCTGAGACTAGACTATACATTTATTTAAAATTAGTTTTCCGCGCTGGTAAACCCTTTTAAGACACGGCTGGCTCGGACGTCCTATTGTAAACGTCAATTCCACGAAACAGACAAAGTGGGCGCTATACTTTTTCTATTTTAGACCTACTATTAAACAGAAAAAAACAAAAAAACAGCTAGATTCTCTGACTGGTATTTACTATTTTGCCAGCAAGTATAATATCTTCTGTGGTATTTGCAATGCCAATATTTTTAATCATTTACGTATTTTGGACCACATCAATGGAAATATACACAAGACGAACATGATGAAACATAGGAAGAAAGTTGCTTCATTCATCAGCACCAAGGCTATGTTGCAGTCAGTGTGGGATCAAATTGATGTCAGTTTGGGCAGGAAATTGTTTTGTAAGCTGGTCAAATTTGAAAATGATACACTCTTGTGTACACTCCTCCTAAAAAAAACTATTCAAACAGATGTAAAATGATATTATACAAAATGTACTTTCTCCCAATTTTGTCATATGCATCAGTGACATGGACAATAGGAGGAAAGGAAGAGAGCAGACTGCAAGCAGCAGAGATGAAATTCCTAAGAAGTGCGGTGGGCATAACAAAACTAGACAAGGTACGAAGCATAACAACAAGAAACAAATTAGGAGTGGAAAGTCTACGAGATAAAATAGGAAGAGAAAGACTCAGGTGGTATGGACATGTAAGAAGAATGAAGCAAGACAGAATCCCAAGACGAGAATTTGAACGTACATGTGGGGGAGTACGAAGAGTTGGCCGGCCAAGAGATAGATGGCGGGACCAAATAACGCGAAGCGTCGAAGAAAGAGGGAAAACATGGGATAGGGTTAATGAAGAAAGACTCTGGGAGGACAGGAAGAAGTGGAGAGAATTATTAGAAATGCCGGTTATGGAAGAAAACGAGGAAGAAGATGAGGGGTGCTGAGCCTGGCTAGCAAGCACTAGAAGATAGCCCGAGAAACTGGTGACTCGTCACCCCCGACCCGACGAATGTTGGAAAAGGGTGTTTGATATATATTGTAGTTTCAAGGATGAAGATGTTTCATTTGAGAAATGTGGTAGCATATTTCAGTTCAGTCCGGTTGTACTGGTACCCGTGTTTGGGGAACGAAGCTTCTGTTGCGGACGTAGTGTTAATTTGCGAAGTGTGTGTGAGTAACAATTTTAAACACTAGGCTATAGTAAACAAAAATTGCGGCTAGGTACATTTTTTTATTTGCGAGTGTTTCATTATCTGCGCGTGCTTGTGATTTCCAAATGTATAATAATTAGCCACAGAAAATGTCAACAAATAAACGGCCTTCAGGCTCTATTGTAGAACTATTTAAAAACATCAAAAGCAAGAAATCTTAAGTTAACAATTCTGAATCTAGTGCTAGTAGTGCTTATAGGGATCAGTGCTCTAAACCCCAAAAGTTCTACTTTCTTATCAGCAGATAAACTCAAACCGCTTGCACGACATTACCATTGCGATATGGTAGGGTTCGAAGCGGAATTGAAACTCTTCCCTCTTGTTTCAAAATGAATCCAGAACGAGGGAGAAGAAGTCAACTCTACTAAAAAATTGGCAAGTGTGGGCCTACTTGAAAAATATAAAGTCTTTCTATGAACTGCATATTCTGGCGCTGATATTGGTACCGGTAACCATACCTCCATCGAGCGCAGTCTGCAAAAGGTCATTTTCTAGTTTAAGGCAAATCAAAACATATTTGGGAAATATTATGGGGAACACCAGACTCTTGAAATTTGCTGTGCTAGGAATAGAAAAAACCCTTGCAAAATCTCTAGATTTGAATGTTGTGGTGCACAAGTTTTCATCAGTATACCGTCGGATTGAGCTCAACTACTGTATTTACTCGATTATAGGCCGCCCTCGAGTAATGGCCGCACCCTTATTTTGACCACTCAGATTTAAAAGAGTTGAATATAAATACTATTGATAAATGGCTTCACATAATGGCCTCACCCCACTTTTTGAACTTGATAATTTCAAATATAGGGACCCGAGGCCTATACTCGCATAAATACAGTAGGCCTAACATCATAAAAAATGAAGCTAACAAAAAATCAACGAACATCGTTAATGCTGTTACATGTGGCATCTGTTACCAACAATGGGGTAAGTCAACCTAAAAATTTTAAAGCTGGTAGGCCCTATACTTTGTCGGTGGAGGCGAATATCAGTACGAAAGTAGTAGGCCTAGGCTAAATATCTTGACCATTATTTTTGTCTAGATCCCCTCTCTAATAAATTTGTCTTGCCCCTGTGCTGCCCCCCCAATAAAATATTGCTGGTGACGGCACTGAAAGTAGGAATGGCAGAGTCGAGCCTGTGTGGTAAGGAAGAACACAACGGGATCTTTTCACAGTGGAGGCACTATATGTATATTCTATTCATGGGTGGGCATAGCAAGGGCAAAACAATTTTCCAATGGGGCAAGGTATATTCCGTCACTTTATAGACCTCTGGGTAAAAATTAAAAAATGATTACGTTCTTGAAAGGGATTGAAATGACATGTAGGTAGTAGGCGGAGGCCTATACATTTGGATTTGTGGATTTTTGAAAGTAGGCCTACGGTTAAACTTGGTTTAACCATTTATCTCTACATATTTAGACCTATGTTTTTTATAAAGTATAAGAAGTTGCGTTTATTGCCTTCAACTTTTTCCTATAACAATTTGGAGGTATGTTTATTAATTAATAGAACATCACACCCAGCTACCACAGAAGACATTTGCTTGTGATGGCTGCCTTGAAATTATTAATATCAGTTTATAACTTTTTTAAGTATCCTTTTGCTGTTATTTTTCTAGAATAGAATAGAATAGAATAGAATAGAATATATTTTATTTTTCTTCTCTACAAACATACATTTAACTTTTAAGTACAGGAGTATAATTTACTTTACTAAAATAATCATTACAATTAAAATGGTATGCATAAAATAGTAAAGAAGAGCTCGCCTAAGCTAGACTTGTGTGCGAGCATAATACAGAAAATGTTATATAAATTACTATTATGGTCAAGATGGACGGAAATTTATGTTGAGTTGTATAATAGGTATAGGTCTACATGGTACATAAATAATTAAACAGATTTAAGTCTTGTTAAGTAGTGATTAAATAGTAATTAAAATAATGAGTTTATATAAATAATAAAATCAATTTATAGTGCCTACCTTATGCCTATTTGCTCGGTCAAGTACGGTATACAATACTATTTTGAAAAGGCATCCGCATAAAGGGCCCTTTACACGAGGAAGTTGGAAAAGTAAAAAGAAAAAGTGAGGAGAAAAAGTAGCTTTTTTGTAGTAGAGATAGCGTGCAGCTTATGGGACTTTTCGAGTTGCCTTCACACGGGGAAGTTGAAAAGTAAAAAGTGAAAAGTCTCCCAACTTGTCGGACTCTGCTCGACAAGTAAAAAGTGAAAAGTAGAATGGCCTTGAAGAGTTGACCGTGATTGGTCGACAACGTTGTCATTGAGTTCAACTTTGGTAAGAAATCAAGATGCAGAAAAACGTAACACCTTTGCCACAGCTTGATATATAAGTGGCGGTGGAAATTCCTGCCCGATTGTCATCTGAATGTTATTCTGTCAACTTGAAAAATACGCGCAAAAATTGTGTTTCATAGCGTCTACCAAACTAACACATTTAGTTTGCCCCAAAATAGAGAGGCAATGCGGAACCCGATCGCGGCTCAAGAAAGGCTGGCAGTGACGTTGCCGTTTTTAGCATCAGGTTTGTACCTAACCTAGGCCTAGGCCTAGGCTCCACTAGGCCCTAGGTCTTGTAAACAAACACGCGCCAGTACTGTGTGAAGATCAAGATTGAAGAAAACAATTGTCATGGTTAGTAACCCCTTCTTGCCGCATCAGTTTCGCACAAAGGCCGAGAGGTGACGCCAGGTACAAACTTTTTCTCTTTGTCCGTGTGAAGGCTTCGAAAAGCTACTCGTCCTTTTCACTTTTTACTTTTTACTTTTTCAACTTCCCCGTGTAAGGGGCCCTTAAGTAGGTCTTCTAGCGTACAGTCTATTGTTGTAATGCTATGATTCTATGAAGTAGGTAATCCTAAATAAGTTTACA
Source organism: Sweltsa coloradensis (assembly GCA_024449915.1). Taxonomy (NCBI): domain Eukaryota; kingdom Metazoa; phylum Arthropoda; class Insecta; order Plecoptera; family Chloroperlidae; genus Sweltsa; species Sweltsa coloradensis. Next base: position 10,789 of record JAMZAV010001072.1, read on the forward strand.
GGGGAAATAATTACTATAGTTGGTATAATTTTAAAATTTAATAGGCCTACTAGTATAATTTTAATTTTATAATTTTATAAGCACTACCTAACAAGAATATAAAATTAATAATGTTATCTTCAATTACCACAATTTGAAAATTTCATTTGTTTCCTCTATAGGCTACCCATTTGGAGGATCCAGTCTTTCACTTCTCTTTATATTTGAACATTTTAGTTTCAGTCTTTATATGAGTAGGTAATTTGTTAAATATGCTGGGCCCAAGAAATTGTGTATGGTGTTGCCCAATTGCTTTGTTCATGCGGATGATGTAAATAGTAAATAAATAAATAAATAAATAAATTTTATTTAGAGTCTACCCACTCAGTTATAACTGATTTTCAGTGGGGGACTTTAAATCAAAGCGACCAAGCCAACCCTGCAGGCCCCGACGCAATCGACGAGTGAGCGATAACCAACCAAAGATCGATATTTTTAATAGGAAATATAGCAATCAGTGGTATGGACAGTGCGAACACCCGCGAATCAACGCCAGAATCAACAAGGCCGATTCAGAACAACTCTGAAATTTATTATGTGCTTCGTTGCTAGGACGGCTCCAAAGTCACCGTTTACAAACTCCTAAGACAAGAACTGATGGACTGAAGTCCAAATCAGAAGTTAAAAAACTTCTGACTTTAGCGGGAATCGAACCCTGGACCTTCTGCATTGGAAGCAGATACGCTAACCACAAGACCAACGAGCCACACAATGTTGCAACGAGCAGTTTTCCTAGTCACTGGCATGTTCATAGTATTATTTTTAGTTTTATAGAGGCCTAATGTTTTATTTGTGTATGTGTGAATTAAGATGCTATTTAAATAAAGTTGTCTAATATTCATAAGTTTTGTATTGCTAAAAAGACTAGTGGTGGGGTATCTCTTTGGTCTGTTGGTTATTAGTTTTATTATGTGCTTTTGGACTTTGTTTAGTGGTTCAAGATAACATTCTCTTACACCACCCCATCCTATTATTCCATATTGTAATCTAGATTGAACAAGCGCGGTGTATACTGTCTTTAAATTGTTAAAATCTAGTATTTGTTTTAGCCTATAGAATTTGTATAGTATGTATCTTAATTTTTTAATATTTTCTTTGATACGCGGTTCCCAATTCAATTTCTCATCCATGGTAATACCCAGATATTGCGTTACTTGCACTTTGTTTATGACACTACAGTGGGATGAGTTGTTGTCTACTTTAATATCAATGTGAAGAGAGAAGACAGTAGGCCTATATTAATAACAAAATATAATATAAGAAGGCCTCCGCCTATGTAATTACCGGTATTTTTATTCCCATTGACAGGTTTCTCTGAAGACTAGGGTATAGATAGGACCTGATAGGTATTGAATGAGTTGACCTAAATTGTTGTTCATACTGATGTACCAAAAATCATAGGCCTAAATCAATAAAAGAATAATCACGTACGGTACATCAGTAAAAATTACACGAGAAACACTTAACTTACACTGCACAATAAACTCAACGCAATCCAAACACTTGCCCGACGAACCACAATATGTACTGAAACAAGCTTACTGTTTACACTGATCCTAACCATCTCATTGGCTCATCTCTCATCAATGGATATAACTCATCATTGCACATGATGGCTGTGAACGCTGACTGTGTGTACGTCAATGGTGTAGGCCTACGTCCCATGCCCTTGTCAGACTATGGATTTACAAGGCGCAGTAACGCCAGTTACTATAGCCTTCTTTAATCAATAGTTACTATTATAAGTCCATGGTCAGGCCATCATTTTTTTATATTTTTATTATGATATCCCTTACAAAAATTTTACATTGTAAAAGCTTCGCCAAAACTTAGGCCTATCCAAAAGGTCATCACTTTGCCAAAACATATTTAAAACCTATCTGAAACATATTCAAACACTGATTATGTTTTGGATACCTTCCTGCGACCTTTTAAAGAGTCGCAGGAAGACTCGCTTAGGACTACTCGTCTAACAATGACTATGTCGTTTTTCTAGTTAAGTGATCAGTGGGTAAACTCGATGTGTTAATAACTTCCTCATGGATAGGAAAGGAAGGGTCAATGTACCGGTAGGTGTAGAACTGTCTGGGTATGTGGAGATGGACATCTAGGTAGCCTAATCTTTCGGTTGGTATGGACAGTTTTTTGGCACTCTTGCCGCTAAGCGGGTCCAACTTTCAACCACACTTTTTTCCCAATAAAATCAATGGAAAACGACAACAAATTAGAAATAAGTTAATATTAAGTAAGTATAGTGAGTAATTAATAGTAAACCCTCTCGAATTACACGAATAATGTCAAATAATTTACATTATTGAACATGAACGTCGTCTCACTCTGATCAACGCGCCATTTTGGATTTTGGCTCTATGTCATTGTCATTTACTTAGTAGGTGTACCAACCTTTTTGCGATATTGTGGTTATTGTAATAAGTAATTTATAAATATGTTATTGTTATGTTACCGTAACTAAACAATTAAATAGTCGAATAGCACGGGGGTTTGGGGGCGGAGCACCCGACGGGGTCCAGGGGCCTCGGAGCCCCGGCGGGGGTCGGGGGGCTGGCCCCCCAGAACAGAATGAGGTACAAACAAACACGACAGGGACCGCAGGACAAACAAAAACGGACCGAATTAAACGTAAGTTTGGTGTGTTTTGGTTGGTACGTCGGAGAATGGAGAGATTTTGCTAAAATGGCCGCCGTGATCAACTAATAACAGTGAAATTAGTCTGTGAGTAATATTGTGTTCACCTATGTAATTGTTAGTTTTGCAAAGTGGTAATTAATAATAAATTGTTAATATTGAATTTTTACACATTTATTTCTAATTTGTAGTTGTTTTTCATTGATTTTATTGGGAAAAAAGTGTGGTTGAAAGTTGGACCCGCTTAGCGGCAACCTACAAAACCTTTAACGTCGCTATTTTAAATCTAAAGTACCTACAAAATCTTTAACGTCGCTATTTTAAATCTAAAGTACCTACAAAACCTTTAACGTCGCTATTTTAAATCTACAGTACCTGCTGATCAAAAACTGTCCATACCAACCGAAAAAGTTCCGACATCTACGCCTACCTAGGGCCCTATGCTCGGCCCAACTTGGAAATAATGCAATCATTTCTCAAGTCACAAAACTTTGACAAAGAGAGGAGGCCGACCAGTTACCCTGTACTTTGTAGGCCTAGGGCTAGCCTAGCCTAGCCTATGGTCCACCGATCAGAGATCATTGCACTGGATGACAGCACTGGCCTGTAAGGCCTGCTAGGCTCTAAGCTAACACCTATATGGTGTAGGACAATGCCCAAGACTAAGGGATAATTTATACACAAAGGCCTATGCTAGTAGAACCCAGGCTATAGCCCCTAGCTTAGCCTTTGTGTTGTGTATCCAATCCCTTGCTTGGCCTTGCTAGGCACTCTGAGGCCAAGGGCCTACCTTACCAGCATCAATATGAGCAAGTATTCCAATATTTCGAGTTCGAGAAACCTCTTCATCTCTCGTTTTAATTGCGAACTTTTGAGAGAAACGCCTACTAGGCCTATACTTTATATATTTCAAAATATTTAACTGTACCACACTAAAAACAATACGTTTTGCGGCCATTTATAATAACTGCCGTTCTTCTTCTTTTTTAATAGGTACCGTACCCGTACGTGGGTCTGGTCGATATCGAAATAATCGATATGTTTGAATGAAGCACAGTTTTCACCACTGTTCCTGAACATTGTCAGAAAGTTGGCAAAATTTAAAAGAAAACGTGTGCGAAGATTTTAATTTCAAAATTATTAAACTAGGAAGCTTCACAAACGCTTTTTCAGGCGCGTTGTTGGATGAGCGTAATTTAAAAAAACGAAGAAAAGCGTAAAATTGCGATTTTCATAAGAAATAATTTTTCAATTACGCTCAAATTTCACACGAATATTCATCAAATTAAGGTTCTGTATAAAAATCACTTCAATCGGATAAAGAATGTCGGTGTTATAAGTCGAAGAAATTTAAAAAATCGAAATAATCATAAAACTGCGATTTTTATGAGAAATAATATTTCGATTACGCTCAAAATCCACACTAATATATTAATTCATAAAATAAAGGTTCTGTGAAAAAATCATTACATTACAGCATGTAGGTGTTACAAGTCGAAGAATTTTTTTTAAAATAAAAAAATCGTAAAATTGCGATTTTTATGAGAAATAATTTTTTAATTGCGATCAAAAACGTGGCAGTTCTAAGTTCATAAATTTTGAAGATCTCCAGAAAATTTCATCGCAATTAGAGTATCGGTTGAGCCGGAATCGTGTTAACAAACACACAAAAATACAAAAAGAAGAAAAAATTATTCCGGATTTTTTTCTCCAGCGTAGTGAAATGGAATCTTTGCTTCACTCGCTACGCTCATCCAATCATACCAATGTTGTACCAGACGGACTAAAAAGTTTAATAATTTTTTTAGAACTTCTTTCCATTTTGTGAAAGAGACTTAGAAACGCCCTGGTTGATCTTATTTTAGAGAAAAGGTCCATTTGTAATGAACCTACCCCAAGATCAGTAAAATATATAAGTATATACCGGTAGTATATAGTAAAATATATATTTTCAGTAAAATCAGTAGATCAGTAAAATATATATTATACTATATACTACCGGTATATACTTATATATTTTACTGATCTTGAACCTACCCAACACTGCAAACATAGAGACTGCAAATTGAGAGAGAGAGAAACGACGACGTATTGTATTTTATTTTGAAATGTTGACCCCTAGTATAAGTCAACTTAGTTGCGCTCATGCAGCGTACCAGGACCTGCAACAAGTCAACTTAGTTGCGCTCATGCAGCGTACCAGGACCTGCAAGGAAATTCTAAAAGATCTCGTATCTTACTACTGAAAAGAGTATAGGGTTTTGAGGGGTTCGCTCCCTTAATCGCAATCCGCGCTCCCCTCCCCCGAATAATTTCCTTGTTTTTCTTTTTTCCCAATTAACAATTCGCACAGTTGGCCACACTTTATCAACCAAAATGACCTCCAAGAAGAAATATTTATGGGGATTTTAGTAGATACAAAGTTGGTTATTTATTTTGATGCTTTAAAACGCACAGATTTTTTTTATCAAAATGACCTTTAAGGAGACTTTTTCCCGGGGGGAAAGCCCCCAGAACCCCTTACTTAGCCTTCAATGAATTAATTGATTGAACCCCCCTTTCTGAAATTTCAGAAACAACATTAGCACTAAAGCCCTTCTCCCTTTGCGATTTTTTAGAACTGTCACTTTTGGATTTGACCCCCCCCCCCCATGTCAAACTGAACTCTAGTGACGCTCCTGGCACAAGATAAAAAAAAAAAAAAAAACTCTTGCTGAATGTGTTACTCAGACATAACAAAAACTTGTAAAAATACAGCCAAACCTTACACACTCAAAAGAAATGAGAACGAAATAAAAGGCCAATCTCTTCTACCCTTCCACATTTGCGCATTCTTAATTCATAAACGTACAGTGTCCCGTAACAACATCCTTGAAAAGCTTGGTAAAATTGAATTTGCAACTATTAATTTAAACGTAATAGTTCATCCAAATTCTATTTTTCCCATGCGAATTGTGTGACAAATAATTGCACGCAAATTACAAACATTGCGTTGGGATAAATATCATACAAAGGTACTTATCAAATCCTATACTCAAACCTATACAAATTCAGCTCACAAACAGCTCTTGAAGTTATTACAGATGTGAAGACTTTCGATGCAAATAAAATGTCGTATCAAGGTACTCTGACCTGAGAGCAGAAATAAATTTGCTCATATTGGGTTGACTGTGTGTGCTATTAGAAATGTCTCAAAGTGTTGCATTTTTGCATGGAGTATTTAATTCAGTCACATTCATCTCATATTTTGCTTGCAATGTGTAGGGACTGCCTGAGCTCGTGACAAAAATAAACACCTCTCTGAGTGGTGTTGTTAACCAGGGTCCACTAGATACTTATGCTAAGCTGCTGTACAGCAGCTGTTAGGTATCTAGTGGACCCTGTTGTTAACTGGGTTGATGTAAGCCTAAACAGTAGAAATTCATTCCGTACCAGGACCTGCCAGTTAATAAGGTGTAAAAAACTTGTATCCTAACCCTACAACCTCAATATTCTTTCACGAAAGGCGCACGGGATAGAAAATCATACCTCTTGCTCTCCTACTAGTTCTACCAAAGATTAAAGTCAGGGTTCTACAATCTACATCTACTCAGTGGTTCTCATACCTCTTGCTCTCCTACTAGTTCTACCAAAGATTATAGCAAATACCTTACTACCAGCTAGTTAGTAAGGTATTTGATTATAGTAATGGTTCTACATCTACTCAGTGGTTCTACCGTCAACGGCCAAACCTTACACACTCAAAAGAAATGAGATCTAAAAAAGGGCCTAGCTCATCTACCCTTCCACATTTGCGCATTCTTAATTCATGAACGTACAGTGTCCCATAACAGCATCCTCGAAAAGCTTGGCAAAATAAAATTTGCATGTTATTACGTTTAAATTATTAGAAAAAAGAACTTGGTTGAACTATTACGTTTAAATTAATAATCGCAAATTCTATTTTGCCAAGCTTTTCGAGGATGCTGTTATGGGACACTGTACGTTTATGAATTAAGAATGCGCAAATGTGGAAGGGTAGATGAGCTTGGCCCTTTTTTTAGATCTCATTCTTTTTGAGTGTGTAAGGTTTGGCTGTATTTCTACAAGTTTTTGTTATGTGTGTGTTGATATTGTCTTTCAGTCTTGTGACATCCGTCTGTTACCATTTATATATTACATTCAATTCTTAAAACACACCATTAAATATGACACGTAAAAAGTGTCTACACTACACTTTACCCAAGATAAACAAACGTTTTTTTAAGCTACACTCTACACTAGATTCGCTCACATCGAACTGTCAAACTACTAAAAAAACATAATAAAACAACAAACAGTACTGTTGAAGGCATTAAATGAGTCAAAATGATAGAAAATGTGTACTATCTGAACCTCTGAACGATGAAAAGCTATTTGGAATATAAACTCCAATAGTGCTTATCCTAGTTGAGGTTAGAGTACCCTACGCATTTGCCCTCATCACAAAACATAGTGCCACAAATAAAATACTTCGAATCAGTTTCTAATACGTAATTATAGACTATTAATTGATTTTAGGAGTTATATCGGATTGTCAATGAAAGAATGTGTCATTCATCATGTTTTAAGCTGTTTCTCTTCAAATGTTGCGCCTAAATTTCTACACCTACACCCTACACGACCTCCTAGAGCTCGTGTAGAAATTCTACACTTTACACTACACGAAGTCAAACCAAACGGCTACACTTTAAACTACACTTACTACGAAAACGCCTTTTTTTTTAGACATTTTTGAGCCTACACTAGGTTTGTTTGGTTAACCTAGTGTAGTGTAAACTTGTGTAGTGTAGGTGTAGGCCTTGAAATCAAATTACACTACACTTTACCCAGGATAGCCAAACGTTTTTAAGCTACACTCTACACTAGATTCGCTCACATCGAACTGTCAAACTAAAAAAACATAATAAAACAACAAACAGTACTGTTGAAGGCACTAAATGAGTCAAAATGATAGAAAATGTGTACTATCTGAACGATGAAAAGCTATTTGGAATATAAACTTCAATAGTGCTTATCCTAATTGAGGTTAGAGTACCCCACGCATTTGCCCTCATCACAAAACATAGTGCCACAAATAAAATACTTCGAATCAGTTTCTAATACGTAATTATAGACTATTAATTGATTTTAGGAGTTATATCGGATTGTCAATGAAAGAATGTGTCATTCATCATGTTTTAAGCTGTTTCTCTTCAAATGTTGCGCCTAAATTTTTACACCTACACCCTACACGACCTCCTAGAGCTCGTGTAGAAATTCTACACTTTACACTACACGAAGTCAAACCAAACGGCTACACTTTACACTACACTTAATACGAAAACGCTTTTTAGACATTTTGATCGATGTGGTGCGGTCATAGCTGAACCTCTAGCAGCTATCTGCAATTCCTCATTCATTTCGGGGACATTTCCGGAAAAGTTGAAATTTTCCACAGTGATACCACTTTTTAAGAAGGGCAAAGTGCAGGAGAGGGCCAGCTATAGACCCGTGTCGCTGATCCCAAACTTTTCCAAAGTGTTAGAAAAATTGTTTCTTAAACAACTCGATGCCTTCCTGAGAGATGAGAATATTCTGTCTGAATGCCAACACGGATTTAGAGCTGGATATTCCACCAAATCGGCAACCTTTCAACTTACACATGCAATCCAAGGGGCTCTTGAAGAGAAGGAAGTAACAGGGTCCATTATGTGTGATCTATCGAAGGCTTTCGATACAATCAACCACGAACTTCTACTTCGCAAATTAGATCATTTGGGGATTAGAGATGTCACACTGGCCTGGGTAACCTCGTACTTGTGTAATAGGAAACAGAGGGTGGCCTTGGGCAAGGGGCAAACAATAACGCACTCTAAATGGAGACTTATTAAACATGGTGTTCCACAAGGGTCGGTGGTAGGGCCGGTGTTTTTTATTCTTTACATCAATGACCTTCCTACCAACTTGCCTCTGGATTGCTTGGTGGTTCTATATGCAGATGATGCTAGTATTATTATTCGAGCTCTGTGTAACATGGGTCTCAAAGACAAATTTCTTATCATACTGAGAGAGTTAATAGAATGGTTTGAAGCCAACAAGCTTAAGTTAAATTGTGCTAAAACGCAGTTGATGAAATTCCAGGCAATTGGTGAGCCAGTACAGATGGTAATAGAACTTGGGAGGGAACTATTGGAAGTTGCAGATCATGCAATGTTTCTGGGTTTAACAGTAGATTACAGACTAAAATGGGCTCAGCACATTGAGAACTTGTGTGGTAGACTAAGTTCAGCGTGTTTTTGTTTTGAGGAAAGTTGTAAAGCAGTGTAACCAGAGTACTGCAAAAATGGTGTATTTTTTCATTCTTCCAATCTTTGATTCAATATGGAATCCTGTTCTGGGGTAATGCCTCCTCGGCATTAGCTGTTTTTCGTTTGCAAAAACGGGCTATTAGAATTATGGCCAACTTACCCAATAGAGGATCATGCAGGCAGGCTTTTAGAACCCTAGGGGTACTCACCGTAACATCAATCTATATAATGGAAATGGCAGTTTTTGTAAATGATAACCCCATGTTGTTTACGAGAAACAGTGATGTACACCCCCATAACACGAGACAGAAGGACAACCTTCACCAGGAACAAAGTAGGCTAAGGTTGTCTGATAATGATCCTACTCAGGCTGGGAGGAAAATAGTCAACCACCTCCCTGGCTACTTAAAGGAGAGCTTAGGAGACACAGATTTTAAATTTAAGATGAAATCCTGGCTGCTGGAAATGGAGTTTTATTCGCTCTCAGAATATTTTAGTAATAATTTTAGCACAAACTAATGTAGGTAACTGATTGCAGTTTGAGCTGCACCTGCATTCTGCAAATAAGAATTAGTGAGTTTATTCTGGTTTTATTGTGTGACGATATTCAGTGATTTATCCTGTGTTATTTATATTTTAGACTCTGTGGAAAGGGTTATTTTAATGAGCTATAGAATGGTCTCTAGATACTTTAGTATACCTGTATAGGTAATTTTGTAAATACTTTGTAATGTATTGGATTTTACTTTATACCAACATGGACAACATCAAATACTCGCCTACCTTGTAATTGTGTAAGCATATGAGTGCTAAAATTGATGACTAATAAAATGAAATGAAATGAAATGAGCCTACACTAGTGTAAAGTGTAAGTTCGTGTAGCAACCAAACTGAGCCTACACTATAGTGTAAAGTGTAAGTTCGTGTAGCAAACCGAACAAACCTAATCCGGTTTCCTTCACGACCTGCGGTGGGAACTGTGCGTGAATAACTTGACACTTCAAAGTGTTTATTTTTGACATTACATTAAACAGATGTGGACTTGACCATAGGCATACGAGGCGTAGCCCTATCCTTATCTTCAATTTTATGTGAAAACGTGTAGAAAAACAGATTTACTGGTGAACATGGATGGTTCTTCAGGAGATCTAGAAACAAAGTATCATAAAATTGCAGCTGAATATTCTAAGGTCAGTGTCTAGGCCTAGGCCCTAGGCCTCTCTATAGGTTATGTTCTGTTTGCCTTGTCAATGATTTTAGACCTAGGCCCTAGCCTAGGGCCTTGTAGAAGCTAGGTGTACGCCCTATGCTGGGCTAGGCAGGCCTAGCCCATAATCGTTAATTGGAATGGGCTCACTGAAGAGCAGGTAGGGGCTGAGAAACTTACAGTATTCTCTAATAGGCCTAGCCTATTATTAAGCCTAGGCTAGGCCTAGGCCTATGACAAAGGTGAAGTGAACCCCGAAAGGTGACGAGGGCGATCGAGAGAAACTAGTGAAGGGAGCACGGAGAATAAAACCTGGTACTCTTTCGGGTACTCTTTCGGTTAAGAATGGCCAACTTTTCACCACTGTTTTTTTCTCTCAAAAACGTCGCAAAACCACTGTAGGCCAATGATTTATATTTTATATTTCTAGTTGTAGGCTATGTAATGAAAAAATGCACTCGCAAGTTTCATTTCATGCTGTTTTATAAACAAAATGGCACTCTTGCCGCTAAGCGGGTCCAACTTTCAACCACACTTTTTTCCCAATAAAATCAATGGAAAACAACTACAAATTAGAAATAAGTTAATATTAAGTAAGTATAGTGAGTAATTGCTAGCAGGCGGTGACTAATGGAGGAAATCAGGTTTTAGCGAGAGCTAAGTAAATAATTAGTAATCATTAAACATCGACGAGTATTGTAAAGAAAAGTGAAGTTTTATAGCCTAGTTGCAAACGAAGGAGCGTAATTACGGGAAGATTTTGATTGTAAAACATTGGTGATAGGCCTACGTGAGGGGCAAGTTGATAAATTTGCCAAGGAGAAAAGAGACAAATTGTGGCGTTACTTTAGGGCTACACAATGGAGAGCATGGGGAAGTGAGGCATAGGACGCACAGAAACCTAAAGGATAAAGGAATTTTGGAAATTGCCCTTGAGAGGGAGCAAACCTAATATATAAGGAGCAACTGGAGGCAGTAGCAAGCAAGTAAAATCAGATAATATCAGATAAAGTAATAACTTAGGCTGTCTAGTCCTAAAGGAAAACTTCCCATAGATAGGCCTAGGCCTAGGGAACTGGTAGACTAGTCCTAAGGAATCTAAAGATAGCGCTCCACCACAGATGGCGAGAGAGGGATTAGGCCTTGGAGGGATTAGGTTCTAATAGGGGTAAAGGGGATCTATCTAGGGGCTTAAAGGGGTACCGGTAAGGGTTTCTCAAGGAAGGGAATTAGCAGGAAGTGATCCTGGTAGCATAGGCCCTAGGCGTAGGATAAGCTGGGAAAAGTTCAGAAGGAAGGGAATAAAGGAGTCTTAGGGCCTAGTCCAAGAGTTAAGAAACCTAGGCGATAAGATAGAACCTAGGCAATAATAATAATATAAATAAGGAAAAAGATAAATAAGGAAATCATTAATAGACGGACAGAGGCTACGAGGAAGCCGGAAGTGGTAGGAAAATAGACATAGGAGACAGAGATGGCCCCTGGGAAAAGTGGGGGGAGTAAGAGCTCGGGTATGGAGAAGTGCAAGGTCTGTGACAAGACTTGCAAGAATAAGGGGATCGATTGTGATGAATGTAGGGAATGGTTCCACCCAAGCTGCGGCGGACTAACCCAGGACGAATACAAGATAATGGAAGACAAGGATAGGGAAGCAGGGGAGAATGGACAGGAGGGAGTTAAGTGGAAGTGTAAAGGGTGCTTGGGGATTATCAAGAGAAGTAAGGGTAAGGGAGGTGAGGGAGTGGTTAATATGGAAGGGATGGATAAAGAGGAAGGATCAGCGTCGGGAAAAACTGACGTTACAAAGGGGACAGATGATGGACTGGGAAAAGAGGAGATTAAAAGTGATAAGGAAAAGGGACGAGAAAAAACAGGTTCGAGGGACGAGGATACCAAGGATCCAAAGGATGAAGGGGGGAAGCTAGGACATAGGGACGAGAGCTTAAAAAAGAAGCAAGGTGAACCAGGGAATGGTAAGGTAAATGCGCAGAACAGATGGAACAGACAAGGGGTTTAGGTGGGGGCAAGGACCCCAAGGGAGGAAGTCTGATTGATGATGATAATTGGATTAGGGAAGCTTGGAGAATAGACTACTTAGAGAGATAGAGGAAAGGACAAGAATGCTGGACCTAATCAGAAGGGAGGACATTGCAATGAAGGCATTGAAGGAAAAGGGATTGAAGGATAAGGGATATGGGAACAGGGATGGAGTAAAGGAAGATGAGGGGGTAAAGGAAGTATTGGAAAAGGGGAAGGTCTGATGAAAGTGATAATGTACCGGAATGTAATACGGAGTACAGAGGAAAGGATGGGGCAGTCATGGAAAGGGATATGAAGGACAGGGAAAGAAAACTGGTGAAGGAGCCTGTAAAAGGGAGCAGTGGGCTAATTGAAGGAGATATTACACTAAATAAATGCGACATAGCAATAGGGAAAGAGAATGAAGCGGGAAGAGAGGAAGGGACAGTGACTGAGACAGTTGAGAGGAAGGAGCAAATGGGAAGGTCACTGGGAATATCTATGAACAAGATGGTTGAAGGTTCCCAGATAAACGCAGGGGAACGGGGGAGAAAGGAAGGTGAGTCCCCTACCATGGGAAGACTGGAGGCAATGAGGCGGACAAGGGGAGTTGCTTTTGCTTTCAGGAGAGGAAGGGCGAGAGGCAGGGCAACTGCAATGACCTCGGGGAGTATTAGTAAGGAGCCTAGGGTAGATAGCTCTAATGCGGAATTGGCAAAGGAGAAAGAGGAGTTGAAAGATAAAACGCCGGTAGAGGCGATGATGAGGGAAGGGGAGAGTGGCTACCCTGTAGGGGAAAGAAGAGAGGTGAAGGGGAGAGGATGGGTAGTAATGGGGAGGGGGAGAGGAGGGATAGGCAAAGTAGCTGGGAGGAGTATGACGGTAGCACTAAGCGACGAGCAGGGAAAAGAGAACCTAGGAGAGGGAACGAGCAGTAGTAATGAAATCAATAAAATCAATAAAGTTAGTACGAGGGTAGTAGGTGATTCGTTAATTAGAGGGTCTACAACTTACTTGGAGAGAAGGGGCGCCAGGGTAGAGGCATTTGGGGGAATCACTATAAGGGGCCTGAGTAAAGTAATCAGGGCTGCAAGGACGGAAAGAGACTACAGAGAGGTGGTAATCCTTGTTGGGACAAATGATATAAGAAAGATAAAGGGAGGGAAGTACAAGGAGGAAGTGAGAAGGGAAATAGGGAGCCTAATAAGGGTGGTGAGGGAAGTCGGAGGTAGAGGATTACAGGCTATCATGGTTTTGAGAATATTCCCAAGAAGAGATATCAAACAATGGGTGATAGAGGAGATAAACGGAGGGATAGAGAAGGCGTGTGGAGAGACAGGGCATATTTCGTAGACACAGAAGGGAGGATTGGTGAGGGGGACCTGGAAGAGGACGGGGTCCATTTGTCAAGGGAGGGAAGTTTTAAATTAGGTGAATACATACAACAGGAACTGGAAGGGTGGAGGGCCCAAAAAAGGAATGAGGGTCACTCGTGAGGGATAGGAGGGGATGATGGAGAGAAGGAGGTCAATGGGTACAGTGATGGAAGGAGAGAGGGAAAAAGTCAAAGGGAAATATGGAGCAAAGGAAATGGGGAAACGATAAAAGCTGATAAAAGGGAGAATAGGGAGACAGCAGGGAATAATGGGAGAGGGAAGATTGGGGAACAACATAGGAATATGGGAAAAGGGGATGATTACAACAAGGGATATGAGCGAGAAAGGGATCAGGAAGGTAATGGTAGCAAGGATAATGAAGGTAATGGTAGCAAGGATAATGAATGGTAGCAGGGCTAAGGAAAACCAAGGAATAGGTAGAGGTCAGAAACAAAATCAAAATCAAAATCACAACTTGGACTGCATGGGTCAGGACAAGGAAGGATCGATAAGGGTACTACTCATGAATGCAAGGAGTATCAAAGGGAAGCAGGTTCAGTTCTGGACAATGGTGGAGCTATATGATGCGGATGTAGTAGTGGCCGTGGAAACATGGCTGGACGATAGCATACTGGATGGAGAAGTGGGACATACTGGATACAACGTCTTCAGAAGGGATAGAGATAGCCATGGGGGAGGCCTACTGGTGGGATGCAAAATTGAGCGTAGCTTGGAAAGAGAGCACAAATGAGTTAATGGGTATCAAAATCATAGAAGGGAGAAAGGAAATGGAGATAATGGCAGCTTACAGGCCACCGGGGAATAATGAGTACTCTGTCTTAACAGCTATTGGAGATAGGACCAGAGGGGATAATAAGATTATAATAGCAGGAGATTTAAATATGCCCAAGGTCAAGTGGGAGGGGGGATTAGTTAACACTGGAAGTAAGGCGCAAAGGATGGCAAATGCAATAATAAACGAGGGATTTGAGCAGATTGTAGAAGGGCATACCAGAGAAAATAAGAGTGGAGGGAATCTTCTGGACGTGATTCTGGTAAGACCAATATATTGTTGGCTGGAATGCGCTGTGGTAAATGGGATTAGTGATCATAAGGCAGTTCTAGCGGTGATTGAGGGGAGCATAGGAACCAGGAGTGACATGGGGAATAGGACTTCATGGAAGTACAAAAAGGCTGATAAGGATAGCATTAGGGATTTCCTAAGGGAGAAGTACCATGGGTGGAGAGAGGAAAAAGGAAGTGTTGAGGAAATGTGGGGTAGGTTTGTGGAAATGTGCATGGAGGCTAGGGAAAACTGGGTACCAAAAAAGGTTTATAAACCTAACGATGACCCTCCATATTATAATAAGCACATAAGGGCGTTAAAAAAGAAAGGAAGGAAGTTATTCAATAAGTATAGAAAAACAAAGGACTTGAATGACAGAGAAAACTTTAAAGTGGCTCCAGCGAGTGTACCAGCGGACTCAAGAGTATAATATTATTATTCAGTAACAGCTTATAAAATAGGGCCTAGTTAGTATAAAATATCAGATAATCTTACAACTGTAGTTCATTTTACTACTGTAAGTATTGATTTATTTTTAATTGTTACATTTTAGGAAAACCTATTTATTTGCATCTTTTATTGGTAGGCCTACAGTTGCTAACTGACTAGTGAAGTATTTGCCAACCTCGGAAATCGAAACGTCCCATCAAAATAACACGTTAATCACTAAATTAGGCTAATGGGCCAATGGACGAAATAATGCTAAGTTCGTTAAACATTAAACATTCAATATGATTGGCTTTCATGTAATTATAAACAATAAATATACGATATGTAATAGTTGGAAACTTCTTCTTGAGAGTTTGGCCAACCCGGTATTTGGCTTGGCAACATGGCACGGGCTGCCTTCTCATTCTGATCATTCTGATCGAGTGTGGATGCGTTGAGAGAACTGCCACCTCGAAAGTGTTTCATACCAAAGTACACAGTAATTGCGTACACATGCTATGTACAGACGTCAATTACAATCAAGAAATATTGGCAGTAGGCTTTAAAAGTATTAAAAGTGTCCTAATTGCCATCACAAAACTTTTACGCTCGCTTTGAGTCGGCGTGCATATCTGCTGGGTTGAAGGAAGCGCACGGATCGCTATGGACCACTTATGCTCTGTGGTCGCAGTTGGTCCAATGGTTAGCGCGCTCGTTTTGTAAGCGAAAGGTCGCCGGTTCGAGTCCCGTCTGTGAAAACTTTTTTACCTTTTTTTATTGATCCCATCATTATTGTTTACTTCTTATAGATAACGGGTTACGATTTTTATAACTTTTCATTTAAAATTACTCGAACACAAAGACATTCTTCCCTCAACGTTTGGCTATAGGGCTAGTTTTGGGTGTATAGTGTAGTCAAGAGTATTTGCTTTTACCGGCTTCAGCCTGCGCACTGCGCCCAATATTTAGTTTTTTTTAAATATGAAATTTATCCAAATATCTTACATAGGCCCTACATGACATACATAATAAATTGCCATATGTAGAACAGAAGTCTTTCAATATGGGAATAATTGACCCAATTAAAATAATAATACTAAAAATTGTAATGACTTTGTGATAGGTCCTCTTCTGTGTATACGGAGAGGCAGCCAAACCCAATTTTTAAATTTTCGCTCCCTATACGGTACTACTTTACACCGGAGTTTACTATCATTGGTCAATCGAGCGCGGTTTCGAAGAGGCGTCACGCAGCGTTGCCAAGCCTTCACTGTTGCTCCTGGTTGTTACAATTATATGTTGACTTTGGACGTAAAAATATCAAAATCCAGTATGGTAACATGTATTTTGCAAATACTATTTTTTTTCAGTGTTTAATTACCTGCAAATTGATACATAATTTAGTCATATTTCACTTGCGGTTCGTGTACTGTAGTGCCTTTTTGGTCGGAAAGTGTAGGGTTTTGCTCGCTTGCAATGTTAAAGGATAGGGATTTACTTGATTTTTATTTCGAAAAATCTCCGAAAGTAAGCTGGTAACCCCCATTTTGCTTGTTGTATTATTGAAAAGCACACTATTAAGAGTATATATTATGAATTTCAGCCAAATTTCACTACGAGCAAGTTTCAACGGATCGACTTTAAGGAGGTTGAAAAGAACCTAGTAAGAACTAAAAAGGAGAGGTGGGAGGAGCATATGACAAATATGATGGACGAGGAGGATAAACAGGGAAGCTGGAACAGGATGTTCAACTACGTAAGGGGAAAGAGAGGAAAAAGGGGTGGGATACCGGTTCTAAAAGGGGAAAATGGCTCACTTCTAGTAGATAATAAGGATAAAGCGGAGGCCCTTAACAAATACTATGCTGAGGTCTTCCAGCAAAGGGAGGTAAATAACAGGGATCTGAGTGAAGGAAGGGGGGGGGGGGAGAAATAGCAGTGAATGTTGATAAAGTGACTAAGGTAATAGCGTCACTAAAGAGAGGGAAGGCACCAGGAAAGGATGGCCTCACGGGAGATTTTCTCCAGCTGGCAATGGGAGAGACGGCGATGTACATGTGCAAAATAATAGAGGCTTCACTAGAGAAAGGGGAGGTGCCTGGCAGTTGGAGAGAAGCTACTGTGATACCAGTGCACAAAGGGGGGGAGAAGGGGAAACTAGGAAACTACAGACCAATATCACTAACATCAGTGGGGTCAAAGATCATGGAAAGGGTAATAGGGGACTATATTAAAGAGATTATAAGGAAGAAAAAATGGTTAAATGAAAGCCAACACGGGTTTAGAAAGGGATACTCATGCGAGACGCAGCTCATGGGACTGGTTGGTGACATTGGTAGTGCTCTGGATAAAGGTGAAACGGTGGATGCTGTATTCATAGACTTCGAGAAGGCTTTTGATAAAGTACCACATGGTAGGCCTATACTATTAGGGAAACTGGAAGGGGTCATAAAGGACCATTGGGTAAATAGGTGGGTCAAGGAATTCCTCAACGACAGAAGACAGAGGGTGAAGGTGGGGGAGGACCTATCCGATGAGGTAGATGTGACATCAGGGGTGCCTCAGGGGAGTGTTCTAGGGCCTCTGCTATTTGCAATTTACATCAATGACATAGCGGAAGGAATGGGAGCGAAGGTAAGACTCTTTGCAGATGACTGCGTGATTTACAGGATAATCAGAAAAGGAGGGGATGTCGATGACCTTAAACAGGACCTGGTTAGGCTGGGGGTATGGGTAGAGGGTAATAAGATGAGTCTAAATGTAAACAAATGCAAATGGATAAGATTCACAAGGAAGAGGAAGGATCAAGGGTTAGGGGATGGGTGCGCAATAATGGGGAAAGATCTGGAGAAGGTAGAGAAATTCAAATACCTAGGAGTATGGCTACAGAGCAAGCTAAGCTGGGAGGAACAGGTGAGTGCAACCTCCAAAAAGGGTTTTAGGTGCCTAAACTTTGTTATGCGTACATTAAAAGGGGCCAGTAGTGAATTAAAATGGCACGCATATAAAACGCTGGTGAGACCTGTAGTGGAATACGCTGGGGCTGCATGGGATCCGTATAGGAAAGAGGAGGTTGAGGAAATCGAGGCAGTGCAGAAGAGAGCTGCAAGAAGGGTATTAAGGAAAGGGAATAGGTGGATTGAGGAAGTGATAAATGGGCAACTAGTAAGGACGTATGAAAGTGTTACAACAATGGTGCAGAATCTAGGATGGGAGAAGCTGGAGGAAAGGAGAAGGAATGACAGACTAGGGAAAATGTATATGGTGACTAGGGCACATGAAGGATGGGGAGAGATGAATAGACAGCTAAGGAGGGCAAACTATGTTGCCAGAGGGGATCATATGTGGAAGTATGAGAGGGGAGCATGGGCAACGGACGTAGGCAGAAACTCCTTCTTGGCCAGGACGGTGGTGGAGTGGAATGGTCTACCAGGTGGAGTAGTGGAGGAGAAGACTGTTAAGGGCTTTAAAAAGCGTATGAAGCTGCTGCCGAAGGTAAATCCTGATCAGGGGGGGTGAGTGTGCAGGAAAGTCTAAAACATGCTCATGAGGTGAAGATTAGATGAAACAAGTAAGGACAAGATAAAGGGAAACAAGAAACGGGATAAAGTAGTAAAATAGGCCTACAAATGAAATAGTGAGTGAAGAATAAAAGAGGGAAACAGAGAACAAGACAGTTGGAAAGGAAAAGTAAAAATGGAATGAAAGATCATTAATTAAATGAACGTACAACGTGCTAGAGGGACGATGATAAGAAGGAAGGAAGGAAGGAAGGAGGAGGAAACAAACCTACCACCGACTAATAGTCAATTGTAGGAGATGAAATACCAATACCAATTAATAGTAAACACTCTCGAATTACACGAATAATGTTAAATAATTTACATTATTAAACATGAACGTCGTCTCACTCTGATCAACGCGCCATTTTGGATTTTGGCTATGTCATTGTCATTTACTTAGTAGGTGTTGGGCCTACCAACCTTTTTGCAATATTGTGGTTATTGTAATAAGTAACTTATAAATATGTTATTGTTATGTTAAGTAAACAATTAAATAGTCGAATAGCACGGGGGTTTGGGGGCGAAGCCCCGGCGGGGTCGGGGGGCTGGCCCCAGGCGCGTCGGAACGTTTTGAAAGTTGGGGGGGGCAAACCCATTAGCAGATTTTGTAGGATACCGTTGGGGTCTGGGGCAAAGCCCCAGTTGCCGGAGGCCCTTTTTGCCAAAGGCGAAAACATTTTCACTATACTACAGTTATTTCGTCATGTTTTAACTGCATTCGGACTCTGTAAACAATGTTTTACATCAACTATCTGCGATCTAAAAACTCACAAAATTAACGTGCAATGGACCACTTTAATAAATTACAACATTATTTTTTATGTAATGACGAAGCATACAGACAAACATATTTTTGTTTTACCTTCTTCAAATACTGAAGGCTGTATAGTACGTTTCATATTTACGATATCAATTTTTAAACACGAAACACTACACACATACTTACACGTTACTTTACTTTACCAATCTTCCCACTTTCCACTTCGCTATATTTAAAGACAAAGTTACTACACCACTCCAAAGATGACAGAACGCATAACGATGCGACACGAGTGAACCAAAGCCCAACTTGCGTCTGCCAATAAGTATAGCAAATCATTCAAAGGGATGTTTGGATTAGACGTGAGTCTGAGTCACGTGTCCACTCTCACTGAAGTAAGTGACAAACACACAATACAAGACGGGTGGCTGGTTATAAAGATAGTCGGATTGTAGATGGTTCAGGCATGGGGTACGTCAGCCAACCTAACATTCCTGCTATTGTTGGGTTGTTTCTTCCTGGAAATGAATAGTTAGGATCATCCGACGTTGCTTTCCCAAAAAGTAGAGTAGAAATCTTGATTTTCAACTCTAAAATCTGCCCCCCTATGCCCCCATGGCATGACAGTTAGGGGGGGGGCAATGCCCCCCTTGCCCCCCCTGTTCCGACGCCACTGGCTGGCCCCCCAGAACAGAATGAGGTACAAACAAACAAACACGACAGGGACTGCAGGACAAACAAAAACGGACCGAATTAAACGTAAGTTTGTGTGTTTTGGTTGGTACGTCGGAGAATGGAGAGACTTTTGCTAAAATGGCCGCCGTGATCAACTAATAACAGTGAAATTAGTCTGCGAGTAATATTGTGTTCACCTATGTAGGCTAATTGTTAATTTTGCAAAGTGGTAATTAATAATAAATTGTTAATATTGAATTTTTACACATTTATATCTAATTTGTAGTTGTTTTCCATTGATTTTATTGGGAAAAAAGTGTGGTTGAAAGTTGGACCCGCTTAGCGGCAAGAGTTCCAACAAAAGTAAGTTATAAGTAGCGAGGAGTGACGGGCCTTTAGGCCACTCATGCTGAGAACTGAGCACTGCCACCGAGCCGTACACTTACTGTAAGTAACCTTACAAAACATAATAAAAAAATCCTAAAAACAAAAAATACCTTCAAAACCTTTAACGTCGCTATTTTAAACAAAAAAAAACTTCATTAACCTTTAACACCCACAACACAGTTTACAAGTGGTGAAAAGTTTGCCATTCTTATGTATAGGCCCTACAGTTTTTTTTATGTGTACCTACAAAACCTTTAACGTCGCTATTTTAAATCTAAAGTACCTACTGATCAAAAACTGTCCAAACCAACCGAAAGAGTTCCTAAAACCTCACCATCGGTCAGAAGAGACCAACTGCGAGAGGATGAAACTACGGCACTACTAGGCCTAGGCCCTACTATTGGTTAAGGCCTACTCTTTCGGTTGGGGTCAGTCAACTTTTTAACACTGTATTTTTCCATTAAAAACTATTTTAGCCCTTTGTCATAATTTTACACATTTATGAATAAAATACCGTACTGCACCTACACCTTTACCTAACGTTGCTATTTTAAATATAAAGGAGTTTCTACGCAAAAGGTGTTTGTTTAAAATAGCGACGTTGGCGTACCATTGCCCCCGTCTCTTTCAACTCCCACCAGCGCTCCACTCCTGGAAAGACATAATTGGACCCTTCCCCCAACCAAAGAAGTTCAAAACTAACTAGGGCCTTCATGCAATTCCACTATGTTCCAAAAACACATTCTACCGAATAGTCCGGGGTCTATCCAAGTTGACCTAGGACAAATTGCAACAGAAGCAAATTTGGTACCATTGGATTCAGAAAAAAACACTAAATTACCCATACATAAAGAATCCCCTAAAATCCCCATAGGGTGGGTGAATCTAATCATCCCCTAAATGAAAATTAAATTAAATTGAATTAAAAAAATACTATTTTTGTAACCTAGTAACCATGGTATGTAATCAAAGCTTGTTTAAGAAGACTGTTTGCCAAGCTCGGGCCAACTTTTTTTTACAATGTTAAAAATGTCCATTTAAAAAAAAACGCTCGATCGTCAAATCCAGCTAATATCATATACCTACAGAACGTACCGCTTTTTGACCTTTAATTTTCATCCAAAAAATCTTCATTTTTGGGAGGCTGTTCACAAAGGATTAGCGCGTGTCTCTATCAAAGCCGATTTTGAAATTTCAAATAGGCCTAATTGTCTCTTACACAAAATTGGGAAATTACTACAAATTAACTGTTTGGTGGCAGTATTTGGAAAATGTGCCTTGATACCAACTATTTCATATTCTTACTTAACATTTTGGTGCAAACCACAACCCGATAAGACAAAATTAATCATAGAGCTTCCAAGTGATCCTGAGTTTACCTAGCTGCGTTCTGCGTCAAAGCCTGGTTTTCTCGAGCTTAGCCGACAGTCTTTAGGGTCTTTCGAATAAAAAATATTTCAATTGTTTAAAATTAATTTTGTGACCAGCAGAGTTCAATGAAGGTCAAATTTTGTATTTTTTCAATATAATTTGATAAACATTATTCTATTGGCACAGTAATGTTTAATGATTGTCTCATTGTTGTAAATAATTAGTAAATAGGCCACACTTGGTAAGTATAACCTTTGAGTATGGAACCTTAGCTAGAGACGTCACCCCCATGTTAAATATTGTCCCAAACAATTTCTGTCTCGCTCATCGAGTTCAACTCTGCACTGCTACGAGCGCTACAAAGCGCCACAAGGGGTTTCGCGAGCTCGTGGCCGCGCATGAAGTTAGTAAGTGCACCCATAGAGGTCGCCCCACAATTTCAAGGGACACATTCCCCCCACTCGACGGTCCAGATCGTAATACGTAGATGCGCCGGCCGGAAGTGTGTCAACTCCACGAAACTATCTGCAAAATTATTGCGCGCTATTTTAAAAATAATATACATTTGGGCAAATAAAATTTCTTTGGTCCATTGTAGATATTACAAAGCAGGCTTGCGAAAAAGTCATCAATGGAAATCTTTACAATACTGTAGACGTAATAGTATTAAATACAGTGATTTTTATGGTTGTTAAATTTGAACTTTCATTACGCTCATTCCATTCATATGTTTTGTTTACAAGTAAAAAAACATGTTTTTAAGGGCGCGGAAGTTGTTTACTTTAGCAACAAATAAAATACATACACCCCTTTAAACCCCAAATTGTATTTCTATGATGCCACTTCTAAATGGGATAGACGATAAATAAATAAATGTTTCATATCTACAACAAATGCGCAGAGCTTGAAGTGCAGGCAAATTTTAAAAACGGGGATTCGCGCCTGTGTGTGTGTGGAAGCTCCACATACCAGGATAAACAATAGTAATATAGTAATAAACACACAAAGGAACAAACACGCAAACAAACAAAAAAAACTGGATGATAGCTATTGTATTCCCTCAGTGTAAAGGATAATGTACACGCACCGCGTTTTACTGATATATTTTTACAAACTAAATGAACCAAAAAAAATACTTTCTTCTCTTTGAGGCTTCGAAGAATTCAAAAAAAACCTTTTCATATTTTAACTTATTAGCAGAGATATCAAGGTCAGCAATCAATTTAGGAATCAAAATGTGTAGATAATTAATAATGAAAATTACAATAATGCTACTTATTTCAATCAAAACTTTCTGTAGGCTATAATGTAATTGAATAAGTGGTTACAATTTGGGATTATTGTTAAAATTTTTCCGCCCTGTCTGGAAAAAAACGGGGAAAACGCTTTTTTCTCAATTCTTCCGTTTTTTTAAATGCACCAACATCCTAGCGAAACAACAAAATTTAATTGTATAGAGTGTTTGATCGGGAAGTATTTTTTAAGTAAAGAATGAGAAGTATTTTGTAATCTCAATACAGATGTAAAGTTGCATTTTAATGAAATGGGTAATTTTCCAAGCAATAGCAATGCTACTTGAATGCGAATATTCCCGGGAACTCAACACATGCTTGGTTCAAACCCGGTCGGGAAACATTTTGTAATTTCTGGATTGAATTTAAAAAAGTATACAACTTTTTTTGAAATGCATGCAATCAGTCATATTTTGTCAATACTATGGAAAACATACCCCAGTACGAAATACGTGTAAAGATTGCAGGGTTTATTTAATTTCCGAGGGAATTTGGTGGTACCTTGAGCGTGAAAGATTCGATCACAGCAAAAACAAATACAAATATTTTTTCCTATGCCTCCTAGCATCTAGGAGGCATTTATTTTTTTCAAAAGCAAAACCATTGTCCATTCATTTGCAGACTATTTTTAAATTTTATCATTTCTTGTAGATTTATATCGCAATGGATCTAGCTGATTTATTAACAGTTCTCAGTTAACTCGCACCGGATATCTGTTAAAAAATTTTTCAGAACAATCTATTCAGCGATTTAACTGATTTTCATAGTAGAAAACACACACGCACACAATCACGGAAGTGCCGATTTTTCTTGAATTATTGAATCCTCATGCGCTTCGGTCACTCGTCTAATATTCTACAGGTGTTTTATAACAGGGTTTCCCCAGATAGAATTCAGAGATTCCAGGAATTAATCTAGCATCGGTTTGTAAGTTCGTGATTTTGAAAAGCGAGACTTAAAACTCGGCAGAGATAAATATCAAAAGTGACCATTTCATAACAGAAAAAAACGGGCGTAAAGCCCGCATTCTGATCTTTATTAGTTCCGTGGAATAAAATAATATGAAAATTTTAGAAAAGCCGTGTTAACGTGTGCTGATTAAACTTTGAAAATTTATTATTTGAACGATAATTGATCGAAATTATGTTTTATGGACTTTTACCACCAAAATGACCGCCTATATTTCCCAACATAACTTATATCGTATCGTATCGTATACCAAGTTATTACTTTTCTTACGGGAGATTTTGCCAATGAGACCTAGCTCGAAAATTACCAAGTTTAGATTTTTTAGTGGAAACAGTAAACGAATAATTGTTCTGTTTCTTTGTAAATTTCATAATAAGTTAGCCTCATTTTTCTTTTAGTGTAGGGGTAAATGAAAACCCATTTGATTGAACACTGCTTTGAATATCTATTCGATGTTTTCGTTTCGATGCATTAACGGGTACTGACAATATTTATATTTTATATACCAATGAAAACATGTTTTAAAATTTAAAAATAAACAGATGAACTGCAATTGCATGGTATTTATTGTGATCGACAAAAGCCCCCCCCCCCCCCCTCACGTTAGAGCTCGCCTCTAGTTTCAGGAGGTGATATCTTTTTATAAACTTTATTTTTACAAAATTCTTACTTGAAATTGTGTTTAACTGACTTATAGTGAGTTGACGAATCCACTTTTTTGTTTTTCTTGTAACCAAATTTGACCATTTTTATCAATCAACAATATGGCTCAACATAGAGCTACAAGAAAAATAAAAAATGTGGTAGATTCGTCAATGCACTATCTGTCATCTAACCAACATTTTTCAAGTAAGAACTTTAAAAAAAAATATAGTTTATTTAAAGTGTGATTTTATTGAACACATAAATATTTTAACTACGGATATTTTCCAGGGATTATACATTGATCACAAGCCCGAGCGGAAGTAATTAAAGGAAGGGTCTCGCTCAGGTACGGGGGACAATAGTAAGCCAAGGTCCGAGATAGGTCATACTTCATAGAAAAGTCCAACTAATTTTCTAAACTAGTATTTTGCGATTACGCTCAAATTTCACCGAAATATATTAATTCATGAAATTAAGGCTTGTGAAAAAATCATTACAATCGGATAAAGCATGTAAGTGTTACAAGCCGAAGAAATTTAAAAATCGAAAAAAAGTCGTAAAATTGAGAATTTCGTAATAGATAGTTTTTGATTACGCTCAAATTCACATGAATAATCAATTCATGAAACTACTAAGGTTCTGTGAAAAATCATTAAAAATCGGACAAAGCATGTAGGTGTTATAAGTCAAAGAATTTTTAAAAAATCGAAAAAAATCGTAAAAATTGCGATTTTCACGAGAAATAATTTTCCGATTGTGCTCAAAAACTTTGGCAGTTCTGATTTCAGAAATTTCAAAGGGCCCTCCATAAAATTTCATCGCAATCGGAGTATCGGTTTAGCCGGAATCGTGCTAACAAACAGACAAAAATACGAAAAAAGAAAAAAAAAATACATTACAGTTTTTTTTCTCCGTGTAGTAAAATGGATCTTCGCTGCGCTCGCTACGCTCGTTACGCTCACCCAATAATAAGATTGTTATTGGATGAGCAAAGCGAAGACTAACATTTACTGACCTCCCAAAAAATTAGCTCTGGTGTTTTTTGTTTTTTTGTTGGTTTGTTTGCTCTCTACCTGGCAAACGGCATATGCGATCTTGATGAAAATTGGGAGAGGACCTTCGAAATCTCTGAACCTGTCACGTTTTTTGTCAAATTATCACGTGAAAATCATTAGAGTATGAGGAGATCAATATTATGTCAATCTCCTACTTGGTGGTTATGGGCCGCAGCAACATTGAAATTTATAATGTTTGTATCTTTTTTACTCATTGTGACAATATCCGTGGTTCGATTCCCTGTTGGGTCGGACTTTTGTAATTTCAGAATTGTAGTGAATAATAAAAATATTTTTGTAGACAATTATTTATGATCTTCTCAGGGACGGATTTGTTTGCACAACAAGCAAGTCAAAACTGTGAGCAGGCCCAGGAATCGGCGTTGCATGAATTCTGTGTTTTCATTATCAGCATTTCTTTTTTTTTTTTTTTTAGGTTTCGTGATTAATATTAAATTCCATACAGATAATTTGTTTTCTAGTGTAAAATATAAAAGTTAGATATTATCATATTATATAAAATAAACATAACACGTTATCTATTTTTATTTTAAATTCCCTTTAAAATTTGTTTGTCTAAACTGTTCATAACTATTATTATGAAGTTATTTTGCGGCTAAAAAGCTATTATTGTAGGGAGGCCATCCTTATAAGGAAGATATTATGAGGAAGTATAACAGGAGGTAACATTTCATAAAGTAAAAATCAAATTTGGAATGAACCAGAGCCGTCTTTCCTAAAGCAGCTAAAACACAACATGTTAAGGATATTTAAAAAAAACTCATCCAAAAAGCGTGTTAGCAGCATCGACTGGGCATAGCGAGGGCACAAAATAAATGAACATTCATTTTACATAAAAAAAATATAATTTGTTACAATATTGCGCAAATAAACTTAATCAAGTGAACTTTCATTCGTCATATTGACGGACATATCACTATCAAAATCAATGTGTAATTTTACATTTAAAATGTTTTTAGAACTTTTTAGTTTAAATTTTTTTCGGTAAACCGGTTAATAACTTTTTTTATCATATTTCTCACTAACGTTGATAAGAATCAGTCCATGAGATACATTACGCGTATTCGTAAATTAATTCCTTGATTTTGATTAAAAAATTCGTGAAATTCCGTAATTTACTCAATTTGGTCAACTCCGGGAATTTATTTAAGTGCATGTACAAATTTTTATGCAAATTTCCATACTGTATATCAATCAACCCTTCTGCAGAAAAACATCAACCCCCGAGTGGCGCCCATTTGAGTTGGGCGTTGAGTGGTATTTCTTTATAATGATGTACAATTACAATGTATGAGACGGAGTTTATGATTTGTTTGTTGTCATTGGAAGGGAAAAAATCGTTTTTCCATATTCAAATAGATATTTTCAAATGCCCCTGCTTCCCTGGCGGGGAGTATTTGCATTGTGTTTTACAATTTCCTTACCCTTTTGGGCCCGGGGTAGAATTTGCCCAGAGCATGGCTCTGCTAATCGTACAAGGCGATTCAAGAGAAAAAGTCCACCTTCAAACATCAGCTAGCAAGAGCCAGAAAAAATCACGAAGATCTATTTATTTTTTAACTTATTTTAAATTTTTTTAAAGTTATTTACATATAAATATCCACACGCACACACCACAAAAAACAACGATGTTTAACGTAGGCAAATCATTTAAATCTAAATCCATCAATCGAATCATATGAAAGGTTGTTTACAAAGAGCTACACACATTGCCCCGGGTCAAATCACATATTATCAATAATTAAAATAATTGTCTTTTTCACGAGCTTGGTAAATTACCACAAATTATCCGCTTGGTGGCGCATTTACGGCTAGAAAGCTTTCCAGAGTAAATATCTCTGCATTCCACGTTAAAACCTGGTTTGTACGAACTAATCCATCAGTGGGGGGAGGGAAATTCTTCGCCGAGCATTCAACGATCGTCATCACAAATTCAAGGAATCATATTATTTTGTTGTTTTTTCTTTCACCAGGTTCGGAAAGACCGCACTTTTGCACACTGTTGTGCCGGCCACACTACAATTTCAGATTCCAAAGAGCAAACACGGCCCAAAGATTGACCATATGATTAGATAGGAGTCATAAAATATTTATTTAATACAATGATGATTTAAAAAGTTTATCCAAAACAAACATTAACTCTTGAAATAATTATTAAAATCAAAATAAAATGCTATTACAAAAAATGGATAAATTTTTGTAAGTTCTATCCACTTTGAACGAAAAAAATCGGCCTATATCAACGGTTTTTAAGTATTTTTTCATTATACAAAATAAAGTAAATAAAATACTTAAAAACCGGGAAATGATATCCCATTTTTTTATTCAAAGTGAATAAAACTTACAAAAAAACCATCCATTTTTGTAATAGCATTTGATTTTGATTTAATAATGATTTCAAGAGTAAATGATTGTATTGGATAAAACTTATTTATTAATTTATGAATTAAATATTTTTATGACAACCTAGTCTAATCTTTCTCTCAATCTTCAGGCTTGTTGCTCCTCGGTGTCTGTGTTGTATAGAATTCAATTAAACTGACATACAAAAGAACTCGCTCTCGAAGAGAACAATTTGGGTTTTTACTCGCGAGTAAACGCACTATAGATATGGTAAAGAGGGAAAAGAAATTCCTTATACCCTCCGGACCAAACCAAACAAAGCCCACGTATATTTAAAATTATCCAATAGGCTGAATGCAAATCAAGAACAAATGTCATTAATTTCAATTTCGGGTTGTTTGTTTAAACGTACTTGACATTTTGGTTCAAACCCGCTATGTGAGAACCCCCTTTTCCTTCCCTTACCCGTAGCTTGGTTCTGACCAGCATGGGACTTCTTCCCCACATCCTCGTATAAACTAAAAATATTTACTAACTAGTGCGACAGTAGTCGATCGACAGCGGACAACTTTGTAAATATTTTGCCTTACAGTCTCAGATTATCAATATTTTGTTATTCACCAGAAAAAATCACGGATGATGTCAATTATCTACTTTTTTAACAAAGTCCAAAGTCGAAAAAATCTATTTATATTTAAAACTGTTTAAAATTTGAAGTTTATTATTTTTATATTCTAAAAATCATCACACAAACAAACCATGTTTTTAGCAAATTTCCAATAAACTAAACTTTAGTAAGTCACTTTTCAACACAAACTTACGCTACCCCGGAAATTGTGGGCTTACATTTAAATGGATTTCGTTTCGCATTGTTTTAGTTGGATATTGAAGAAATGTAGTATACATTTTTTTATATATTTTTATTAGAGTTGTATACGGTTTTATTATAAGGCTTATTTAAAGCTTTTAAAGAAGTAAATCAAACCAATAAAAACTACCAGCTATTAACGAAACATGCTCCGATGCTAGGGAAAAAAGATTTTTTTTTTTTACTTTGATAAGGTTTAAATAAATCCTGTCGTGGAATAAAAGCATAAGAATAGGCATTGTGGTGGTGCAATTTCTTTTTTTGAAAATCGAAAATCGTTTTTCGAAAACCCCACAAATTCTTCGAGAGAGGTGAGAAAGGTGTTCACTGTTTCGATGAGTTTGCAAAACATTGCAAAACAGTGGGCTATGTTTTAGTAATGTCAGTGTCAGCTATAGTTACAACTCCGATTCTAGTTACTTATCTAGCTATTCTTTGAGTTATGACTGGACAGTGACGTTACACCAAATTGAAAAGCCCCCCCCCCCCCATCCACAACTCTGCGCTGCAAGACACGTGTTCGACCACCCATATACTAGACCCTTGAGTATATAAAACTAGACAATCCATGTATTAATTGGTCTCCAGGAAAAGGAATTCATTCCCTTCTTCGCAGAAGGCAAGATTAGTGTTTCTGAGAATAAGGGCTAGACATGCACAACAGTCACTCAACGCTCACAGCACAAAAATCGAACATTCCTTCATCTTCCTCGGGATTAATTGTCGGTTTGTAAAATATGTCGGTTGTAAAAATATGTCTGCTGTTTAGTCCCATATGGCCGAAAGACAAAACAGATTAAGCTGTAATTGTAATTTTCATAATTATCAAATCTAGAAAAACGATGTTTCATTGTCACAATTTGATTCCTAGAATTATTGATTGTTGACTTGAAATCTCTTTATAGCCATATGTTAAAATATGCAAAGATCTTATTGATTGATTAGAAGCAACAAAGAGAAGAAAATAACCAAACAAGGTATTTGTATTGTACATTTTTTAAATCAAATTTCAAGGTGCGCGTACATTATCCTGAACACTGATGTAATACAATAGCTAAATTATCCAGTTTATTTGTTTGTTGCGTGTTTTTTCGTTTCGTGTGCATATTATAAAACAATCTAGTTAATGATGTTGATGAACAGGTAACATGGGATTAGAGGAATCCTAAAAATATTTTAAAGCACAAAGTAATGCATTTGCTAAAAGTTACAACGACGAGCAACGAGTCTATGGTTCTTGGAATTACTATATTTATTATCATGGTATGTGGAGAGCTTCCAGATAAATTTACACACAGGCACGACTTAAATTTATTTTTTATTTATTTAACGTCTTATCCATTCCGTTAAAAACTGATTTACAAAGGAGGACAATCTTTGCTGCACTGTGCTGCCATGGTGCAGCCAAGCTTTCATACTATTGTTTTCTGCGTTATGGAATTAACTATAATATCGGCGTATTTGTTGAAGATATTTAAAATTTATTTATTTATCGTCTATCCCATTAGAAGTGACATCGTAAAAATACAATTGGTTTATGCATGTATGTATTTTATTTGTTGCTAAAGTAAACCACTTCCGCGCCCTAAAAAAAAACATGTTTATTAAGATTCATATTCTAAACACTATATTGTATTGCACTTGTGGACACCCGTCCCGTTGTCAAAAAGGAATAAATAAAATTATAATAATAAACAAAACATATGAATGGAATGAGCGTAATGAAGACTTCAAATTTAACAACCATAAAATTACTGTATTAAAACTATTGGTCTATAGTATTGTAAAGGATTTCCCTTGATAACCATTTCGCAAGTTGCTTTGTAATATCTACAATCATTCTACAATGGACCAACGAAATTATTTGCCCAAATGTATATTTTAAATAGGCGCGCAAATAATTTTCGAGATAGTTCGTGGAGTTGACACACTTCGGCCAGCGGGATCTACGAAAGGGTTCGATCTGGACCGCGAGGGGGGGAGCGGTCGTTGAAATTGTGGGGGCGACCCTCTTTTGGGTGCACTTACTAAACCTTTATGCGCGGCCCCGAAACTAGCGAAAAATCTTGTGGCGCTCGTAGGCGTCGTAGCAGTGCAGAGTTGAAACTCGATGAGTGAGACAGAAAATTGTTGGTCCCAATAAATTTAACATGGGCGTGACGTCTTAGCTAAGGATGGTTATATACTCAATGGTAAACTAAGCAATCATGGCAGAAAAAGGTTATTACTATTACAATCTGTAGGACCATGAACCTACGAGTATGTATTATTATGTTTACTTACGTTTAGGCGCACTTAAATCATGTTACCGGTACTCAATACCGGTAGTATAATTCACCTTTACAGGTTTCTCATGTACTACACATCGAGACTATAGTTTGGGGCGTACCTGGATCAAAACTCATACTTTAAAATCCTTACCGGTAGGCCTACTGAAGGTTTTTCTCATGGATTTCCTTAAATATATTCGACAAAATTTGAGATAAAGCCCCATAATATAGCCCACGGATTTGTTATTTCAACCAAATTCACACCCTCTAAGTAGAAGGCATTGAGAATGTCTACGGGAAGATTTTATTTAAGAAAACCTTTTACCTAGGTGCCCACTATAGGGCGCTGTGCACTCAGGTGGGTACCTCGTAAAAAGCCACGGTTTTTGCGTTTTGAAGGTGTTTCCCAGGCGCCATGAAATGTGAAATGAACTTTGAATACGTCATAATCAGAGTTATTTGGGTACCTGACAACCCTTGCCAATTTTAATTGGGGTGCAATCATTCCTTCCGAGTTAAAAATGGTATGATTTTTTTTTCAAGTTTCTATAGTTACAGTTAAAATTAGGTCTATATAAACTTGATTTCGATGATTTTCTCTTCTTTCTTTTCTTTTTTTTACTTTTTCTTTCACAAGTCACTATATTATAAGTAAAACGTTAATGTCCATGTAAAATTTTAATGTTGTACACCCATCCGTTTGTTCAGAGTAGCCGTGAAATTGACACTGACGAATCGGAATTAGGCACCTGACAGAAGAGTTAAAAAAATCCATTTTGATAATTTTTCTTCCCATATTTAACTCAGAAGGAATGATCGCACCCCAACCAAAATTGGCATGGGTTGTCAGGTACCTACAGTAAATAGCTCTGATTATGACGTATTCAAAGTTCATATCACGTTTCATGGCGACTGGGAAACACCTTGAAAATGCAAAAAACGTGGCTTTTTTACAAAGTACCTGAGTATACAGCGCCCTAGGTAAAAGGTTTACTTAAATAAAATCTTCACGTAGACAACCTCAATGCCTTTAACTTATAGAGTGTGAATTTGTTAAAAATAACAAATCCACGGGCTATATTATGGGGCTTTATCTCAAATTTTGTTGAATATATTTAAGGAAATCCACGAGAAAAACCTTCAGTAAGGATTTTAAAGTGTGGGTTTTGTTCCAGGTACGACCCAAATTATTGTCTCGATGCCTAGTCCATGAGAAACCTGTATCGGTGAATTATATTATTGGTGACATGATTTAAGTGCGCCTAAACGTAAGGCAACATAATTTTCACTACACACTCGTAGATTCATGGTCCTACAGATTGTAATAGGCCTAATAACCTTTTTCCTGCCATGATTGACTTAAACATTATCAAGTGTGGCGTATTTACTAATTATTTACAACAATGAGACAATCATCAAATATTATTGTGCCAATAGAATAACGTTTACCAAATTAGGGCTTATATTGAAAAAATACAAAATTTGACCTTCATTGACCTCTGCTGGCCACAAAATTAATTTTTAACAATTGAAATATTTTTTATTCAAAAGATCCTTTAAATAAGCTTTGATTACATATCATGTTTAGTAGATCTCTATCTAGTAGAAAAGATCATGAGAGTGGAGGAAGTCCATGGAAGAATAACGAGGAAGAATGAAAACAAAGAACTATAGCCTATAGGGGTATATAAGTGTGTGTAATTCGAAAAAGTAAAAAAGATCAGTGTTCAATACAAGTATAGGGAACACACGTGACGTCACAGTTCGGCGGCAAGTGGCCGCGGATCTTACTGATGGACAAGCATCCTCATTTCGCAAGTTGACGCCTGATGAACGGCTCATCAAATATCATGCTTTAACTTTTATCCTATTCATTATTTGGACAAAACTTACGAGCAATAATATTTAGCAAACATATCATTTCTTCTAATAGCGATTATTTTGATTTTTTTTACAGAACCGTTAGCTTGTTATAACAATGTACGCATTATAAATGACAAAATTATCAACAACTTTAAGTCTTTTCAACTTCAATTGACACAAAACTACTGATCGGATTTCAAAAAGAATTCTCTCTAAATATGCATCTAACTAATTAGACAAGAAATAAATAAACTTTCTCGATAGAAAAAGCACAGAACAAAATTTTACAGCATAGCGTGCAGTTTTTCACGGCTCATCCGCACGTCAAAAGCGCGTATTTTAGATGAAAACACATACCATGCGTTTTACCCTATGCTAGAAATTTTCGTTCTGTGCACTTTCTATCTAGAAAGTTTAATTATTTCTTGTCTAAACAGTCCGATGAATTTTTTAAAAGCGGTCTTGTCAAAATCCGATCACTAGATTTTTGTCAATTGAAGTTGTTTTATTAAATTTCATAAAAAACAAGTTAAAGTCTTAAATTTTATTTTAATATGTACATCGAAATAACAAGTTAACGGCCGTCTAAAAATTCAAAGTAATCGCTATTAGAAGGAATGATACATTTGCTAAATATTATTCCTAAGTTTTTCCCCAATAATGAACAGGATAAAAGTTGGAGCGTGATAAGTTGTGCGACGTTCAGCAGGCGTCCACTTGCAAACCGATGGTTGCTTGTCCATCAGTTGGGCTCAAAACGGAGAATACCTCTCATTCCCCTCGATTTGTGACGTAGTTGTGTGTACCCTATACAAGAATATAATAAACATGCCTA
This sequence comes from Sweltsa coloradensis, assembly GCA_024449915.1. NCBI lineage: Eukaryota > Metazoa > Arthropoda > Insecta > Plecoptera > Chloroperlidae > Sweltsa > Sweltsa coloradensis. The sequence goes on from JAMZAV010001072.1 coordinate 44,796, forward strand.
AAGAAATCAGAGAGGCAAAAGACACATTTATGTTTAAGAGGTTATGTAAGGATTGGATAGTGAAAAGTAGGGATGTTAAATGATCATGTATAGTAAACTGTTGTTGAAATTTTTTGATTGAAGGAAAGATTGTAGGGCCTACTATGATGAAACTAGTAGCAAACATGCTAAATAAAGTACATTATTACAATATTTATTTTTATTTTTTATTTATTTATTTATATAAGAGTCTCGTACAGCACAAGTACCATTTTACATAGACAATCCTAAAAAATATATAAATAAGTAAAAATTAAAATTACAATTAATAAACCTACAAATTAACAAACAATTAAAAATATTAATTAACAATAAACAAATATATCAAAATTATAAGTGCAACAAACATAAGAGTAAAAAAAATGTTTGAAAGAATAGAGGGGGAAATGCTAATGACCATCAACTGCAGTCCAATCACGGATTGATTTTTTGAAAGTATTAAAATCAGAGAATATGTCGAACTTTGGTAAATTAGGTAAATTATTATAAAAGGAAGGTAAACGAAAGGTGATTGATCTACGGGTAATAGAAAGTCTAGGTCTAGTTACATGGAAAAGGTGCGTAAGCCTAGTAAAGCGGGATGGAACATGAAGTGGAAACATGGAGACAAGACTGGTGGACCGGAAAATGCCATTGATGATACGGTGCAAGAAGGACATGTCATAGCGTTTTCTTCGAGTGGCTAGATCTGTCATGAAAAGTTCACTCATAATTTGTTGACGAGACCAGGCATTAAAAGCTGGGACACGATGACGTACAATTGCACAGAAAATGAAAGTACTCTATCTAATTTTTTAATGTTGGTATCAGCTGATAATGCCCAAATTGGAGTACAGTACTCAATCACAGGTAAAACACAGCCCGTGAAATATGATTTTAGAGCAGTTGGGTCACGAATATCAGTGAACCTATATAATAAACCCAAAAGGGACATGGCTTTTGAAGTTATTTTGGAAATGTGCTCAATGAAAAGGAATTTTGAATCTATGATGACACCAAGATCTTTCATTTTAGTAACTCGCTGAATGACTTGCCCCGACAAATTATAATTAAAACTAATGGTAATTTCCGCAATGAAATTGTTAACAATGAGCACTTATCAGGATTAGGACGGAGAAGCCAATCCAAACACCATTGAGAAAACGCTGTTAATGCATCTTGAAGAACGATTGCATCACATAATTTCGACACAATTTTAAAAATTTTACAATCGTCAGCGTACAACAGAAAATCACAAGCAAACGGTTTAAGTCTGTCTACAAGATCGTCTACAAACAACACGAAAAGGAGAGGGCCCAATACACTGCCTTGAGGGACACCAGATAGCACTGGTAACCAAGAGGAAGATGAACCGGCAATAATTACACGTTGCTTTCGATCTGTAAGAAAATTCTCAATGAGCTTAAGGAAATTACCACTCACACCAAAACGCTCTTTGATCTTGTAAAGAAGGTGTTTGTGGCTTACAGAATCAAATGCCTTTGCAATATCAATGTAGGCAACGTCCAGCTGGGATCGGTTTTCCAGGGCATTAGTGGCATGATGTTGGAGGACTGCAAGATTGGTGAGACATGAACAGTTAGGGAGAAATCCGTGTTGTTCAGGCGAAAGAAGTGGAAGAGTGTGGGCCAAGAGACGATGATGGACAATTCTTTACTTTTTTTTTTTTTTTTTATAATTACTAGGTTACAAAAATATGTTTTTTAAAATTCAATTTTATTATATTTTCATTTTGGGGATGATTAGACCCACCCACCATATGGGGATTTTAGGGGATTTTAGGGGATTCTTTAAGGGTTATTTAGTTTTTTCTGAATCCAATGATACTAAATTTGCTTCTGTTGCAATTTGTCCTCTCCTAGGTAGTAGGTTCAGCCTCAAATTTGCAGATAGACCCCTGACTATAAGCCTACTTGTCACCCCAACCTAACCCGAATGAAATAAGGTAGGGCCTAGGCCTAGGCTACTTAAAAAAACTAGCTAGTACTTTTGAAATTTGACCTTAACCTACAACATTGAATAATCTTCCAACAGACTTTGTTCACCTTGGCCAAGTGATACAAAACGGGGTTGCAGCTAGTTTATTTAAATTTGGAAAAGTTTTGATTTGTGTAGTTCCTAGTATTGTTATGTGTGCAGATTAGGCTTAGCAGTTTGTGAACATAAAGACCCAAAAAGGCGGAAAATGCATGAGCGCGGCTGACAGTAACGCGTCACGGCGTCACTTTCAAGTTCACAGAGTGAAAAACTAAGTTATCTTCTTCATTGGTGTATTTTAATGATGGAATCTCTTCTTTGGTTGGCTTGCACTCTTAGGGGCATCCTACTGCTGTGGTTGAGCTTAGGCCTAACATTAACAATTTTTTAAATTCACTTTAAATTACAGCTTCGAGCCCAAGCCAGTGTATTAAAGAAAGCTGTGGTTGAAGAACAGAGCCGTAACATTTCACTACAAGATGTTTTGAGGGAACAGGAGCAGAATATCCGCAAATCATCTCAAGAAATTGACAGTCTTACATTCCGAAACCAGCAACTCACTAAACGAGTTACAGTTCTTCAAAATGAGCTTGATGCTACCGAGAATCGTTCTAAAAGAGGGAAAAGTAAGATGCCGGATAGTCATACTTGCGTTGACTGTACACTAACAATGAATGTCTTGGATGAAGAATTACAAAAGAAAATCTTGGAAAATGCTGAACTTCTTTCAAAGGTAGGCCTTGATATTATGTAGAGTGGTACCCTCTCTATTAACAAAATGTAATAAAGGTCCTACTAGCTAACTGAACACAATTAAACTGACCTGTCTTTTTTCACTTTGGATAGCCCTGGGGACCGAAATTACCGTCCAAAGAAAAAATACTTGGGGTGTAACCCCGCTGAAATGGATTTTGTAATTTCTGGATTGATTTTTTTTATGATTTTGAGGTAATAATTAAAAAAATTATTATTATTAATTATTAATTAAAAAAAAATTAAAATGATCTTACTTCTTTTCAAACTAGGGAGGAAGAATGAAAAGCTTGCCTCAAATTCTATTTCTCACACCATTCACAGCCGAAGACTTTTGAAGGAGAGCTTGGCTGGGTTTTTTTTTTTTTTTTTTTTTTTACAAATTTTTGTATTTGTGTGGGATATTACATCTTTTTGCTGAATTGTTTCCAATCAAGGCGTGAATGATGAATGATTATAAATTGTTTTCAAGGAGTTGATTCCTTCAAAAGTGTGTTGTGGTGTCAGATATTGTCGGCTTGTTTGAAGTTGGTCTTGGACACCGCTCATAGTGTCGGATTTCTGACTTCTGTTAAGTGTATTCCACGTTTGAAACTTCTCAGTTGTATCCCTTTCTTTGAACGATTAAATTTTTTAAGTTCAGAGTTGTTTTTTAACATTTTTGGGTCCACAGTCCCCCAAAATTAGCCCCTTGTGTCTTGGACACTAGATATTTATAATGGTTAAGAGCATGTTTAATTTCAAGTTTTTACATAGACTATTACCATGCCTTAGTAATTAGGCCTACGTGTTTTGATTATTATCCAAAATTTTGATTTTCTCTGGTTACTGTTACCTGATTTTGGTTTTGAAAGCAAAAGGCACTCGGTCCCTCCAAATTTAGTCCCTTGTGTTTTGGACGCTAGATATTTATAATGGTTAAGAGCATGTTTCATTTCAAGTTTGTACATAGCCTATCCATGCCTAGTAATTAGGCCTACGTGTTTGATTATTATCCAAATTTTGATTTTCTCTGGTTACTGTTACCTGATTTTGTTTTGAAAGCAAGGCACTCGGTCCCCCAAATTTAGGTCCCTTGTGTTTTGGACGCTGATATTTATAATGGTTAAAGACCATGTTTTCATTTCAAGTTTGTACAAATTACCAGCCTTAGTAATTACGTGTTTTGATTATTATCCAAAATTTTGATTTTCTCCGGTCCCTGTTACCTGATTTTGGTTTTGAAAGCAAAAGGCACTCGGTCCCCCCAAATTTAGCCCCTTGTGTTTTTGACGCTAATGGTTAAGAGCATGTTTAATTTCAAGTTTGTAAAAATTACCATGCCTTAGTAATTAAAGGTTACTACCTAGGTGTTTTGATTATTATCTAAAATTTTGATTTTTCTGGTCCCTGTTACCCGATTTTGGTTTTGAAAGCAAAAGGCACTTCGTCTGAGGTACATCTGTGTGGACGAGTTTCATAGTTCTAAGATGTACTGTTTTCTCTGTAGGCTCTTATTCCTCTGTGCCAGAATTAACCACCCACCCTGCTAGCCACCCATTCACCCACCCAGCCAGCTGGAAGGATTTCAACAATGTTGAGCCACTTTTTTAACACAAAACGGGTTATCGGATTGGGCTATTTTTTTTTTTTTGTAGGTCATGGATCACATCAGGTCATGTACCGAGTTTCAATATTGTAAATCTTTCGGGGCGGCGTGTGCAGATAGCTGAAAATCCCCCAACTCGGGTAGGTGTATACAGGGCCGCAAGTTCGTCGTCGCCTAAGCAGTCGCGTGCGCTTGGCTGCGGGCGAACGACCGTCGCCCTAGATTCTTCTGATTTTGTTTACTTTTCTTCGTTACTATTAGTGTTTCGCTCTTTTCACTGCTTATTCTCATGTTAAACTTCATTGTTTTACAATTCCATCTTTCTACGCTCTTCTGGACTTCTTCGATTTTATCTCCCCATGTCACTATGTCATCTATTTCTATTTTGCAAAATGTTCAAAACCTTCTTTTTTAAATAGGCCTACCGGTAATAAGCTAAAATACATGTTTAAAAAATGTTAAATGGGTATTTAACCCCTAAATTAAAAAAAAATATTTCATTCAGGCTAACTACGGTAGGCCTAGATATGAATTTAAAAACTAACATAAAAATATTGAAGAAAAAAAAATTGCTAAACTTGGTCATCGGCAAAAATCTCCCATATGAAATAACATTGGGACAATTTTTATGCCACGTGACCTTGGAGGATTTTGGTCCAAAACAATATTGGCCATGATTACCTGTAGGTACTTATGTACTCTACTAGGCTACCTTTTTTGTTAATGTTTTGCTTTTGTAATTTGGGCAAGTAGTTCAAGGTCAAAATATTCTGATTGATGGTGTGAAGGGGTGTTATTTTGGAATGCATATTTTTGCCTGTGTACATTATGTGTGCACAGTTTTAAGACACAATTTGCTCAAATCATATTTTAGATTGGTGTAATTATTAGAGGAGTGACTGCAGTGAATGAGTCTTACAATGCAAGTCTAATGGCACTTCCGTAATTGTGTTTTTACACTAAAATTCAGCCGAGTCGCTGAATAGATTGCACTGAAACATTAAACCGACATCCGGTACAAGTTTGCTGAGAACTGCTAACAAAATCAGCAACATCCGTTGCGATTTAAACTTACAAGAAATAATAAATTGAAAAATAAGTTGTAAATGTGTAGGATTCAATTTAACGACAATGGTTTTGTTCTTGAAAAAAAATTATTTTTAATAATTTGAAAAATATGTTGTAAATGTGTAGGAATTTAACAACGATGGTTTTGTTCTTGAATTTTTTTTGTAAATTTTTTTATTTGTCAGGCGGTGAAAATTGCATGCAGTGACCAAGGTCTATCGAATTTTGCATGCTCAAGGTTCCCCCGAATTCCGCTTGGAGATTGAGTAGGCCTAAACCTTGCAATCCAATCTTTTTACTGGCTATGTTTTCCATAGTATTGAATGCATTTCAATACATGTTTTATAATTTTTTTAAATACAATCCAGAAATTACCAAATCTAGCTCGACCATTGACCGCCGGGTCTTCAACATTACGGATATAACGGCGTCTTAGCCAACTTGACTAGGAAAACACCAAAGTCGTTGGTAGACGAGTGAGCGAGTCATGTGTTGAGTACCTGGGAACATTTGCATTTAAGTTAATTTATATAGGTTTATGAATAATAGGGTTTTGAGTTTTGTTGGTATAAGGGCGTGTCAACTGTAAGGCCATAATGCGCCACTCTAGCCCATGATAAGTTAGAAAGGAAAGGCCCATGGTGGATCTAGCCATATGTGTGGGGAGGTAATGGAATGTTACCGGATACTAAACACATGGCTCACTCACTCATCTAACAACAACTTTGGCATATTATTAAAATTACAACAAATATGCAGCAGCACTTCGCGGACCGGTAGCAATTAGTCCGCGGACCGGCACCGGTTCGCGGACCACCGGTTGGGAACCACTGCTCTAGATTATGTGTTAAAAAATATTTTTTGGATTAATTGTCCCATTAGGCCTAACCCTAAAGTCCCTTACACATTCCACATCACATTATGTTGTATAAATAATGTATTGATAGGGTGACTTCAAGGATATTATCCTTTTCTAGATTTGTAGGATGTCTCAAGGATACAGGATTTCGGCCAAAATCTTAGGATTCTGTGTTTTAAAAAATACTAAATTTGAACATTTTTAAATTCAGCCAAAAATGCAATGTAGACAGTAAAAAAATCATTTAGGTACTAGTAAATAACATAAGTGCTGCATAGCCTAACCATTTACCCCAAGTGTAGTAGCTTGAGTAGGCTAAAAGTAAAACGTTAAAATGTATTGGAAAAAATTTGATTCTGGATGCGTTTGTCTCATATTTTGACTAATTTTCAAAATCAGGCTTTTGGGATGTACATATTGTTGGTAAAAAACCCCGAAAGTTTGTAACATTCCTTCGCGGTTTATACGCTATGTGATAACTGTTTTCAGGATTTCTCAGGATGCTTTTAAGTATCTTTTCAAAGGGGTAAAAAAATTGGACTTGGTGCAACGTGATGTAATGTATAAATTTTCGGATGGCAATTATTGAAAAAGGCTAAATTTTTTATGTGGAAAATGATTCTTAGTTGATCTTCACACTCATAAAAACGACTGAGTATAAATTAATTTGAACCCAAATATATTTGATTTCCATTAGGCCATTTGCAATTAGGAAATAATTATATTTAAAATCATTTAGGTACTACTGTATCTATCCAGACTAGAGCTTATAGCCCCAAACTGATGTATATGAATAGGGTTGTCACAACTGCCCGAATTGTTCCAATAAATTTTATGAAGGTTTTAGTCCCAAATTATGATATGTAAATGTACAATTAATTTGACAAATTTGACATGGTACCACCTTTGTTTAAAAAATGGCCCTAAATGGCTCTTCTGCTCGTCTTAACGGTATGGTGCATTTACTGATTTCAGATTCACGATGAAGATGCAGCCCACCAACAAGAGCTTTCAGCATTGCATGCACATGCAGATAAGCTTTCAAAATGTGGTAAAACAACTTCAAATCAATTTATGTTAAATTTTTAAACAGAAATACAAAATAGGGCAAATTTTTAGGTTACAATACGAATGAAATCACTTTCATCACATGCGAAAAATAGTAATTTCGAGTGATGGGTCAAGTTTAATTGCAAGAAATATATGATAGCATCTGCAACCATGACAGACTATTATTTTGAATTCCTACATTGCAAGTGTGCCTACTAATGAAGAGATTAACAAATGCAAATTTGTGTCAAACCTTAAACTGCTGAAATGATTGTCTAGACCGAGTTTGTCCATCACAGATATTTCTGCATTAGCCTATGTCACAAGTAACTCAGGACGTAAATTACTATCTGATCACTCTTTAAAAAGAATATACGGTATAAATGTAATTGTATGTACTTTACAGAGATTCTTCTTCAGAATGAAACTAATTTGACTTTGACCTTTGTTATTATTGTGCTTGAAATTAAACCTATATTATATCTGTGTAGGCTCATGCATTGAACCAAAATGAAAATTTTAGTTGGGTTTTGGTGAAGGCAATTATTTCAAATAGGGTTTGGTGAACACCTTAAAAATTATGTTTTAGTTCAAAGTTTTATAACAAGCTTACGCAAACACAAATTTATGTTTCAAATTGTATAAAGCAGAAAATACCGGTATCAATAATAGGGTACGCAATTTTTTTTTAAGGTTACAATTCGATACAATACATTCACATTCTCCACCACCTAAATCCCATGGCAATGACATTCCAATAATAATTTGATAATTGTCAAGACTTTACCAAGACACTGTGACCACATATTATGTATTGCAAGGTTCTCAATCTCCACTTGTCAGACAATTATTTTGTTCATTGAAAGGGTTTTGTGCATCATATACAAGAAGATATAATGAAATGCACTTTCTGTATCCCTTCCCATTGTCACCAACATGTTGACCGAGTTTCATACACAGACAATGGTCGGCTTATGTCCTAAATAGGTCACAAAGATAATACCCAGGTGTAAATTACTATCTTCTTATTTAAAAAAAATAAGAGGTAACTGGTAATATATGAACTTGTGAAAGATTTAAACGGAAAATCAATCTTTTTCTTTTGCAATTTGAGTTAATTTACAATTTTTATACTCAGTGATCCAAAACTGCCCTGAACTGGAGTTCCAAATTTCGGTTTAGGGAAATTTGTTTTTTTCAGACACTTTACTATGAGTAGGGGCCTAGACCTAAAAATAATGGTTTTCATTTCAGGATTTTTTTTGTTCTCTAGTTTGATGCCCTGATTGATATGAGCCTATGATTAATTATTACCCGTTTGTAGGCTTAATGGTACAGGCTAGCTTTATGAAATCGAAGTAGGAAGTGAACGTGAGTTTTTTATTTTATTTATTTATTTAGCGTCTATCCTATTCAGTTAAAAAACTGATTTACAAAGGAGGACAACTAAATAAATCTACTTACGTAGATGCAGATACAGCAAAGAACCTTACACTTAAGTAAATATTTGAAATACTAATATTACAACAACAATGTATTAAAACACAATGATTTTGGTAACAAATTCAAAAAGGATATTAAATTCAATTAATTTATGAACTAGAAATAAAAAAGGGTGGGGAATGAAAATAAAATAAAAGCCACATGTCCTCAATTCATTGATAAATAACTTTACAAATTTCATGACCATACAACAATACCTGATAATTGATAAGGGACAAAACCAATTTATTGACTGCTGACCAACCATTGTTGGGTAACCACAAGGATCCAGCCATGGATCCAGTTTACCAAAATAGTCAAAAAATAGGAAAATACATTACAAAATTATAAATTTATTATAGTTGTTATCAGGGGTCGAAATTAAACGCTCCCTCGAGGCTAGTGAAACTTTGCTCAGGCTTGTAAATATCTCATTTCAATACCCCGACAGGCGAGTACTTTTTCCAGAGTTCCTAATTGCCATTCAAAAAATCTTAATATTTCTCACCAATAACCTAACAAGTTTCCAGTAGTTGTGACTTGTGCGCTACCTAGTAGGGAAAATCATTCCAAATATATAAACAAAATAAAAATCTCTTGTTTAGGCTAATCTTATTAATATTATGGTGAAAATTGGTTTCTTGTCACTCCCTTTAGCCCCCCCCCGGCAAATATTGTGACTTAAGACATTCACTTATGATCGTTTTACATCAATACATAACCAATTGGGTTGCGGGCTAGTAAAAATGCGCTCGGGCTATAGTATTTGCCACGTTTAGAAGCAAAGTACCAAATGGTAATATATTCATTGGGTTGTCAAGAAAGATTTGAGATCTTGTGTTAAAACGTCACTCACTGATGCAGACTGGAAGGGATATGCAGTAATTTGTCGCCAGCCTCCCGGTCAGTTGTCTGGCAAACTGGGTGGCTAAGCGATTAGTATACCCTTTGTTCAGTGTGACAGTGTTGAGACTATATTGTTCAGGAGAATTTATTTTCGAACATACTGTGAACGCTTTACTTATCTTTTCCTATTATAGAGAAGAATAGAAGGGTTAGCCCGTGGTGGTCAACCCAAGTAAATTAGAAGATCACCGTTTTCGTTTTGATTGACAGGTAGGCCAATAAATGTCGCACTCCCGCAGTGCTGAGTGGCTTTGACTGCATGTGCCGCACTTTGTACTTAAGGTGACAAATACTTTAGAAGACTGTTGTTGCCATTAGCCCGAAGGGCTAGTGGCAAAAATGTTAATTTTTCGACCCCTGGTTGTTATATAAATGGTTTTGCAAAATATGAACCAAATCCTTCAGAATAGAAAGAGTAAGGTCTTCTACTATCAAAGCAATTACTATTAGTATAACAAATTCCCAAGTCCTGGAAGTAATCAATAAATATAGGAACATAAATTATATAAACAAAATAGTAGGCCTATAAAAAAAGTAAATAAAAAGTAAATAATTGATGACGCAAAGATGACTGAATTGTCTCCGGAGATAATGTTTGGAGATCAATGGAAACGAAATGCAAGCAAAATCCAGTCCCAAATGAAACAAATAAATTATTCCAGCACTAAAAGAGTAACTTTTCTTAAATTATGTGTGTTGGGTAGGGCCTAACCTGCAACGTAATGTAGGCCTAATGGTTCAAAATTGCAATAATTATTACTCACTTTGGAGTAGTGGTTATCGTGGGGTAATTCTATTCTAAAGGTCACGTTTTCAAATCCCACTCAATTTTTGTAAACTTTTTTCAATTTTTTACTCAATATTTCATGTTTTTTACCCGCTTCACTGAATGTTGGTACAAAAAAATTATTTGAAATATATATTTTTTGATACAAAAAAAGCAAAGGTGGACATTTGCGGCACATCCAGAGGAGCCACAACTTTACCGAATATCTAGCAACTTATGTAGGCCTATGCAAGTCTGCTAGAATGCAACTATCTTTGTGCATGTACACGATTATATCCTCGTAATTTTACATATGGATACGTCCAAGTCTGCTGTTTTTAATGAGATTGAGCTTTGCGGCGGTAAATCTTTGTGCACGAGGCAGTAAGTGCCTAGTGTTATTATAACAGCACTAAGGAATTCACTGTCTGCCAAGTCCTGCATTTTTCAACAAATCCGCAAGGAGACACAGTGCTATAGGTAGCGAGTTTTGGGTTTAGCAGTAAAATTCATATTGATTGACAACACTATTATTTTAGTATTATTGCAATCTACAGTAGGCTATTTACTTGTCTACTAGGCCTATTACTAACTTGTCTTGCATTGTGATAGTATCTTTTATTAGCCTTTGAATCAACTTTTATACTACTATTTGTCACACTGATTGGTTATTACATCCATTTTTATATGAATGAATAATGACTTTAACATATCATCTATTGATTAAGTTGAAGATTAACCTTTCAAAATATCGCATTAAATTTCATTTCTCCATCCAAGAACAGTGTTACATGTTCATTTAAACTATTAAGATCTCATATTTATGCAAACTCGTCCAAACCGAGACAATTATCTGTTACAGTTTTCAACCCACCTAAAGGAGAGTTCATCACATTTGCAAGGTATTCAACTTGGTTACTCCGAGCTTCGGAGAGCTGGATTGGAATCTCCGGATGATTTGTTTCATTCAGAACTGCGGGTTCTGAGTGAACAGCTCACTGCATACACATGGTGTTTACTGAAGCTGTTGCCTTACCAACTTCTCAGGTAAGCATATACAGGATCACTGCCGTGGATGGGCCACAATTTTTTTTTTTAACATTTCTTTGACTTATAACACCTACATGCTTTATCTGATTGTAATGATTTTTTTACAGAACCTTAATTTTATGAATTAATATATTGGTGTGAAATTTGAGCGCAAGTAAAAATTAATTTTTCATGAAAATCACAATTTTATGCTGTTTTTTGTTTAAAAAAAATTACGCTCATCCAACAACGCGCCTGAAAAAGCGTTTGCGAAGCTTCCTAGTAAGTTTACATTGCAGTACAAAAAGTAGGGCCTATTATTAGTTAAATTACTATCAAATATAGTATAATAACATGTATATTTTAGTAAAATTAAAATAGGTTATGCAAAATACGTACAGTGTAAACTTGTTTTGTTGCTGTCATAAGCAGAAGCTTGAACGATCGGCAACAAAATATGCGTCTGTAGTCTGTACCTACTTTGTTTACAATTAGGAAATTAATATTTTAGTATGGTTTGAGTTGGTGAGACAGATATCTTTGATCTTATGTCTATATCCAGGACTATGTACAATGCTATATCTGTTTCCCAATACTGTGAAAATAAGATGTACAAATATTTATGTTGACCCTTTTTTTATTATTTATTTATCTAAAAACTTAGGCCTAATTACAGAATAATTGAGCAATAGATAGGATGCAAAATTCGGGCCTATAAGGACCATTCAATAAATTGATTTGCATACTTGTATAATAAATTAACTTAAGCTACTGCATTATTGGTGGATGATATGGATTGTGATTCATAAATAGGTGATTGTGGTGATTGTGTGGTTTGAATGATGATGGGCCATATAGTTAAATCTATTTAGTTCATCAAGGCATAATCAGTCTTGGGGAGGAACGCGTTACTAAATCTATCCAGTTCGTCAAGGCATAATCAGTCTTGGGGAGGAACGCGTTCCTTTTTCAGGAACTTTTGTGGGAACGCGTTCCTTTTCTTAGATCAGGAACTTGTAACGTCAAAGTTACTATTTCGTGGGAACTTGGAACGAATTTAACGTTCCTTTATAAGTTCCTTTCGCTGTCGTAATACCATCGAATTCTAGTACCTCATATCGTAAACTGCAGTATGAAAAATATCAATGTGACCTCTTGTGTTTTTGAAAATGACGCCACCGTCGTCAGATGGCCTGGGACTCACTTTAATAAATAAGAGTAATGATAAATTAACTCATTTCACATTTATTATTGTTTAAATCAGTGATGGTATAAGGAACGTGAAAGGAACTAAGTTCCTTTTGAGGAACGAGGAACGTTTCAGTTCCTTTTTTATTGAAAAGGAACTAGGAATGTCTCAGTTCCTTTTTAGGCAGAAGTAACTTAACTTTTCAAAGTTCCTTTTTTGGGGTATCGTGCCCAAGACTGGGCATAATAGTAAATTAAATCATGTCAAAAACAATAGCAGGGTTGTCATAGTTAGGAAGGCGGACGTCACTTGAACAAGCGGTGCACTGTTGATTTGAATTTATTTAATGGGAGGATCCTCACATCTTGAGGCAGACCATTCCAAATAGCCGCTGTTTGTAAGTAGACGGACTGTTGATAGGCGGAGGTGTGGGCAAGTGGGGGCATAACGTGACTCCGCATCCATTTCTGTGTCCATGAGTGACAGTTCTGTACACTAGTGACAGTCGATCGAGAGGGTCGAGGTCTATTAGGCCGTTTATGCACCCTTTTTGAAAGATTGCATCACTTCGATTATAGTAGCTTAGCTTGTCATACTGTGGATGTTCAGTTTGGCTCTTCTGTCCCTAGCACCGAGTTTACTGTTGTAGCCCAGGATGAGTTAGTGGCTATATTTTGAATGACATCTAGCTTGTTGATATTTTCTGCAGAGGTGGGATGCCATGCTGGTGCACCGTACACGAGGACCAGTCTCTCTAACGCTAAGTATGTGGACCTCAAGACTGGAGTAGCTTGCATCCTTTCATATTTTGGAACACAAAACCTATGAGTTTGGAATACTTGGAACAGGTTATATTGGTGTGAACGTTTCACTTAAGGTCGGAGGTTATGGAAATGCCTAAGTAGCTTGACTGAGTCACACATTTTGACGGTGCATTTGTCCATGTTGCGTAATTTTGGTCAATAGCGACACGCGATCTGCTGAAACGTATACCCGTCGTTTTGTTGGGATTTATAAGCATTCCGTTGATAGCACACCAGTCTAGGTCGGCTTGCAGGGTGCTAATATCCATGGCCGTTTGCATTGATCTGTAGATGGTGCTATCGTCGGCATACATAGCTATATTTGAGCCGAGTCATGAGGGCAGATCCATCATGTACAGAATAAAGAGAAGAGGGCCGAGCACAGATCCTTGTGGTACCCCTGACGTCACCTCCACACTGCTTGACGTACAACCATCAAAAATATCATGCTGACTTCTACCAGTAAGAAAACTTTCACACCACTTGAGAAGGTTTCCACATATTCCATAATGGTACATCTTCTTGAGAAGGCGGACATGAGGCACTAGGTCGAAAGCCTTACTAAGGTCAATGGCTATTGCATCTACTTGTTTCACGGGGTTGACAGTTTGATCGAGTTGGTACTGCCATTCTTCGATAGTTTTTGACAGCATGGTGACGCAGGATCTCTTGGGTAAGAATCCGTGTTGGTTTTTGTTCATTATACTATTGTCTTTTTAAGTGGTTGTTAGTGACAAATAAATAATTTTTTCAGGGCACTACTGATGTAATGGATACTCATGCAATTGGTCTGTAATTTTCAATGTTTTCTTTAGGGTCAGATTTAAACATGGGCACTATGGTGGCAGATTTCCAGTCTGGAAAAATTGATCCAGTGTGGAGTGACAGATTAAAAATACTAGTTAGTGATGGTGTTATTGCTGTTGTGCTTTGCATTGTAGACCTATAAGATAAGTAAATTAAATTGCTTAGTCCAAATTTCAATGTCTAGTTAAATTTATCTCAGTTATCCTCTCAGTAAATATTTACAAGCTTCTGATTGGTTTGCCTAGTGAAAAGTTTGTGTCGTAATATTGCCCTTTATGGCATTGAAACCGCCTTTACATAATGAACATCCTTATTGATATATAAATTTAACTGGTTTATATGGCGACTAGACGCTGTTATTAGTACTGAGGACAGAGTTAAAGGCTACCGATGAACCGGACTTCTTACACAACTGAGCTATGCAGCCACCAATTTAATTCTGTCTAATTCTTGGTCTGTTTAAACATTGTTACTAAAATAACGTGTGTAGAGCCAATTGCACTACCTAGACTACATACGAAATGAACTGGAGAAATACATACCATCTCTTTTAACCATAGAGTTGGATGTATGATGTTTAACCTTGGTTTTGTAGTAGGCGACTATTACGCATAAAAAATAAATGATGGTACTATAGATAGAAATTAAAAAAAGTGCCTCCACCGGGGATTGAACCCAGGACCTTGGCTGTCCGGGCCATTGCTCTTGCCATGGACCTTTTTTTTTCATTCATCCATCCATCCTGCCATCATCTATCCACCCACCCACCCATCTATCCATCCATCCTCCCAAATCCTGAAGTGATTGATGAACATGTTTCTGCCTGCCCAATAATTTCCATCTCGTTATTTTGTTAGTTGTTTCCAAAAGACTAACCTACATGCGGTTTGCTTTTTTGATTCCAGTTTGAACGAGGAGAATGCTGCCTGGCCAAACAAAGAACACTTGGTGTCATCAAACATGGAAGTTGCATTCCAATTGAACTGTGTGACCAACTGTTTTGTAAAGCTCAGCAACTATGTTAAGTTACTTTCATCACAAAGTAAGAAACACTTAAAATTAGTTTTAAACAATACAGTAGGGCCCCGTTAATTCGGGCCCCGGTAATTCGGGTTTCTGGATAATTCGGGCCGGGCCGAAAAAAAATTATTCAAAAATAATTAAATGAAAGGTACTTGAGTCTTGACGCTAGCCGTGCATTATGGAGCGAGTAGAACGCCGCAGGCCCACAGCTGACTGAGTGCTGTCTGTACCGCTCGAGCGAGACGAGGCTAGCCGGCTGGCTGACTCCCCTCCCTACCCCCCGCCACCAACGCGCCTTTACAATGACCGAGCATCTACAGACGGCCTTGCTAGTGCATTGCCTCAGCATTCTTCAGTACATCACATCCCCTATCTGTGGTAGTGTGTTTCGTAACTCGTGTTTGTTTTTATTACGCGCAGTGCAGTGCAGTGCTATTGTTTAAACAATGGATAAGGCAAAACGACGTAAATATAAAAGTGTTTGTAAAAACGTCACGTCAGTAAGTAAGAATGGTACTGCTATCTTTGATGACCCATACTCAAGAGCCACGACTATTTTTTTACGTAATAAAACTTCATATCTCATTGGGACAAATCTTTGTTTTGTTTATTTTACAGTGATAACTCAATCTCCAATTCACTCCGCTTACACTCCTCTCTCTCTCTCTGCCTCACGCGTGCTCTCGCTGTTTCTCTTGACACATGCTACGTTCACTTCACAATCTCTTGAGCTCTTCCTCTCCCTGTCTCTCTCTGCCGCATGCGCGCTCTCACTCTCTCTCGATGCATGCAGCCAGCCACAAGGTTGTGAGCACGGGGCCATTAAGAGAATATCTCTCAGTCGTAATCGCGCTCACTCTCTTTCTCTCGATGTATGCAGCCAGCCTCAAGGTCGAGCTGGTCTGTTCTTATTGCTTTTAAAGCCATAAAGAGAAGTATTTATGACAGCGGAAGGGTCACGAATGATGCACTAACCATTAATGTATCAAAATACGCGATAAAAAAACATTTTCCGTCTAATCCGGGGTTTTTTACTAATCCGGGCTATACCCGGACACAATTAGCCCGAATTAGCGGGGCTCTACTGTATTTATTTTTGGGGAGCCCTGGTATCTAATACAAATATATTTTGGGTATTTGATTGGAGTGGCCAAACGGCTAGATTAAAGCTAACATAAAAGGGTTTTCAATAAGGAACCCAATATAGCTTACCAGGTTGGTGGCTGCAGGGTACACAGCTGCCCACCTCATTTAAGGTGAGCTATTGGTCTCCTTTTTTCTTTCCCCAATCACACGCACTAACCTAACCGATAGGTATTCTATCAAAACCAACAAACATCAATATTCAATAGTATTAGTTGCAATAAAAAATAATCACAATGTTTAGATTATTCTTCAAGTTTCAATACAAATGCTGAATTCAGTCTCTAGCTTGGCTGTCCAAGCAATCCCCCACCCAGATAACGCAAACGCGTGACCAACTAATGGAGTACAACAGGCATGGCCATAAGAATTTGGAAATGGAGAGGAAATCCTATGATTTTCTTTTTCTTTTCACCTGATACCGTATTTACATGCAAATAAGCTGCACCCTAGTTTTCAGGGTGCCATTTTTGAAAAAGTCTTTTTTAAATGCATATAAGCAGCAGCCCAAAATGTTGGAATAGATTCATAAATAGTGAAGAATAATGTGTTAGTGTATTCAAACAGAGGCAATACAATGCAAGGTCTTATAATTTTTAATGGTTTGCCGTGATGTATTTCCCTTCCCCCTCTCCTCTCGCAACCAAGCGCAATCAGTTGAAAGAGTGGTCTGCAGAGTTGTCTTCCAATAAAGCGGCGATCTTTTGTCAGCCAAAAAAGTGGCCTGTTCATTGTTTTATTATCGAGTAATATCGGGCAATTGTGCATCGACCTTAAATGGCTAGGATATAATGTTGTCATCTTTAAATTATTTAATTATTTAAAGAGACAACTCATACAAATAGCAACAAAATCCTTAGAACACACACACATATTATATTGTTTATTATATATTTATTACTAGGAAAACGCTTAAGTCCCGCCGCGTTGTTGGATGAGCGTAATTGGTGCATTGAGCTGCCATGTGTTATGCGGATTTTCTGTTCTGTAAAAAATTATTACTAAGTTCAATTTTTTTTAAAATTAAATAAAAAAAAAAAAAAAAAACTTAAATTCATTTTTTTAATTAATCATAATTTTTAAAAAAGAAAAAAATCAAAAAATTGCGATTTTTATAAGATAATTATTCGATTACGCTCAAATTTCACACGAATATATAAATTCATAAAATTAAGGTTCTGTGAAAAAATCATTACAATAGGATAAAGCATGTAGGTGTTATAAGTCAAAAAATTTCTTTAAAAAAGAAAACACCCGCAAAATTTTGATTTTCATGAAAAATAATTTTTCAATTGCGCTCAAATTTCACACGAATATCTTAATTCATAAAATTAAGGTTCTGTGAAAAAATAATTGAAATCGGATAAAGCATGTAGGTGTTATAAGTCGAAGAATTTTTTTAAAAATTGAAAAAAATCGTAAAATTGCGATTTTCATGAGAAATAATTTTCCGATTGCGCTCAAAAACGTGGCAGTTCTAAGTTCAGAGATTTCGAAGGTCTCCATAAAATTTCATGGCAATTGGATTATTGGTTTAGCCGGAATCGTGTTAACAAACACACAAAAATACGAAAGAAAGAAAAAAAAAGAAAGAAAGAAAAAAAAACATTCCGGATTTTTTTCTCCAGTGTAGTGAAATGAAATCTTCGCTTCGCTCGCTACGCTCATCCAATTATTATTATTCCACATATTATATATTTAATTTATATTAATGTACTCGGTTTTTCGGTTATAATGTCATTTTCATTTGGCCGACGTTTCGATAAGACTTCACTCATCTTCTTTAGGGCCAATACAACTTAAAATATAAAATGCAAAAACTTCATTACTATTAATAAATACAGAACAAAACTGGAAAAAAAGACAACAAATATAAACAAAATAAATCACATATGACGAATTAAAACAAGTCATAGAAAGTTGCTGCAAAGCTTGTCATTACAAAGAAACAAGAGCCCAGCAGTGCGATTCTGTAAAATAGTCGCTATGATAGCGATCACGGTTGATTGGATGAGCGTAGCGAGCGTAGCGAGCGAAGCGAAGATTCCATTTCACTACACTGGAGAAAAAAATCCGGAATGTTTTTTTTTTTTTCTTTTTTTTTTTATGTATTTTTGTCTGTTTGTTAACACGATTCCGGCTAAACCGATACTCCGATTGCGATGAAATTTTATGGAGGTCTTCGAAATCTCTGAACTTAGAACTGCCACGTTTTTGAGCACAATCGGAAAATTATTTATCATGAAAATTGCAATTTTACGATTTTTTTCAATTTTTTTAAAATTTCTTCGACTTACAACACCTACATGCTTTATCCGAATTTAATGATTTTTTCACAGAACCATAATTTTATGAATTAAGATATTCGTGTAAAATTTTAGCGCAATCGAAAAATTATTTCTTATGAAAATCGAAATTTTACAGGTTTTTTTCTTTTTTAAAACAATTCTTTGACTTATAACACCTACATGCTTTATCCGATTGTAATAATTTTTTCACAGAACCTTAATTTTATGAATTAACATATTCGTGTGAAATTTGAGCACAATCAAATAATTATTTCTTATGAAAATCGAAAATTTACGATTTTTTTCTTTTTTTAAAATTACGATTAATTAAAAAAATTAAAGATTAAAGTTTATTTTTTTATTTAATTTAAATTAATTTAAAAAAAAATCTTCAACTTAAATGATTTTTTCACAGAACAACAGAAAATCCACATAACACATGGTAGCTCAATGAATTACGCTCATCCAACAACGCGGCGGGACTTAAGCGTTTTCCTAGTATGAAATATCAATCGTTATAAATTATCGTTATCGACCTGATTCTGTAAGGTAGTCGCTACGGCCGCCATTTATCGTATCTTGATAGCATAGCATAGCGACTCCTTTTTCATTCTCGTTATCATAGCGATCGCTACCGTAACGATATCGTTATATCATTTTTACAGAATCAGTCGACACGCAAAATTGTCGCTAAAGTGCCGGATAACGATCGTTATCTTCCATAACGATTTTACCGAATCAGACCGCTGGAGTGGAAGACTTTTACCCGGACAAAATTCTGAACAAGCTGAAAATTTGCACACATGCTCAGTTGACCATACTGAACAATAATTGAAAAGTCCCCTAAGCTCCGCCGCGTGCGCCTTGAGATATAGTGACAAAAGGGCGTAAGTGCCAAAAATGTTTTATTTTTAATTTCACCAATTTTTTACACTAATATGAAAAATTATAAATATTTCTACGACAGTAAAGTTAAAATCAGTCATATGCTTCGACTCGTGCGTGGCAAAAGGGCGTAAGTGCCAAAAATATGATATTTTCAATTTCAATACATTTTGACATACATATGTCTAAATTATTATGTATTCATACAACGGAAATGTGAAATTGTTCCCTTTTCTTCGACCAGTGTGTCTTGACACATGGTGGCATAAGGGCGTAAGTGAAAAAGATATGTTATTTTTAGTTTCAGCAAACTTATTTACATACATATATATGCAAATTATTAAGTATTCGTACGAGACAAAAGTAAACATCTTCCCCGAGCTTCGTTGCAGGCGTCTTGATAAATGGTGGCAAAAGGGCGTAACAGACAGCATAATTCTATATTTGATATATAAAGGGCTTTTGACATTCAACTACGTTTATTGTAACATATACATACCAAACAATGGATACTCAATTAAAAATCCATGCATGCTGTCTGATTTGTTAAGGCCAGCTTGTATGTAAAGAACCATTACAAAATTGTTGTAAGTATCAGACTGGACATTACCAAACCTATAAAATAATATTCCCCAGCATTCTAAGCAACCTGCATAAGAGTTTGGCGAAGATCTGGTGTGTTTTGAGCTGGAAAGCTTTTCCTTTTTCCAAGCTTTAATGAAAAACTTAACTCAGTTAAAATCAATAAAACGGATTTTGAAAGGTATTCGAGCAGGAGCTGTGGACAACCTATCTTGGGCTTTACTATAGTATCACATCACGATAGAGCATGAGCAAAGAATAAAAAATATTTCAATTCTGATTTCATTTTTTAAATGTCCGAGTGGGAAACGAACGCTTACATAGTGGACTGAATTGCATGTGCTGGGATATTCACAGCTCCCGGTTGGCATTAAACGCTACAAACTATGATTCATCCCTATGTTTTTTATCAGGCCTAGAGGGGATGGATGGATAGATCCATTAAATGTGCTGGTGGACTGGCAGCATATCAAATCTAGAGCTCACAGTACGCAGTTGCAAATGAAGCGCTACTGCTCAATGAAGTAAGCGGAATGTACCAGGGCAAAAATTTTTATGATAAAACGGTAAAAACATAACAAGGAACTTATATCTCAAAAACTTCTGCATAATTTCATTTACTTATCTACTTTTGGTAACTGCAGCTTAGTAATTCCTACCAGCTTGGTACGAGACGATCTCCTGTGTCCCTCAAAACACAAGTGAACACACTGAGCCACATTTATTCACAATCATAACATGAAACATGTATTTAGTATAGAATTCCTTAAACAGGACGAGGTGGCCGCATCACTACACTACATGCAAAGTTTGACCACTATACAGGACAATACAATATATGTGTCGGCATGGTAGTTTAATGTACATGGGAGATTGAGCCCAACTCTGTGACTTTATGTGATTTTGTCGTAGTTTAACAAAAGAAGACTTCGTCGAACAGTGAAGGTCGTCTTTGTGCCAAAAGTGTCCTTCAGATTACCATTATCCAAATAATGCTATTGAATAGTGTTGTTGTTGCGGGTAAACGTGAATGTGAGTGATGCGAAGTTATGCTTTTTTAAGTGAAAAAATGGACATGTACTCTATCTTTACGCTTCACTGTCGGTTTCATAGTAGAAGTATTACTTTTTAAGTTCGACCAGGGTAACTGGACACCGAATTATTGTCAGTTAAGTGCCAAGTTTGGGATTGATAATACCAAATAATAATTAATAATAAATTAAATAATAAATAATAAACAATTACTCTAGCTAAAGTCAGCAATGATATATCACCTGTTTCAAAGTCAACTAAACAATGTAACAAATGGTCACTATTTCTTAGTTATATGCCTCCATATCATTATGTCTCTTTTACTTTCATCTGTACCATTATCTTGCACCAATGTAAATAACCTCATCGAACAATTCTCTTCTCCAGTTATACTATCGTGAAATAATATATATCAATATCATTATCATTAGTAACTCGCTTACTTTCAAATTCCACTTCAACTTATTAGTATTTATATTTTCCATCTAAATCATAATTATGAACATAATAGTTATTAAGGATTATTCATTCCCTCTCTTCCAAGAGGGGTTATAAATTATCTGTTACCATGTATCGATTGAATTTATAAATTGAATCTTGAATCTATTATCTTGAGCATGATGACATTCAAGTTTACATAATGTTGCCGGCTGATAATCTGGCAAACGGACAAGCAAATATGTTGAATCATATGACTGAATTTCATAGTTTTGTCACTTCCGCCATTTTGCCATTATATACCATCAAGAGTCACAGCTCGTGCTCTATAGTAATGTGACACTACAGACAGCCAAGCCCAAACTAAGTTGTCCACAGCTCCTGCTCGAATCCCTTTCAAAATCCGTTTGATTATTTTTAACATGAGTTGAGTTTTTCAAGCATTGGATAAGTAAAAACTTTCCAGCTCAAAACACACCAGATCTTTGCCAAACTATGTCTATGCAAGCCGTTTGCAAATGCCGGGGTAAATATTTTATAAATTTGGTTACGTTCAATCTGCTACTTACAATGATTTAGTAATGGGGTTCTTTACATACAAGCTGGCAATAGCAAGTCAGTCAGCAAGCATGGATTTTCAATTGAGTGTCCATTGTTTCGTATTCATATGTTACAATAAACGTAGTTTAATGTCAAAAGCCCTTTATATATCAAATATAGAATTATGATGTCTATTACGCCCTTTTGCCACCATTTTATCAAGACGCCTGCAACGAAGCTCGGGGAAGATGTTTACTTTTGTCTTGTACGAAAACTTAATAGTTTGCAAATATATATGTATGTAAATAAGTTTGTTGAAATTGAAAATAACATATCTTCGTCACTTACGCCCTTATGCCACCATGTGTCAAGACACACTGGTCAAAGAAAAGGGAACAATTGCACATTTCCGATGTATGAATACATAATATTTTAGACATATTATGTATGTCAAAATGTATTGAAATTGAAATATTATATTTTTGGCACTTACGCCCTTTTTTCACTATACCTCAAGACGCACGCGGCGGAGCTTAGGGGACTTTTCAATTATTGTTCAGTATGGTCAACTGAGCATGTGTGCAAATTTTCAGCTTGTTCGGAATTTTGTCCGGGTACACCATACAAAATTTTCTTCCACTCCTGGGCTACAAGAAATTCACTCCATGTCCGTCTTTGTTTTTCATCATGGATCTTGTCACTCTTGACTGTCGATGTATTTATTTGCACATCATTTGCAGGAATTAACTGGGATGGTTGTTGATCCGTAGGTTTCACAGTCAGCCTATATGGCTGTACATGGATCCTTGAAATTGCGGGTTTCCACATTACTGATAAACGTTGGCTATCTTGCTGTTTATTTAGACTGCGAGCTCATTTATTTATTTCAATGGCTTCCCGCAACATTCTAGGAAGAAAATCTTCAACGGCGGCAATGGGTTTCATGCCAGCAAAGTCGATAACATGGCCACTTTCCCTAGTATGTTGAGCAATATGGTTTATGTAGGTTTTCACAGAGATAGTGTGAAAATTAATTCTTTTGTGTTTCCTTGTTATTAAAAGTTTATTTACCAACGTTTCGGATAGATCTCCCTGTTCATTATCAAGGTAACAACATTCAAATAAAAACAAAGAGTAAACAAGCTTGGTTAGTGTACCTGCTTCCAATGCAGAAGGTCCAGGGTTGGATTCCCGTCAAAGTCAGAAGTTTTTTCCATCCAGTCTATCAGTTCTTGTCTTAAAAATTTGTAAACGGTGACTTTGGAGCCGTCCTAGCAACGAGACACATAATAAATTTAAAGTTGTTCTGAATCGGCCTAATTGATTCTGGCGTTGATCCGCGGGTGTTCGCACTGTCCATACCACTGATTGCTGTATTTCCTATTAAAAATATTGATCTTTGGTTGGTTATCCTCACTCGTCGATTGCGTCGGGGCCTACAGGGTTGGCTTGGTCGCTTTGGTTTACTGTCCCCCACTGGAAATCAGTTATATAACTGAGTGGGTAGACTCTAAATACAAATTTATTTATTTATAAAAGACAAAACAATTCACTGCAACTGGACAGCATTATGCACGGAAACCCGAAATAATTCATTATGTCAAAAATCAAAATAAATATATATTTATATTAGCACTACTGGGTACCCAAATCCTCAGTTGGAACCATCTCAAAGGAAACATAAATGTAAATTAACTCAGTTTGAATTAGGCCCAACAGATCTTATATAGACCTACTATAATTTAGTGTTATCCACCAGGAAATCTTCAATATCATAATATACTTTTTCAATAAGAAATGCCCCAAGACCTTTTTTAATGCATCAGTTGGTTTGTTTGATACTGGCTTGTTGCTTAATTATATATCTTGACCCCATGTCCAACATTTAATCGGGTTGGGCGGTGCATTGGCGATGCATTAGAATGAGTGCAGCACTGATGCACTGGGTCCAAGGACAGTGCAACAGATTAGTCAATGTGGCGGCCCTTGACGTGTGTGATTAGATTTGATTTGACACCATGTTTGCATGATTTTTGACAAGTCGTGGTCCATTGGGAATTGTACTAGAGTGCATGATTGCAATACTCGGTGAGTGCAATGACGTCACAGTGAAGTTTTAGTGCGAACTTTATGGGCACTCAGTGCATACCAATGGAAAATTCCCATTAGATTCCTCACCAAGTTTAGACTATAACTAAGAAGTGAATTATAATTTTGTTTGATTGAAATGCATAATAATTATGTAATGTTTTGTCTTCCTTTGCCTAGGCAAACAGCTCCTTAACCACCACTCAACTACCTCACAAAGAATGTCTCATCCAGTACAGTTTGATGTGCTGACAGCACTCGCAGACTCTGTGAAGAATCTGTCACATGCTTTTGCTGATAAGAAATGCAAGGAGCAAGAGATTCCAACAATTTCTGAGAAAGTAAAGGCAATAAATGATTCAATTGTTCATTCATTGTCAACAATGGCTGATGCTTCACAAAAGGTAAATGCATGTGGTAACTTATTGACAATCTATTTTCCTTCTCTCTATATACATAGAAAGAGAGAAAATAAGCAAGTTTCAATTTCAATAAAATCAATATAATAATAAAAATAATGATATTTGGTTCGTTAGCTATTTGACCCGGAAATATAATGTTTATTGAGTGTTTTTTTTAAACAAACAGTGACTTTGGTAAGTGAGTTTAAAAAAACACTCAATAAACAATAAAAATATCAATATCAAGCCAAATGTGGTATCTGAGGCAAATGGAAATATAATTATACCAGGGCAACAAACTTGCATAGGTTGCATTCCGTTACCTGCTGGCTCTACTGGGAGCACAGTAAACAACAGAGCTAGCTTGCACGGTCCAGTAGACCTAGAAAACGGAATGGTTCCAGCTTGCAGCAGCATCCAGCACAAGCAATGCAAATGTCAGAAAAATAATCGTGCACTCAATTTAAAATATATTAAATATTCAGGGTAGGGTAAACTTGAAGAGAAATGAAAAGATTTCACATTTATTTCGATTATGGGTTTAATAAATCAATTATTCTCTTGGGGGAATATTCAAAGCCGTCATTTAGCCTAGGCTTAGGCCTAATGCCATCACCCATTAATTGCAAGCTATGAATTAAAATATAGGTGTAATATCACAAATAAATATTCTAGCTTTTCCCCACATATTGTTATTTTTAGACCACTGCAATCATATCTTCTATCATATCTGCTGTTATCGACAAATACAGCAATTTATTCCCTTTGGAAGCAAACTGACATTTCAACTCCGCCATGACACTAGATGGTTTACTAACGAATACTGGGTGAAAAACCTCCAGCCCTTCCAGTTACTGAAGGCGCTGGGCCAGAAATTTATGGAATGCTCAGCACATGAGCTGACAGCAGTTAACGGAACAGATGCAGTAAAGATGGCTTACTGATTCTGTACGTCCAGCAGTCAACGAAACGCAACCATTGTATGCAGGGAATGATGCCCCAATACACTCTTAATATAATGCACAAGTTAGTGTTTTCTCTTAACCGACTCTTGAATTACTGTATTGGCTGGATGCATTATGCAGTATGCTTATCCAGTCTTAGTCATGTTCCCCCATAAAAGAAACTTTGAAAAGTTAAGTTAAGTTACTTCTGCCTAAAAGGAACTGAGAGGTTCCTCATTCCTCAAAAGGAACTTAGTTTCTTTCACATTCCTTATACCATCACTGATTTAAATAATAATACGTTTAGATTGGAGAAGGGTTGACAGGTTGGGAAAGCATAGAGAACATAAAGCCCAGCCTGAAGGGCTGTGGGCGACAAAACTTTTCACCTGCTGATGACAACTGCTGCTAATTTAAACTTGTTTGTTACCTTAATAATAATGTGATAGGAGTTAATATCATTTCTGTACCATATCATATCATGGACATACCATTTACTTGATTGTAGGTCGCACGCGAATGTAGATCGTATTCCAGTTTACAGGTGTCTTTAATCGAAAAGCTTGTTTGCATGCAAATATAGGTCGCACTATTATAATAAAATGTTGGTATGGGTAGCCAAATATTCAAAGTTCATATAAATTTTAAATACAAAAATAACAAGGTAAAATCCTAAAAGGTAAAAAATCCCTCAACTCACATCAACCTTGTATCCAAAGAAGTTCTAGGATGCTGCCAAAATATTACACAGTTACTGGTGGTAAGGCAGTGGTGGGTCATTTTATCATGGAGTTATAAATAGTACTGGCGTACTGGAGGAGCAGGTGTGTGGTTGGCGGTGTACAAGTTAGCACTTCAAACTGGCAGACATTTTGATTGTTTACTTTGGTAACCAAGGTAACCTAGGACCTACCACAGTTCATTGTAGCAAAGATTAACCTGCTAGTAGTGGTTTTTACAATCAAAATGGCAAATAGGCTCAAACAAACAAACACGATCGTGGACGTGCTGTTCCATTTGAGCTAGACCTCCTTATCATCCAACTCCATGATTTTATCATAACTTGGAATTCAATATTATCAGTAAATTTGTATTATTGACTTATTGCATATTGAATGTGTCTGTAAGTAGGCTATATTTTAATGATATGTCCTATGGTACCCTACTTGTTTAACTTGTTTCCCTTAATAAAAATGTGTTCCTATCTGACCATCCTCAGGTATGTAACACATTGTCAGATAGCCATTTGAAGCTGTCTAAATCTACAAGAACAATGGAGCCAACAAGTAGAGCACCGAACGGCCGTGGCAGCGAGAACTCTATCGTTACAAGTGTAGACCTTCTAGATCGCGATGATTTTGCAGAAACTATTGATGAGGATACACTTTCAGAACAGTTGGTAAAGTTTCGGAAGAATGCGATTTTATTGGAACAAGAAAAGGAGCACTGGCATCTCGAATACAAACTTCTTCAACTCAAACATTCAAAGGTAAATAATATAATATGCATATAAGTAAAGTCTAATTTGTAATTTTATATATGATTTTTTATTATATTCTTAAAAATAGGCCTTGATTTACCATACACCTAGGCTAATCTCATTGTGATTGTGTTCACACTGTTATCATGTAATTTTTTACCTACTTGATAACAGTTAACTCATATTATAATATAAAACTAGATTTTCTAAAAAAAAAATATTAACTGTGTTAGACTACTTCTTTTAATTTATGACAATTTTATTCAGATTTATTGTGAATAATTAATTGTATTAGTTATAACTTATAAGTTACTTTTAGTTTATGTAAAAAAATTCCCATCCTAAACCATCTTATAAAATATATTTTTGCAATGTATGAAATGCTCACACTCAAGTTTTAACTTTTTTTTTTCTTTTTTTTTAACCATATTCTTCAATTTACTACTATTTTACAACGCTTATATTAGCTTCATGTGTTTGTCTGTCTGTCTGTCTGTCTGTCTGGACGGACGGAATCTTATAATCGATATTTCACCCACTTCTCAATGTCCAATCGAGCTGAAAATTTTCACACATACATATTCTTGATGACAATAGATAAATCAATTAACAGATTCACTAATTATTTAATTAATCGTAATTAAAAATTAAAGTTTTATATGGGAATCAATATTTCACCCACTTCCCAATGTCCGATCGAGCTGAAATTTTTCACACATACATATCAGGGCTAAAAAAATACCATGCCCAAGATGCCCGGGGTAAGTAAAAAAAGTGGTCGGGCACGTAGATTGATGCGTTGATGACATGCCTGTCAGGGCATGTGGGACTATCTCCCACTATCGCCCTGCGCTTAACTCTCATAAGTCCATTTGTCCAGTAACAGGTCCCATGCGTCCTCGTGATTGCAGGTCATTAAGATAACACTCACTTTTCCTTGCATCTGCTTTATATCTTGTCACTAGTCAAGGTCACGATGAGTTGGCGATAAGTTGGCGCCGGGTGGGGGAGGGGGGCTGGAGCCTGCAGCAAGTAAACAAGATAAGGAAAGGGCCAGCCAGCCTGTGCAGTATCTCTATTCCCATGTGTTTAATTTTAGTTATCACCTAGCTTTTGACTTCTAGCAGATTTAAAATATTAGAATTGTTATGGTAATTATTTACGCAGTATAATCTCTGGAAGATCGCGAATCGCGAGTGCAGGAGGCAGGAGGTGGTGGTGTTGGGGGGGGGATACTCAACACACTGCCACAAGTTGGCGGCATGAACAAAGGACATTATAATTCGAAAGAAAAACGCCGCTATATGTCCTGATAACTTTTTTTTTTTTTAAATGGGCATGTAAGTTTTCTGTCAGGGCATGTAAAATTATCTCCAACATGCCCAGCCGGGCATGTGCCATTTAATAAATTTTTTGAGACCTGCATATTCTTGATGACAATAGATGAATCAATTTATCACATTCACTATATAATGTATCAATTAAGAATTAATTCATCATAATTAATTAATCAAACAAAGCTTCATATGGGAAATTAGTCACAGCTAGTGAGGAAGGGCCAACGAGATGCAGGAATTCGGACGCGTCCAGTGAGCACATATTAGTATTCAATTACAAGATTCGTTAAGACTAAAAAGAATAAAATAATATTACATGAAAATAATAATTTTTTAAAAACAACGCTCATATTTAAATGTACTAAAAAGTAAAAAATAAATTTTCGTCCAACAAATTTTTGCCTTACTCGGAAAATAAAAGCGTTGGGAGCTTTCCCTCCATGAACAACAAAATTCTGTAATCTATGTCAATACCGAAAGCTCCCAACGCTTTTATTTTCCTAGTAGGCCTAAGGCAAAAATTTGTTGAGCGAAAATTTATTTTTTACTTTTTAGTACATTTTAAATATGAGCGTTGTTTTTAAAAAAATATTTTTTTCATGTAATATTATATTTATTTATTTTATTTTATTTATTTGTGTTTTAGCTTAAGCTATCTGTATAAAAATAAAAATAAAAATAATGTAAAACCTGTAGTGTAAAATTGTATTGTAAAAAATTGAATTTTGAAGAATAAAAGTGACATTTTTATTCTATTATGTAGGTCTAGTATTGGGTTTTGTTTTCCCTCAGTATAAGAGTTTTCAAATAGGCAAAAATCAAATTTTTGTCAAGAAAGTGTACTAATATAGTACCCTTGTTTTTTATTCAGAGAATGGGAGAGCTAGAACAAAAGTTGATGCTTTCCCAGACTTCTAGTGCTACAGAGAACAAAGATGATAGTCAGGATCAACTACTAGGACCATGTACTATCACCAATTTGGTGAGTTTTGGTGGAGAATATATTATTATCATGGATTTACTATTTATAACTCCATATTATTATAACATATTATATTACTTACTTACCCTAGTTGGGTTGTCATAGAGATGAATCTCTATGGTTGGGTGACATTTAGGGAATTGTCTAATTAGTACCAGTACCTAATAGACTTTTTTTAAAATAGATAATTGTAATCAATGATGTGTGTGTGCCTTTATTTTTCTTGTTCTGTTATAAACCTGCAGACCTGGGTAGTAACGTAACGGAAGTAACGCGGTACTGTAACAAAATTACTTTTTACAGTAACGTGCCAGTAATTTAATTACAATTTTCTCAATGTAACGGAAGAGTAATTTCACTACTTTTATCATTGTAATTTGGCGTTAGTAACGCGTTACCTTTACAGCACAGCCCGCGCCTTTGTGTATCAAATATCAGTCACTGCGCCAGTGCACCTGCTGCCTTTCTAAGTATCGCCCGCTTGAACAATGTGCATGTGCATGCAGCATTTCCGACATTTCATAGGTCTGATCAAGAGATTTCGAGTCCGACTTTTTATTTCAGAATTTAGCCCTGTTTACTTTTAGTACTTCCACCTATGACGAGCGCCGTTGATGACGTAATTATCTACTTGACATCAAACATTCAAGTCTATGTCAAATAAATCGATAGTCGAATTGTTACACTTGTAATGTAGTTACAACATTTCGCCGATAGATGTCACCCGCGTAATCAATAATTGACTACACATCTATACGTCAATATCTACAATATTCATATTCATATTCATATTCATTCATTTATTGTACAGGATCCCCAATAGAGTAACAGGTACATGGGATATTATACATAGTCACAGTAGTAGTATGAATTAATCTAAAAGAGTTCAACTAGAATCACAGAAAATCGTCAATAAAATAAAATGAGTTACAGAGTAAAAAGGTTTTTAGTTTAGTTTTAAAACTATCTTCACTCCCGATGTCCTTGAGCTCAGCTGGCAGTTATTGTATAGTCGGATCCCTGGTTACTAGGCTTTTCAGTCCCATGGCTAGCCTCACTGTGTCCCGGTGTAGGTCTCTCTGCTGTCTGGTGGCATAATTATGGCAGTCCTCATTTCTTCTGAATTCATGTAGTCTCTGCGGGTGCTCATCACCGATTCAAAGATATAGAGATCCGCTAAGATACCATCTCGGGGAAGAGCTTCCGTCAAGAGTGCCGCCTACACCTACTCCTCTTATTAAAGTTTGCACGGCTCTTTTCTGTATAATAAAAATCTTCATGAAAACTTTCTTACAAGAGGAGCCCCATAGAAGGATACCATAACGAAGGAGGGATTCGAAGTAAGCAAAATACACTGTTCTAGCCGGGCCAGGTCCTATTCTTTCTTTGACAATTCTGATAGCGAAGCAGGCCGTGCTCAGTTTCTTAGCGAGATTATCAGTGTGCAGGTCCCACTTCAGCGAGGCTTCGATAGTAATGCCAAGGGACGAGGTAGATTGTACTTCCGGCAGCGGTTGTCCCCGATAGTATAAGTCGAGCGGCTGTGCCTTTCTATGCCCCAGGTTAAAAAGCATTGTCGCAGTCTTTGTGGCATTCATTGCCAGCTGGTCACATATTTTAGACTTCGCGTCGTGTTCCATTTGCGCTACATTAGCAGCCTCTGCGAGCCGTTTTCCCCAGCACAAATATGTGAAATTGTCAGCATATGTGAGAACAAAGGAGAGGGGCGAGCAGGAACGACGGTCATTGACATAGATGATAAAATACACTGGTCCCAAAACTGTCCCCTGTGGAACCCCGTTGTGGTCCCAAGCCATGCAGATTGAATCACTTCAACGTTCTTACCAACAACACTCTTCACTCGGACTGACTGCTGTCTGCCATGCAGGTAGGAAGCCACCCATCTTAGGACTTCCCCTGAGAATCCGAGTGCCTCCATTTTACTTAATAACTTCCCATGATGAACACAGTCGAACGCTTTAGACATATCACAGAAAAGTGATATCGCGTGGTCGCCCGAGTCGATGATTTTACACAGTTTATCCATGAACTCACACAGGGCAGAAGAGTTGATCGACCCTGGCGGAAACCGTGTTGACTGTTGGCAAGTAGCTGGTGGGATTCTAGATATTCGACCATTCTGGCTTTAACAAGTTTCTCGAACACCTTAGACAGTGCTGTTACGAGTGCAATTGGGCGGTAATTACTGATATCAGATTTGCTTCCCTTTTTGTGAATTGGGACCACCCAACTCTTTTTCATATCAGTAGGAAAGGTCCCATGTTGTAAAGAGGCATTAAATATGGCCGCAAGAACTTCGCCCACAGGCCTAGTACATCTCCTTATTACTCTATTTGGGATACCATCTACACCAGCCGAGAGAGTGTCCCGGAGGGTTCGCGCAACTTTGCATACTTCTGTGCCTGTGATGGGGACCCAATTAAAAGTATCCTCGTCATGTCTAGTCCTATGTGAGTGGGCCTGGTTGTGCGAATTATCATAATCCTCTGTATCGGTACTAGAGTAAGAGTCGTTAGAGGTCACCGTCGGTGAAAGACGGTTTGCAATAACTGTTTCAGCTGCCGCAGAAAAGAAATTGTTAAAGGTATTAGCCACCGTGACCGAATCTGAGATGACCTCATTGTTTAGTTTGAGGTTAATTGTAGATTGTTCAGGTTTTGTCCCGTGTAACTCTTCGTTTACTATTTTCCACACTTCGACCCCTTTGTTGCTTGCGGCAGTCAGCCTCCTATTACAGTTGGAGGATTTAGCTAGGTTAATGATCACTTTGTATCTCCTGTTAATCTCTCGATACTCATTTTCCTTAACTTCCGTTCTCCAAAGTCTCCATTCCTCAAGGGCTCTCCGTCGCCTTGCTCCCCATGCCCTGACCTCAGTTGTCACCCAGAGCTTAGGGCGGTAATTGTTCCTAACGCGTCGAAGGGGAAAAGCATCTTCAAAATATCTTTTAAATCTATAGAGAAAACTGTCAAACATCCTATCCACATTCTCCCGCTCCGCATAAACTGTGTTCCAATCATTTGTCGAAACCATTTCCCAGAAATTGTGAAGGTTTCTATTGTTGAAACTTCGTCTTTTCTCTCTCCCATTCTCCTTCGTTCTACCACTGGCAGTGGCGGTGCCACTGTTTGAGTGGTCATTACCTGACTGAGAAGGGTAGAGATTAAATAGGCCCCATTGAGCCGTATGGTCCGAGAGGCCATTATGGTCAACACCCACTTCAACTGGAAGAGCATCAGTTGTGAAAATATTATCAAGGATACTGCATCCTCCATTAGGCGTAAGTCTTGTGAACAGATTCACTCTGGGTGATAATTGTGGGTTGTTAAAAGATTTGATAAGTGTGTTTTGTGGTTAGAATCCTTACCAAAGTCGATATTAAAATCCCCGCATATTATTGCCTGTGATCTACTTTGGGATAGAATATTGAGGCAGTCCTCTAGTTGGTTGTGGAAGAGGACGTAGCTCCCACTCGGTGATCTGTAAATCACAACAATGTTCAGTGGTATCCTATGAGCACCCGACTTAATTTCCACCTGGATGGCTGCTACTTCGAAGTGTGACTCAATTCCAAGCTTGTTAACTCTTACAAGTGCTTTAAAGGTAACATCGTTATGCACATAGATACATGCTCCACCATATGCAGTGTTCATTCCCTTCCGGCAGAAATAAGCCGCAAGGCGACAGCCCCGAAGCTGGTGAGGCAAATCGTGTCACTATTCAGCCAGTGTTCAGTAAAACAAGCGATGTGGGGAATGCCAATTGTATTAACTTTACTTACAAAGTGTTCTTCCAGAGACAACACCTTGTCCGCAAGGCTTCTAATATTTTGATGAAAAAGGCAGAAATTGTTTTGCTTGATATTATCATTGCAAGATTCTAAGAGGGGGCCCTGCACTGCCGCAGGCTTAGGTGTAGTAGACCTAGTAGTCTCTAGGTCTAGGCCTATGTTGGTGGCAGGGTTTGGCTCTCCCTCCGAAAAGGGGTCCTAAAGTTGAAGCGGTTTACAGCGGTGCCGCAAGGCCAATTTTCTGGGTTATAGAGGGCTTCTGCCATGGTCGCCTCAACACTTACCCTGAATGAGGCATAGTTCCCTTTGGATGGTAGTTCTTCCACCTCTGCAGATACTTGTATGCGATTCTTTAGGTAAGAAATTACCTCGGCAGGCGTGGTACCAACTTTGAGCCTCTACACGTGTAGGTGAAACTTCT
Organism: Sweltsa coloradensis; assembly: GCA_024449915.1. Classification (NCBI taxonomy): domain Eukaryota; kingdom Metazoa; phylum Arthropoda; class Insecta; order Plecoptera; family Chloroperlidae; genus Sweltsa; species Sweltsa coloradensis. The sequence continues at coordinate 78,507 of JAMZAV010001072.1, forward strand.
TTATCGATGAGACTGCTGATAGGCCTAAGCTGTTTGTTGACACTTGATACCGCCGATCCGATGAGTTGGGCTTATTTTTACGGTTCAGACCTCTCTTGCGATTTACTAACTTAAAGCCATCAGTAGGGGGGTCTGTGGTCGAGCTTGAGTTGGTGAATGAGCCTGATAGGTCTTCTTGGAAACTGGTCGAGCCGGGCCCAGGGTTGGGGGGTTTGGTTTGCAGAATGGGGTCCGTGTGGGGGTCTGCTAGTTGAGACAAAGTAGGCCCTGGAAAAACAGTAGCCTTCTGTTGTTCCTCTGTTTGTAGGATTGCCTTTTGAGCATATGATACACTTCCTGCATTATTAGAAGAGGGCATCGTGTCAGCATTTGGTTTTATGTAATTACAACGTTCCAGTATTGATGATGTTGGAGGTCGAGGTGTGGATTTTGTAAGACTGCTTTTATTTTCAGTAGGCTTTATCTCGGTTGGTGGCGGATTGAGCCTAGGCCCAGACCTAGTAGGCCTAGGCCTACTTCCCTCTCTCGGCGAGACCAATTTAACCTCACTTTTGGCTGGCGCCCAGGCTAGACCTAGGCCAGCTATTTTTTCCTCCTGTAGGAGAATAATTTTGTTTAAATCTCGTATCCTATCGTCCTTTTCTTTTAAAAGGGCTTGACTATAGGTGTGGATTTCTTCACTGGACTTGTTGTCAAACTTGTAGTTAATGCACGCGCACTCGGAGTCTAGGCCTAAGCCTAGGTCGTAGATAGTTTTCACTGCCTTTTTTACAGAATGAAGTGTTTCATCACTCAAGTTTTTTGATGGATGATTTAGGCCTACATTTAGGCCTATTTCCTGGCATAGTTTACCTACGTCTTGGTTGTTTAGTTCTTCCAGGTGTTGGAAGACATTAGGCAAGCTAAAATGCAGCACTCCCTGGCAGGTCTCCGCTGGTTTTAAAGTGTGGGCATGGATAACACCCTGTCTGAGACCCACCATCGGCAGACAAACACTTGCGTCATACTCGTCCACCTGTCAGATACATTTTAAATTAAAAAGTAATTTTTGAAAGTAATTTCACTACTTTTTTCATAAAAAGTAACATAATTTCATTACTTTTTTGGAAAAGTAACTAAATAGTAATTTAGTTACATTGTGGCTGAAGTAATGAGATGTAATTTCATTACTTTTCAAAAGTAACTTACCCAGGTCTGTAAACCTGCAATATAGTACCGGTTCCAATAATGTTTTGATTATAGTTGGGTCACCTGGATGCACCTATGGTTCTGAGTGCAGAAATGGAAGCTAGAGAACAAGAAGTAAAGAATTACTTGATGAGCCGCATTGATCACCTAGTGGCAACATGTCAGGGTGCTGAGACCAAAGCAACCACCTTCAGAGCTGAGGCAAGTACTTAGCCTACTTTATGTCCAGTACAACAATAAAGATGAAGACTGGCACGCGCTTGTGCCAGTTATGTTTGGACGCAGAATGCAAGTGTTGAAGCTCAATCAAACGCCCTAGTATAGCCAAATGGCTATGGAGTTGTGTACTACCAGTTTTGTCATGTTAAAATGTGTTAATGGTTTTATGGGAGCACATTTTTGTAATATAATATATTGCATTGTTATTTTGGTAACTGACTTAAATTAAATTAATAATATACCCACTCACTGGGTTTACCACGGACATTTAGTTTGAACTAAGCTAAAACGGTTTACGTAATACGGTACGTTTATCACAATTTTTGTATGTAAAGTATGCAACAGATATTTACAACCTTGTCATGCTGGGGTGTGTGTGTGTGTCGAGTTGTCAACTCACTGCAACTTGTGTAATGAAAAAACTAGGGACTGAAAAGAAGTGCTGTATTTTTTGCTTCTGCTACTTAAAAAATGTAGCATGCTACTCGCTATGCGGTCACATTTTAAAAAGAAGGGCGCTACCGTCCCGCTTCTGAAGAAAAATAGCATTCTACTTTACAATACTGGGCATCAATAATTCAATGTACCTCAAACCTTTCTTAAGAGTAGGTCCTGGTGCAGATGTAATAAATTAATTTTGATAACTTTGCATTTGGTTGCTTGCTAGCTAGTTTTCTCCAGTAACGTTGCACATATCTTACTTAGAATTTCTCCGTGTCTCCAGTGTGCAGTTCTCCGAAAGAGGCTTGACCTCTGTATGTCAAACAAAATTCAGTGTGAGTGCCGCCTCAGTGACTGTCTCAAGCAGATAGTGAAACTACAGGAGGAACTTCACACCACAACTCACAACTACGAGACACAACTTAGTATCATGTCTGAACACCTTGCCAATATGAATGACAAGCTTACTGTGCAACGTGACGAGATAGACCAACTCAAATACCAGCTTACAAATAAAGTGAGTAACATGATAAAACTTACTTGGATAATCCGATAATGTATTGTTTTGCTTTCTTGCACAGCTTTAGGCAAACATCCAGATTTCCAGAAAAGTAGAAAGTGAATAAAAAGGTAGTTGAAAAAGGTTATCTAGGTGTCCGTTAGGGCCCCGCAGCCAAGCCGCGGTGCGCTACACACTCGGGCACCTTATACAGCAAGCAGAGTTGGGGTGATTTTGAGGTGTCACCCATAGGCGTGCGCAGGGGGGGGGGGGGGGCCTTGGCCCCCCCATTAGGCCTAGAAAATTTTATCAAAATTACTAATCACGTTAGATAATTGATACAAAATTGAAAAAAAATGAAAAATGTCTTTACTTTTTCCCCCTACTACTTTTTCCGAATCCTTTAGGCATACCTACCTTTTCTCTCATCATCTCACTTTTAAATAAGTTTTATAGGCCTAACAAAAATTCCATAAGATATTAAGTGAAAATATAAGCCATTCATACTCTCAAATACGTTTTAAGACCTCTCCCAAAAGAGTTAACCCCAAAATAATGTCGCCTCCGGAGGCTGGGTCTACGCCCCAGACCCCCCCACCCATCCCTGCTCCGCCGCCACCATTCCCCCGTCGGTATGGCAATCCTGTGGCCATGAGTGCCCAGAGGACTGGGGGAGGGGGCACTTACCCCCCCCCCCCCTGGACAAAGTACATAAAATAAAAATTTCAGGATTTATATCAATCAGATGAAACTTAAATTTAAAAAATAAAAGAACGTGGAAAATACTTTGAAGGTTTTTTTGTTTTGAGTATCAACTGCACAAATATTACGTAATTTTGGTATTGTATTCAACCCACTACTTTTTTCTAAAACCCACCAAACACATTTCAAAAACCTGATTTTCAAAATTTTCGCCTGCGGCGCTGTTGTTGTGGGGCTCTGCCCCCCAAACCCCCCATGCTTGCCCAGCAAAGTGAAAATGGTATGTTTTTCCCCCTCTGCCAAAAATTCCTGCGGGCGCCCATGCCTGTGGCCCCCCCATTGTAAAATTGCTGTGCACGCCTATGGTGTCACCCAATCGTCATGAAACGTGATGTGAACTTAAAAGCTATCAAAATCAAGGGGATTTAAGTACCTGACAACACATGCCAAATTTGGTTGGTGTACGAACATTCTTTCTCGGTGAAAAGATGACTTGAAACATGCTCAAAATCACTTTAAGGATGTTAGTTACTACTGGCTACTACAACTACTACTACTACTACTACTACTACTACTACTACTACTACTACTACTACTACTACTACTACTACTACTATATATATATATATATATATATATATATATATATATATATATATATATATTTATATATGTTGTGTTCTTAAAGAGACTCTGCAGACAAGCTACGTAAGTAGTTTTGCGGAGTCTGAAATTGTTGTATTTTGTATTTTTTCCAAATAAAGAACAATTCAAAAAAAAAAAAAAAACTACTACTACTACTCCTACTACTACTACTACTACTACTACTACTACTACTACTACTACTACTATCTAATTCATCAGTTTCAATTGCCCAGCGATTCTGACCAAACGGGTAAGGCTAAAACGTTTGTATTTTAAATGGACATTAAGGTAATAGTGATGTAGTTCCTTTTGAAAAAAAAGTTGAAAAAGTTTGCTGGAAGGCATCCAAATTAAGGTTTTAATATAAGCCTTATACAGGCATACAATCAACAAGTAACTATAGTTACTTGACAATGATTACAAACATTGTTTACAAAAAGCCAGTCTTTGGGCCACAAGATATTTTACATTTTATTGTTTATTGGTTATACCATAGCAATTAAATAGACTTTGATAAAATTATTATATTTTAACAAATAATTTTGCAATGGAACTTGAAAAAGTAATGAGATCACACACATAACAAAAACTTGTAAAAATACAACCAAACCTTACACACTCAAAAGAAATGAGATCTAAAAAAATGGCCAAGCTAATCTACCCTTCCACATTTGAATTTTCATGACCATTACGTTTAAATTAATTAGAAAAAAAGAATTTGGATGAACTAATGTTTAAATTAATACTAGTTGCAAATTCTATTTTGCCAAGCTTTTCTAGGATGTTGTTACGGGACACTGTGCGTTTATGAATTAAGAATGCGCAAATGTGGAAGGGTAGATGAGCTTAGCCCTTTTTTTAGATCTCATTTCTTTTGAGTGTGTGTATTAATATACTGGCACTTACTAAATAGTAATGTTATTATTTTTTTTTAAATTATTTATTTCATGAGGGATTCAATTTTGCTCCTTTCAGTTTCAAAATACTGTAGATGTAGCGCGTTTTACCGAGTCTTAACCTTTTAAGTGCTATGTTTCTGACCCTTTCACACATACTCTGTGCTGAGTTATTTTTGGAAAATATTGTTTTGCATTAGAATTCACACAGCACCAAGAACCTACAAGGACACATGTACACGTTCACGCCCCCACTCTCGACAATATTATTCTCTGGTTTACTAAAACACCGATCCTTACATTTAGATTCCAAAGATCAAATTTGAGTATAGGTTACTAGTGTTGTAGTCTTTGTTAGATCTAAGTACTACTCTTCGTATAGCCATAGGTCAAGACTGCAGACAACGCATGACGACAGCATGTGCTGCATGCAGTAAGCCTAAAGCTATATTTACGTAGTCACTACTATCATCAACACCTTCATAATAATTTTAACTAAAGTCACAGTCAAACTATACTTTATAATCTGATTCTGTAGTCAAAGTAAGTTCCGCAATATCATTGGTCGAAATATTGCTTTTTCAGAGTGAAGATAAAGTTATATTTCATTGAAGCGAGTTCCGTTGAGGATGTTATCATCTGCATGAGCATGACCTCAAACAATCACGAACCAGGCAAATAATATATTGATAGTCGAATTATTACCTTGTAGTTCCAACACTTTGCAAATATATAATGCCATCCACGTTATCAATTAGCTATACGTTGGTATCTACAGTATATCGACTCATAAAATTTAAACAAACAGCGCAAGAAGTGAACCGCGTATACTCGGGCGCAGCACAGCAAAGAGCTCACCTCAATCCGCGTATACGCGGGCGTAGCACTGAAAAGGTTAAATAGTTATAGCTAAAAATAGGCTATAGGAATACCTAATTCTATGTTGCTATCTGAAGAGTGATGATAAGACAGTTTGGGCATCTGTATTTTATCGGCGGGTGTCAAAGAGGTTAATCCTTCGCTAACTTTGGCCAAGTAGATCATTTTTGTGGACAATTTTTTCCCCGTTATTTAGTGAAACAATAGGCTACTAGCAACTACGTCACAAATCGAGGGGAATGAGGGGTATTCTCCGCTTTGAGCCCAATTGATGGACAAGCAACCATCGTTTCGCAAGTGGACGCCTGCTGAACGTCGCACAACTTATCTCGCTCCAACTTTTACCCTATTCATTATTGGGGAAAAAACTAAAGAGGAATAATATTTAGCAAATATATCCTTCCTTCTAACAGCGATTATTTTGAATTTTTAGACAGACGTTAACGTGTTTAAATAAAACAACTTCAATTACAAAAACCTAGTGATCGGATTTTGACAAGACAAATTAAATAAACAACTTCAATTACAAAAACCTAGTGATCGGATTTTGACAAGACCTCTTTCAAAAAATTCATCGGACTGTTTAGACAAGAAATAAATAAACTTTCTAGATAGAAAGTGCACAGAACAAAAATTTATAGCATAGGGTAATATGCATGGTATGTGTTTGATCATCTAAAATACGCACTTTTGACGTGCGGATGAGCCGTGAAAAACTGCATGCTATGCTGTAAAATTTCGTTCAGTGCTTACTGCTTTTTCTTTTGAGAAAGTTAACTTATTTCTTGTCTTATTAGTTGGATGCATATTTAGAGAGAATTCTTGTTGAAATCCGATCAGTAGTTTTTTATCAATTGAAGTTGAGAAGACTTAAAGTTCTTGATAATTTTGTCATTTATAATGCGTAACTTGTTATAACAAGCTAACGGTTCTGTTAAAAAATTCAAGATAATCACCATTAGAAGAAATGACATGTTTGCTAAATATTATTTCTCTTAAGTTTTGTCCAATAATGAATAGGATAAAAGTTAGAGCGTGATCTTTGTTGAGCCGTTCACCAGGCGTCAACTTGCAAAATGAGAATGTTTGTCCATCAGTTCGATTCGCGGCCACTTGCCGGCGAGCTGTGACGTCACGTGAGGCTTCCCTATATCGCCATACGATCACATCACTAATAAAAAGGGCTAAAATGGAAATGATTCAGCAATGGCATTGTTAACTGGTTTACACTTACAAGTATGGTATATATATAATAATAAAATAAATTTGTATTTAGACTACACCCTGTCACATAACTGATTTTCAGGGGAGTTGGGGGGGACATTTAAGTTAGTCAATTTAGCCAACTCTGTAGGCGCCGACATCATCGACGAGCGAACAATGACCAACTAGAGACCAGCATATTTAAGTAGGAAACTGCTCTCCCATCCCCACCCCGGCCTTGCTTCCCTGCCAGTCATGGAGCTCCATCTATCCAAAAATGACCTTGACTGCATTACAAGACATCCAAACTAAAAGTCAAGAGCATGCCTTTTGTGAGAAATTACAATTTCAAATTTGGTATAGGGAACCTAAGTGGGCGTTGTCTGGTTCTCTCCGGTCAGCGTGGTATAGGCGATTAACCCGTGCTAAATGTTTCGTAAGAGATAGCGCGAGAACCCGACCACGGACCGGAATTATATTCATACTGTAAGAAACTATAATCTTTCCTCTTTGCGTGGATATACATAACTCTGCTCTATCACAAATATTAATGACATTTGTTTTGAGTCGAAGTGAACTCTACATTTACACTGTTGCCAAACCTTCCAAACTGCTCATGAAAAAGCACGTAAAAACATTTTGTCCGTGGCATCAGCATAACATTTGGTATCCGACTTGCTTTGTGGCTACTGTGAGGTCACTGGGTTGTACTAGATTATATATTACTAATAAAATATCCTTTAATGTGCCAACAAAATCTTGAATGCAAAGTACATTTAGCAACCATGGACAGGCGCGTGGTATGCGAGGATGCCACAGCTGCACACAACGTGGCTGCGTCTCGCTTAGGTTGCCGCTCAGTCAGAGTACATTTACGACAGCGCGCAAACATGGGTCCATTAAACTCATAATAGTTTGAATAAAGGAACCGTCATCGAGAAAAGTAGAATGCCACCATCTTCTTGACAAATTATGCATCTTGTGATGTTATTGGTTTAGATTTCTTTTGCGCGAGTCAAAAGATACGGCGAGTTACATTTTCGTACCATGCTAATTCTTATGGGCGCTGAGACCAGAGAGAACCAATTTCCTTCCCGCCTTCAAAACTTAGGTTCCCTATAGGCCTACAAAACTAGCAAGGCTACTTTATCCATCAAATTTTACTTTCAAGTTTCAACACTTCACCTACATTTCTATGTTTATAAAATTATAATAGAGATGGTTACGGACATAAGTCTATCGTGATAATTAAACATTTAAATACTCATTGAATGACAATTGAACTACCTACATAATATTATAAAAAAACAGTTCATTCTGCTGATATGTAAATTAAATTTGTACATAATCCTGCTTGACAATTTCAAATGCTTGCACATTCTTGTGATGTGTATATGAGTGAACAATATGGAAGGCTTATTAATAAATCAATCGTGATGCCTGTTTATTTGTTTCAGCCTAGTCAAAAAAGAAAGCAGAAATAATGACGGTGTTGAAGAATTAAGTTGCATTAGTCGCACCACATATTGATTCCAAAACAACTGTTGACAAGAGTAGGTATGTCACTTAAACACGGGTCCCTTCTTAGTTAGTTACACAAATTTGATTGTGTTTACTATTGCAAATTTATATGTATGTACCATACTTACTAAACAGTGTAGCATTTTGCCTTGTCATCATGTATTTGTTATACTGTTTTCATTACCTAGAAATGAGGCTTCTGTCCTCCGATCTTGTTGATGTAGCCAATACAGTAACTATGAATTGTGATTGATTGCGACATACATGGCTTATCATCTTTATTCGATTCTACTACCCGTAATCAAGACGACGTATTATCACTTATCAACATGTATTTCAAATTTGTTAATTATGGATGGTAGTCCCTAATTAAGTTGAATTTTCCCTTTTGCAGATGTTTAATCCTGGTGTAAAAGACTTATGGCGTTTTCCATTGGCATGCACTCGGCGAGTGCAGAGATGTCATTGTTGTCAACCTCCACTTGAATAACATTACAAAACTGAACAAATGAAAAATACAAGTGGCAATCCAGTGCGGGGCACTAGTGCAACCTGAGTGCGGCCAATGGAAAACGCCATTAAACTTATAAAATATTTTTCTAAGTATCACAGTATCACACTCAAAATATAGCTGTTGAAGTATCTGAAGATGTTCTTTCTCACACCTGCAAACCATCATTGAAGATTTTCTTTGTCAGATAAGAAGAGATTACCACTATCAATTTGATAGTCACACTGCAATGTACCGTATTTACTTACGCAAAGCCTTCATAGAGTAATTGTTGTACTCTTATTTTGACATCTCAAATTTTCAAAATTATGATAGTATTGACAAATGACTGCATAATAGCTGTAGACCTATCCTAATTTATAAACACCATCTTTTAAATACACCTGCGACCTAAATTGGCATGAATACAGTGGTAAAGTCCATCGAGGTAGCTTGTCTGGTAAAAGAATTTTTCTCTGTAGCTACTTAGGACATGTCTGAACTATATTCTCATTCTTATTCTCATTCTCAGTCCTATAGAAGTGTAACTTTTGGTCGTTTCTTGACGAGAACAACGGTATCAACATCAAAATAAACACACGAACAGCCGTGGAGTTGACACATGCAGGAGGCCCACTGATTGCGATCTTAACAGTACTTTAAAGTGTTTACATAACGTTTCCATACCAAATTTGACTCTGTAATATTTATTACTATATTATTAATTACATTTATAATAACTTATATGGTTACTCAACGTGATTTGGAAGTGTTTTATTTCGATATAAGAATGAAAACGAGTGTAGTTATTTCGTTACTCGGTTTCATTCCCGTTCTCAGTCTTGATCTAAATCCTTCGTACATTGCTTCTGACGTCACCGATGATTGATGACGTAAAATAGAGAATAAGAATAAGCCACAATTACAAGCAATCAGACACGTCCTCCTAAGCCTATAGTTTTATCACTTGCATGCTCTGAATGAACTAGGTGCAATCATTATATTCCATTGGACATTTTAATGTGCACTGGCTCAACATTCATGCTTTCCATTGGTCGCATTGCACTTGGCCAGTGCAAATGAGTTCTGCACTGATTGAGGAGGGACTCAACTGAAATTACTAACTTTTTAGTTTTGGATTAAAATTATCTGAATTTTTGGTATGTGGTAAATGGTAATATATAACCATAATAACAACACATAACAAAAGAAAAAAAATACATTTTTATTTATCATTTAATTGTTGTGAATATTTCATTGTTGTATGAACAATTGAACACTAGTTTCTGTAAAAATGAATATAATGACTTGAATTTTTTTTTACAACTTATTTGGTACATACTAAAGGTACCTTGGTATCAAAACTAAAAAAAGTTAGTAATTTCAGTTGGGTCCCTCCTTAAGGATCAAGTGCGGTTATGTCACAGTATTTGTCAAATTCTCCTCGGCAAAATGAATTATTTAATTGACAAACCTGCCGCCCAATAACACCTGTCAGCATTCAAAGCTTTCTAAGCTGCTGCTTACTTGAATTTTTTGATAATTTGTAGTCATATACCTAGTTGCACTGGTTTGTAGAAATGCATTCCATGAAGAATTACTCAAGTGCCTAGTAACTAGGGTTACCATACGTCCGGTTAAAGCCGGACATGTCCTCTTTTTTGATGTCTGTCTGGGCGTCCGGGCGGCTTTTTCAAAATAATGCAAATGTCCGGTTATTTCACCCAATTCCATGCAGAGGCGCATGCGCACCCTTCCGCCCCCTCACTTACCATCCCATTACCATCCACCGACCGTAAATCGCCGAATACGAGCAGCCGATCATGTCCGAGCGTGTCACAACACGCCAGGCTGTGCAGCAAGCAGTGTACTGTCACATGATTTAGTTACCATTTCCGTACGTTTCGTGCCTTGTGTCCACGTCGTACGGCGTACGTAAGGAAGTGTAGTAGGCCTAAGCCACTTGTCTTAGTTTCGTCATAAAAAATAGTGTTCATTTAAAAAATAACCCCTCAATTTAAAAGGCTTCGGCACAACTGTCCTTCCTTGACCCTTGTTCAGATCGCTCTAAACGCTATCCTGACAATAAAAATGTCCAAAAAAAATTTCGCCTCCGGCGGCTGGGGCTCCGGCCCAGACCCCTTGTACTTCGCGAATGTCTGTGAACGAAATGTCCTCTTTTTTGCTGAGACACTTATGGTAACCATACTAGTAACACTCGGCGAGCGCAATTACGTCGCAGTGACATTTAGTTTTTAAATAAACCTACCTACTAGTTTGTACCAGATAAGAATGCTGCGAGAACGTATAACTTTGACAATTCACACAGATACAATAAGAACTCATCTTGTTACCTTATTATGTGGTTTTATGTTAAAAACTCTTTTCAAAAGATGAAAGTCATTTGCAGTCAATGACTAACAATATATTAACAAATGTGTTATAAATGCACTTCAAAGTGTAATTTTTGTTGGTATTGATTATTTAAATTTTCCCGCACAATTGTTGCCAACCTCGATACTATAGTTTGGGTGATCATACATTTCCGTAATGTGACGGAATTTTTGCACGACTCTTTTAATACTCCAGGTCATCTAAGTCTTTTCTTAAAATAAGTTGTTTCCACAATTTGAAGTAGTTATAATGCCAAAATATTGTTGGCTCTAGAGAAATGTCATGTGTTGTTATTTCCTAAGCGGTGGCCATAGTGCGAAGGCGACAGTGCTGCGATCCCTCAGCCGTGGCATCCTTATCTGGTACGAACATTACTTGTGCAATACTGGTATATATAATTATAATATATCAAGGATGAACTACAATAAAATAAACAATTGATTATTGAAAAGGTGACTCGATAATTATGTCAGTTAAATCAAGTGACATTTTTACCAGCCGACGGACATGATCAAGTAGGGTTGCCAACTCTGGCCACGGGAAAAACCGGCCTTCCATGTAAATTCGTGGGAAAGGGATCAAGCATGGGGGGTTTCGGGGGCAGAGCCCCCCAACTATAGCGCCGCAGGCGAAAATTTTGAAATTCAGCTTTTTAGATTGCATTTGGTGCATTTTAGAATAAAGTGGTGGGCTGGATGATATACCAAAACAATGTAGTTTTTGTGCAGTCAAAACTGGAAAACCACCAAAAATAAAAAAGTCACTGAGATAATAGGCCTAGATTATAATATTACATCCGCTGATATGCCGAGTATTCATAATTCGAGTAGGCAATGGGCATATTTTTATTCATAAGTAATTTAGGCCTAAAGATAATAAATTCCAAATAAACCACAAGTAATAATTTTTATGTCTCAATTTCAATTTGTCATATCACGATTCTCAAAGCAGTAAATTAATATTACGTAAACAGCATTAACAGATTTAAAGGAATTATGATCAAGTAACAAGTTTACTTCTTAATCGTATATGAGTATTTAGCAGTTGATCTTGCTGCTTAAAGGAGAGCCTTGCTGGACTTCATTTTTTCGCGGAGAGTCAATTTCATCGTCGGATTCGTGCACAAACTTCCCGTATGAACGGCATTGACAGTGGACTGCAGTGCAGTGTGGCAGTCTTTGGCCAGCCTACTGCCTTGTTTGCTGTCTGGTGAGGGGGTTGGCAGGTTAGGTTAAGGGGAAGTGGAGAAGAGCAATGTTTACTAATTAAGTGGGATTTGGGATTTAAGAAACGATGATTATAGGATGATTTATATATTTATTTTAGTTTTTTGTGTATATTTAGTAATATTTTTAGTATAATGGGTTATTTACGTAAAAAAACCCGGCAACATTATTGCCGGTCGAAGGGACTGACCAACAACCGGCCAAGTGGGGCAAAAACCGGCGTGCCAGTCAAAAACCGGCCGGTTGGCAACCCTATGATCAAGATTGAATTTTGTAAAATGTCACTACATTTTTTCGATCAGAAAGTGTTTTCGAGCTTATGTGATTGCAAAATGTCAAATAACGTACTATCACTTCCACAAAGGTACTAGTTGAATTGCGGTGGTATTTAAATTATGTTGATGTCTGTGCAAGCGCGTTGTGGGCGCGCAATGGGGCGTTTTGGTCAAGTTTTTTAATGAAACATACAATTCGATAACATTATCATTATTGATGAGTGATTTATCAATCAATAAACAATAAATAATATTGATTATTGTGTGAATCCCTATTGTATAGAAAAGAATGGACCAGATTGGAACAAAGTTTTGCCATTATGGCAAATATAATTCTATTATTTACTACAATTCAAAAATTAAAAAAGTCCGCCCCAACCGGGATTCCCGGTTGGACTTTTTTAATTTCTGAATTGTAGTAAATAATATCAATTAGGGCCTACACCTACGGGAGTGTTTCCCGACTAAACAAATCGAGAAATATAATTCTACTAAGCTAGGCTAAGTGTGTGATTTTGTTCATTCTAGATTCTTTCAATAGGATTTCATATGGGCATCCAATAAATAGCAATATTAGTTAGTCCTCAGATTCCAGGAGCTCGTGATATGAGCAACAGTATATTCAACCAGATTCTCTGGATTTTGGTCCCTATTGGGACCAACTTTTATTCAAATTGAATTACATATTCCCAAAAAGGTGCATCGAGCTTTAGAACCAGTGCAATAATATTTATGTGTATTATGTAATATGTATAGGCCTATAGAATGTTTAATATGATATTCATACAATTAATAAATAATACCTAATATAATAAAAATATAAGTTTTCATAAAATAATGTATAGCATTAATTTATTTTTGTGTTGGATTGAATAGATGTGTGTACTATAGGCATAGCCTATTATTTGAAGAATTATTTTTTTGACTCTAAGGGACTCTTTTGACCTCAGTGTGATTGTGAAACTGAAAATGACCTTCATTTCATAACAAATTGAACTGTACTAAACTTCTAGCTTCAACCAGTTGCAAGAGATTTGAAAAATTCCACACTTGACACCAATCCATTAAACTAAATGCCTCATCTTTCATACAGTACCCTGCCCAAGTCCGTATTAAGGCACAGGCTAAGTAGGCTGGAGCCTAAGGCACCTGGCGACGAAATGCTAAAGGCGCCAAGGGCCGAAGCATCTAACTCCTAAGTCCTAACAAACAAACTTAACAATTTAAAAATTATCAACGAAAAACTAGTAAAATGCCCCCATTTGCAATGTCAAAAATAAAAAAAAATGTTTAGCCTATGCGCCCCAGATCCACACTAGCTGGGAAGCATCCTGACCAGAGCCCCCATTGTACCAGGAGCCATACTTTTCCCAAAACAATTGTTTCACGGGCAGTTACAAAAGTATTTTATTGCCTCCCCCCCTCCTTAAAAAAAATGCACTTCTGGCACCACTAATAAATTTAAATTACTATGCCATCATTGTACCAAGGAAAAAAATCGCTCGCCAATGCCTGATTTGCGACTATACAACGGAAGATACTTTTTAGCCTATGGGCGCTGAATGTCTTAATCCGGCCCTGACCCTGCCATGTCCAATTGAGCTGAGTGGAACATTTACTTAAACAATATTACCCCCAAAAAAGTAACAGATTAAAGGTTAAAGAACATCTGTTCAAAATTAACGTTAAAAATATCAACTGAGCCTTATCAATAATCATTCATCAACCCTGCCATGTCCAGTTGAGCTGAGAGAGACCTTTACTATATAACAAGAACTTTTCAGCATAATTCTCAGAGTTGGGTTAATTACTCAAAAATGTAATATACCTATTCAAAGTTAAAGTTACATATCTGCCCAAAATGAACTTTGAAAAAGTTATTAACAATTAATCATATTTACACTAGGAAAACGCTTAAGTCCCGCCACGTTGTTGGATGAGCGTAATTGGTGCATTGAGCTGCCATGTGTTATGCGGATTTTCTGTTGTTCTGTGACAAAATTATTACTAAATTGAAGATTTAAATGAAAAAAAATGAAAAAAATGAAATTAAATGAAATTTAAAAAAAATTAACCTAATTTTTTTTTTTTTTAATTAATCGCAATTTTAAAAAGGAAAAAATCGAAATATTGAAATATTCATAAAAAATAATTATTCGATTGCGCACAAATTTTACACGAATATATTAATTTATAAAATTAAGGTTCTGTGAAAAAATCATTACAATCGGATAAAGCATGTAGGTGTTATATGTCAAATTTTTAAATAATCGAAAAAAATCGTAAAATTGCGATTTTCATGAGAAATAATTTTCCGATAGTGCTCAAAAACGTGGCAGTTCTAAGTTCAGAGATTTCGAAGGCCTCCATAAAATTTCATCGCAATCGGAGTATCGGTTTGGCTGGAATCGTGCTAACAAAAATACAAAAAGAAAAAAAAACATTCCGGATTTTTTTCTCCAGTGTAGTGAAATGGAATCTTCGCTTCGCTCGCTACGCTCATCCAAAAAGTAAATTAACCCATTGGAGTACTTTGACGAGTCATACTCGTCCATTTTTCAAGGGAACTTATAAGGGGTGCAAAAATACAAAATTTGGAAAAAAATGCTCAACATTTTAAAAATTTGTTTTTTAAACCTTGTGAATTGCATGTTAATCCTGTCAAATTAGAATTTTTGGAGGAAATAATTGTGATGTTGCTGAATTTTTGCAGAGACCTTCCTTATATACATAATACTAATCAAAATATTAAAACTCCCCAACAATTGGACTGGACACAAACAAATTTGTATGGGAAACAGACCTTGGTAAAGATAGACTTCACCTAAACAGACGAGGAACACAAAAAATGGGCGACATGATTTTAAACGTAATCGCAACATGCACATCCGATACCCGACAGGGAAACGGACAATAGACTATGGTGTGATTCTAAAACAAATCTCTAGGCTTACAATCACAGACAACAAAATTAAAAAAAACATAGTGCCTCAAGACCAATCACAAAATGCTAAAAATGCTAAAATAGTATCTACAAAATCTGTGAAAGCAATACAGAGTGTTTGCCTTTATGACAATGTAAATAATAATAGACCTAAAACAATAACTATAAATCCTGTAATAGTGGGTGCAGCTTCAACATCAAGTGTTTGCCATTATGAAAGTGTAAAAAATATTAGCCCTAAGCCTATAACCCTTAATTCTAGGACATCATATGCAGCTGCAAACCAGGTAGGCCTCCCAATGCCATGGGAAAACATAAACAATAATGTAAACTCAGAAAGATCAATTATCTCCTCTGAGGCACCTAACCAGATAGGCCAACAATGTAAGCATGCTGAAAATGTAGGCCAACAGAACAATGTGAACTCAGTAGGGCCTACTCCCCCTTATTGACTCTAACCAGATGGACTTACCATCTTGTGACCTTATTAAAACAGGGTTCTCTTTATTCCACCAAAACATTAGAAGCATTGGACACACGGATAAAATCAATGAGATTGTTGCAACAATTCATGAGCTTGGTGAAATAGATGTAGTATGTTTCACAGAGCATTGGAGGCTAGACAATGAAATTATACACATAAGACTCCCAGGATATGTGCTGGTTAGCTATTCTTGCAGGAGAGAAGCTAATTACGGGGGGACATGTATATACACACGTGATACAAATAAAAGGAAAAAAAACGTTTGGACATCAACAAACTAAATGTGGAGAAACACTTTGAATGTTCAAGCATAGAAGTGGAGACGGGAGACACAATTAACGTTTCAATTATTGTCATAATAACTATTTACAGAACCCCAGATAGTGATCCAAACATATTCTTCAATAAATTAAACCAAATATTACAAAAACTACATAAAGAAAAGAAAATAATCATCATTTGTGGAGATTTTAACATTAATATGCTCAAAGACACAGTAGAAAAAAAAAATTTTGAACAGACTCTAAAAACTTTTAATCTGTATACCACAATCAAAACAGCGACACGATGCACAGGGAAAAATAGTACACTGATTGATAATATCATAACTAATGTCAATAATAGCTATGTAACAGCACATAACTTTAATACAACCCTGTCAGATCACAATGCGCAGACCATAACACTAACAATGACATTTTCAAAAAGACAACCCCAAATTACAAAGAAAATACATAAAAGGTCATTTAACCCTGAAAACTTAGACCAGTTCCACATGTATCTTCTAAATGAAATGTGCGACGGAGTAATAACAGCAACAGACACAAACAGCAAATACAACTCATTCCTGCAAACATTTAAATCCATTTTGAGGCTGTAAATAAAATAAAAATGTAAATAAACAATGGATTACTGCAGAACTAAAAAACACAGGAAAGCAACTTAAACAACTACACCAGCAAATTAAATATCAAACAGATAATTATTCAGACAAAGCAAAGTATCAAACTCTTAAAAAAAAATATAGGAAAGACCTTAAAATTGCAAAATGTAATTCCAACAACAAATTATAAAAGCTTCTAAGAATAAAAGTAAAGCCATCTGGCAAATAGTAAGAAATGAAACACATTCAAAGCAACCCAAAAAAACTAATAATATTGAATTGAATATAAAAATGTATCCAGACAAACCGATAAATAGGGTAGATAACCCGAAGGAAGTAGCAGATGCTTTTAACCTGTTTTTTTTAAAAATTGCTATAAACGGTAGAGGTGGAACAGACCAACAACATTAGTTACCCTAACGACCCTATTGAGTTAATGAAACTACATCAAGGACCAATAAAAAACTCTTATGACATTTGCTCAAGTAACTGAAAAAGAAATAGTCGACATTGTCCGTAGCTTAAAAACACGTCATCAATTGGGTGGGATGAAATCCTACAATAGTAATAAAAAAAGTAGTACATATAATAAAATGGCCCTTAGTCCACATATTTAATCACTCCCTAACAACAGGAACATTTCCAGACAAAATGAAACTCTCTGTTGTCACACCCATACACAAAAAAGATGATCTAAATAATATCAACAATTATAGGCCCATCTCAATTTTACCAATATTATCAAAAATTCTAGAGACAATAGTTAAAAATAGATTAGTTGACTTCTTAGAAAATAACAAAATACTGTCAAACTCCCAACATGGATTTCAAAAAAATAAATCAACTATCACAGCACTAGTAGAACTAGAAAATCTAGCTCTCAAAGCCATGGATAAAGGGGAGTATGCCCTCGGCATATTTTGCGATCTAAGCAAGGCATTTGACTGTGTTCATCACGAGACTATATTAAAAAATTAGAAATGTACGGCATTCGAGATACTACACTTAAATGGTTTAAATCATATTTAACCAAACGTAAACAAAAAACTAAAATTAGGCATGAAGATGGAAAAGGAAGTTGTTCAGAAATCTATTCGGATTGGGTAGAAACCGAAGCAGGAGTGCCTCAAGGCACAGTACTAAGTCCCTCCATTTTCTTATTATACATAAATGATCTCCAAAAATTTATGGAACATATCAAAGTGATCCTTTTTGCTGACGATATCACTGCTCTTATCATAGCAAAGTGTTTTTAAACCTAGTTAGGGAGTCCAAACTTGCAGCAAATTTAATCCAACATTGGCTTACAACAAATAAACTAGGAATGAATATATCAAAAACAAATTTTATCCAGTTCCATCTATACCAGAAACAAATTGACAAACTCCCAGAACTTGAGATGGATAAAAATTTCAAAATAGCACGACTCACAAACACGGGTTTCCTTGGAGTTACAGTAGATGAAAATTTAAATTGGGAAGCACAGTTAAAGAAACTGACCCCAAATTGAGCTCTGCATGCTTTGCACTGAGAGTGATAAGAGATGCCACGGGTGTTCAAACAGCAAAAATTGCTTACCATGCATATTTCGAATCATTGGTTTAGGTATGGGATACAATATGGGGTAGCACTACACACATTAATGAAATATTTAAACTACAAAAAAGAGCAGTTCGCATCCTGGGAGGCCTTTCATATAGACAATCATGTATACAAACATTTAAAAAAATGGAAATACTTACTGTACCGTGCATCTATGTATATGAGCTCCTTAAACATAATATTGTAAACAAAAATGATGAAAATACAACAACAAACGAAAATATTCACCAACATAATACGAGACAAAAGGTAACTTACATATACCCCACAGCAACACATCGAGATGCCAAAAAGGCTCACATATAGCGGGGATAACTCTTTTCAACAGTTTACCAAACAATATAAAACAGATAGATAATACAAAACAGCTCACACAAAAATATATACCTACGTACCTGGTACAAAATGCATTTTATTCAATTGCAGCTTTTAAAGAAGGTCGAATTGAAATCGAGTAACATGTAGTGACTTCGACAATATACAAGCCCTATGTCCTTCATTGTTTTTAATATATATATTTATATATATTTTATACATCATTAGGGTCATGCTCATTTTAATGTATTTATTAAGGGATTTTATGATGTTAGTTTTATACTGCCTTGTGAGATAGTATAATATGTATAACTTAGTTTTAAGACCTGTGACCTGTAATATACCCCGGACACATATTGTGCGAGGGGTCGCCATTATGCAATAAAAAGAAAGAAAAAAAAAAAAGCTTCGGCCGCCATATTGGAAAATGGCGGCCAAAAAGTGTTGGGTTATCGAATATCTCCAAATTGGTTGGATATAGATAAAATGTCTCAATGACAAAAATATTCCCCATTCAATTCCCTATAAAAAAGGTGTCTTCTATAGTTTTGATAGGGACAAAGGTTTCGTCACAAAATCGTGGTTTATATGTTGCTTATTGGAGTACCAGCTAGTTTCCTAATTTTCACGCCCGGCATCAAACAATGCCCGGTAAATCCGTAAGAAATCGATTTAAATACATAAGGACTTTTGTACGGGTTTATGAAAGTTTCCATTAGTATTTTAAAAAATCAGGTCTGCAAAACCGGATTTTGCATTTACCCGGAATTTGGGTTTTTCGGTTGTTGCCAATTATTTATTATTAATTATTTATTTGTCCAATTTGGAGATATTCGATAACCAACACCTTTTGGCCGCCATTTTTTTCCAACATGGCGGTCGAAGCTCCAGTCCGATTGTAGGGGAGTTTTAGTATGTTAATTAGCATTATATAAGGAAGGTCTCTGCAAAAATTCAGCGACATCACAATTTTTTCCTCTAAACGTCAATATAAGATCTTATTTGACAGGATTATGTCTAGTATTAATTCAATTTATGATCCAAAAGGGTGGAAAGGAACAAAACAGGGAGAAATTTTGAAAATCTCAGCACTTTAAAAAGAGGCTAACTTGCTCAATTTTTTTAACCACAAAAATGTTACACATATGCAAAAAAAAAAAACATTTTCCCAGCCAAGGATAGATAATAACTGTTTTATTTAAAAATAATAGGCTACATCAAATCCATAATTTGGCAATTTTGCCCCGAAAAAAAAAGGATTAATCTTCTTCTTTTCATATGGGTGCCTGCATTTTTGGCTTACTGGGCCATCATGCATTTTCTGGTTTTCCAGTAGAGACCGGCTTCTTTTCCCTCATAGTTCATGCCAAGTGGAAGGGCATCTCATCAGATGCTCTCTGTACTGTTCTTCCCTCCCACATAGACTGCAAGTACTGCTATCGGTGATTCCTATCCAATGTAGGTGCTTTCCTAGCAGATCATGTCCTGTATGAAGTCTAAACTGTGCAGTAGCTATTCGTCTATTTCCATGATGTTTGACATTTCTAGTAGTTATCTTTTGCCATGCTTTCCCTTTCCCTTTATCAATCCACTCTCTTCTTGGTTGCTGTGGAAGATGAGCCTTTACTGATGAATGTGACAGATTTTTAACTACTTGGGGCATTTTGCTGCCTCTCTCTGCCAGGTTAAACTGCCTTCTCATTACCGTACACTTCACAATGTGCTGGAATCCATTGCAGCACTACCTCTCTGGCATCATAATATAGCCTTAGCAGCAGTACCTTGCATTCTTTCACCACATAATCCACCCTCTCTTTACTAGCAATTAGGGATGGGATAGTGTACACGTGTATACACGTTAACTGTTTGTACGAAAATAACAAAAACGTGTGTGCGTGTGTCCCTATGCTGTGTGCGGCCAGCCGCCGGCCAGCCAAAATCTCGTCGCACCGTGCAATCGGTGCCAGGTCACGTGACTTGTTACATGCCACGCACTCGCAAATCTACCCGCTACTGGTGTTGTCTTATTTTATGGGTTGTGTAAAACATAATATACACTATTTTTTTTAGCAAGTGGCAAACATTACACAGTGTACGTGTACACGCGCTGACAGCCAAGAGTGTTCACGTTTAGAAAAGTACACGCATTTGCCCATCCCTACTAGCAATGGCCTGAATTGCCGTCTTCGAGTCCAACATCATCAAAATTTCTTATTTTGATGTTTGCTCATCTTCTCAAATGCCAACTTTATGGAGCTGTTTCTTGTGGTTGTTGTTGTTGACACAAACAATAAATAGATTGAGTTAACCTTGCAATCTTTACTTGTATTTTGCACTGGCTATATTTTCCATAGTACTGTATAGGCCTATGCATTTCAAAACAAGTTCTATAATTTTTTAAGACATTCCAGAAAAAAATCTATCCCGACCGTTGTTTGAACCCGGGTCTCCCACATTCCAAGTATAAAGGTGCCTTAGCCAACTATGGACTAGGAAAACGCCAAAGTCGTTGTTCGACGAGTGAGCGAGCCATGTGTTGAGTACTTGGGATCATTTGCATTTAAGTTGATTGATAACAAAATAAAAATATCTTATCTAGCAAAGCCTAATTTTCTGTGAACGATTTCTTAAGAACCCTTTACAACAAATCACATTAAAATTATATATTTTTCTAGGTGTAAATTATAGCGTTTCGAGTTTAGTCGTGGTATAAGGGCACGTCAACTGCAAGGCCATAATGCGCCATTAGCCTATGATAGGCTAGGGAGGAATGACTCATGCTGGATCCAGCCTTAGGTAAGGGGAGGAAAGAAAATGTTACCGGGCACCCAACACATGACTCACTCACTGGTCTTACAACGATTTTGGTGTTTTCCTAGTGACAAAAAATCCCATTTAGTATAAGCCATAGTAGTATCTATGGTGTAAGCTATGTGTTAATTAAAAGTTATCATATAGATAGGTGACATTACTTTTTATAATAATGAGCACTGATAACCTGAAGAGGACATGACAGGCCTGGCAAGCCGTGTTAACAACTCATAAAATGCCCTAGAAAATTGGTGGCTATAGCCACCCCTGACCTAACTTAAGTTGGAAACGGAGTCAGATATATATATATATCTTATATCACTGCGAATGGTTGCTTATTACCATATCAGGGGTGGTTCCAGCCATTTGTGAAATTTCACTTATTTTTCACATTTTTTTAACATCTGGAAAAAGAAGTTATTCACATTTTTTCAAACGGCATTTTCCTTAAATCCAACCCTCGATAAATCCAAGGGCAGCACGCTCGCAAAGCGTAATATCCATTCGTAATGAGGTGGCGCGGGTAAACCGGGGTCTGGGGCGAAGCCCCAGCCGCTGGATTCAAATTCGCCGAAGGTGGAAATTTTTTGGGGTTTTGTGTTATATTTGGTGGCCTAAAACGCGATTTCAGATGACATAATATTTAAAAAAAGGATTAATGAATGCTTATATTGCATTACCAACTCCTTAAGTTTTTTAGGTACTGGTTGAGGTTCTGATTTTTCACATTTTTCCACACAAATAGCAAAAAGTAGCACTTTTTTCACAGGTTTTCACATAGTGTCTAATTTTTCACATTTTTTACATTTTTTCACATAGGGACCACCACTGCCATATCTACATATTGTGTAGTACTCGTTCTCAGTTAAGAATGCCACAGGAAGCGGAAATACAATTGAATTCATAATGCCAACGTTAAAAACTAACACAAACCCTAAAATGTGGTGTGATGAAAGGAATGCCAAAAGGCTTTTTATTGATGACATGTTCTTCATCTGGCCCCATGGAGAAGACACGCTGAAGGTGGCGCTCCAGACCCTGAACAGCAATTATCCGGTGAAATTCACATGGGACTCTTCTGGGCAGAAAGTCAACTTTCTAGACATCGACATCCACTTGGAGAATGGGATCATCAGGACAGGGATTCATCTCAAACCTACCAACCAACAGCTGTACCTACACAGAGAAAGCTGCCACCCTGCCCACACGAAACGTTCCCTACCCTCCTCGCAGAATTTGTTCCACGGAACAGAATCTGGAGTGCTACCTCCAGAAGATACTCCGTGCTTTCGTTAACAGAGGTTATTCGAAGGAACAGGTCCATCAACGCCTGACCAGACAGCACACCGTCACACCACCACCCACCCAACCTAACACCAAGACCGACATCGTCCCGCTAGTCACCAGGTGGCACCCTGGTCTCCAACGTTTAAATGCCATCCTTCAAGGGGGGAGTCACATCCTGGCTGCGTCACCCATGACCCAAGATCTTAGCCAGAATATCCCTAGGGTGGCATTTAAGCGTCCCCCCAACCTGGGTGACTTATTAGTGAGGAGAGATCCACAGAAGGTCCAACAAGGAGAAGCGGTCATGCACGGTTCCTCCCCTTGCTACAGACCCAGATGCAAGACGAGCCCCATGCATGAACCAGTCAAGACCTTCTCTGCCCACCTCACTAATAAGACCTATGACATATGCAACAACAACAACTGTGGCACTAGCAACATCGTCTACCAACTTCGATGCACCCATGTCCCGCCGAGTATGTTGGACTTACCACTAATACTCTTCGAACCCGAATGAATGGGCACAGACAGGATGTAAGAGAGGAGAACCTCGAGAAACCTGTGGCATTGCATGCTAAAGGGCATGGCCTTCCCTTCGTGACTTGTTTCACAGTTTGTGTCATCAGGTCACTCCCTCCCACTGTACACGATGGAGAACTGAGAAGATGGAAACTGGCCTACCAATGGATTTGCAAATCGCGCCACAAACCTAACTTAAACCTTAGGTAGTCCTCCCTCTCCTCCTCTCTACCCCCTCCCTGTTACCCATTCCACACTTCCACACCCCCCACTCATCTTTCACTTCACCCCACCCCCACCCCAGCCAACGGCTACCTAGCTTTAATTTTTCACCTCAGTATCTCTTCTCTACTTACTGAGGAAGGTCACGTAGACCGAAACGTTTGAAATGTAGTGTTGTATTTGTTTATTTGTGTTTATGTCTTCTATCATGGCGCGCCTACTCTACTTCAGGTAAGCTGTTGGTCTCCTATCCTATCTCTACATGTTTCTCACACGAACCCTAAAATAATTAATTTGGCTAATATACCGGTATATATATATATATATTTGGCTGGATATTTCATAATCGGAAACTATTGTTCTATGGCATGTAAATAATTTTCTTCCATCAGAGAGTAAAAATAAATCAAGAGGAATGGCTAATAAGTCAGTTTGAAAAGTTGATTTTTGTTCTATTGTTGGTACTA
This sequence comes from Sweltsa coloradensis, assembly GCA_024449915.1. Lineage (NCBI taxonomy): Eukaryota > Metazoa > Arthropoda > Insecta > Plecoptera > Chloroperlidae > Sweltsa > Sweltsa coloradensis. The sequence continues at coordinate 102,619 of JAMZAV010001072.1, forward strand.
CTTATAATGCCAACGTCGACGCTAGTGTTTGGTGATCACTAATCATATTATATTTCTGTACTGTGTATCAATTCTTACAAGACTGTTTTAATCTTCCAGTTCATATAAGTATTTACTTAAAATAAGTGGTTTTCACTTTTGGACTTTCCCACTTTTGCCTGAAAGGGGAATCATACCCAGAAACTTCTGCTTTGCAAGCAGGGACCGGGCCATTGAATATTATCTTGGAACAGGCACATGGGATGCAACAAGTACTAATAAATAATAATGCAACATTATCTTGGAACAGACACATGGGATATGCAACAAGTACTAATAAATAAGTAAAAAATAATAATGCAACATTATGTCCAATAAATAAATAAAAACTTTAATAAACTCTTCCATGTGTACAAATAGAACAATGTAGGTAGACCTATGTACTGGTATTTGCTAGCCTAATTTTCACATTCAAATGTCTGACACTTTTGTAACCTTATATATCCATGTTCAATAAAGAATAATTTATTAAATCTAATAATAACTACAATCAGTCTTAAATCTATCTATAGGCTAGATATTTCCTTCCGGTTCATTTTGACATTATATTTTTATGTTAATTATGTACCGGTACAGTATTCTATTGTTGCAGCATAAAGAATGAGTATTTGTCCTTTTTGAAAGTGTATTACATCCAAAAGGAAGCAACTGACCTATCTATCAAAAGTCTGGAAAGCAGTATCACAATGAAGTCTAACATCAATTTATCCTTTATTTTGTGTCACACAACTCTATGCATTGGTAGTTTGCACTTGGATATTCAAGAACACTGAATAACATAAACACAAGCAGCAGTATGTACGTGGTTATGCTATGCAATGCCCCTCAAACCTTCATGATGGTAAGCATCAAAATACGCAAGTTGTTCTATGCAGCTTTAATGTAGATTCTAGGAATGTAGGCCTTATGCCGATGTTGAACTCATTGTAATATTAAGTTTAATACACAAACTTTGCAATATAGGCCTACTTCTCTTGACGGCAACTACCCGTCTGTCTAGATCTTGCCTGTCACCCTTTGAAGCTGCAGGCAAACAACTGCCAAGTGTTGATCTCAATTTGCAAATCAAACTTTATCCCTCGGATTGAATAAGTAGGTATGCATGTAGCATGTGGATGTGGTAACTGGTACACTATATAGATAGACCTATGTAGCATATAATTTGTTAGGTACCTAAACCTTTATAGGGCCTATAGACCTCACCTCTCAGCCTTTGCGTTGTATATACTTAAGTATTGTTCTGTAAATATTAGTAGGGTTCATGCTACTCTAGGTTAGGGTAGCAATAGCAGGTAGCAACCTATAAAAACAGCTTTTAGAGAATTGTAAATTAAACCAACAATTGATTTGGTAGTGTCAACATTCTATTGTGTGCTGGATGTCTCTAAATTCTTCATAAAATGTTTAATTTTGAAAAGAAAAAATTGTAATATATACATTCTTGATGAGAAACATTTTTTTATTGTTCCAGTACTAAAAATCATAATTATAGATGGCAAAATATCTCTAAAAATTCATCAAAACCAAATTAGCCATCCATAGATTAATGTTGATGTCCAGTGGAAAGCAAAGATGTTTTAAAGGATGACTCTCATCTTGACAAAAGTGTCATTATAAACCGTTTTATGAAAAAACAAAACAATAAAATAATCACCTACTAATTGTGACTGGGATCAGAAAACGAAAGGAAAAGACACTACAAGTTGCAAGCTCTTGGCTATAGCACGGGCACATGTGCTATACTAGCTCTTGGCTGCAGGTGAAGAGGTTAAAGGAAAAGAAGAGAAGGGTCTAACAGGTTCATCACCTGCTAGAGCCCCCCAGCAGGACAAGGAGTCAACCTTGTAAGGAACAAGGAAACACGGACCCACCAGAGGGAATACGTGTAGTAGGCTCGCCCATCTCAACCCCAAAGGTGAAGACATCTATATCTAATTATGGTGAAAAATCATTTCCGCAGTCCTCCCTAGTTCCCCACAGCAACGTAGTTGTAATATAATAGTATCCTTGCCCACAGCCACACGACAAACCCGGCAAAGTATGATCGTTTTACCTCAATAAAACCTATTTGATTGTGGGCTAGTAAAATGCTCTTGGGCTAAGGGCTATTATTGCAATTCTTAATTAAAATTTAATTTCGACCCCTGGTGGAATGTACGGCGGGAATTCGAATTACCATGGATGAAAATAAGGTTAGGCTATGTGATAAGTTAAGGTGTGTGATTGGTCGAAATGTATACTGAATATTCACTTGACTGTTATTTTGGTAGTTAAATCGTCAGCCATAAGTTGTACGCAATATTATATATATATATATATATATATATAGCGCAAAGCAAAGCAAAGCGGGCTTATGCTTAAAAACCTAATATTCATATATTAGTATATATATATATATAATATATATATATATATATATATATATATATAGTATAGTAGTAAGTAACAATATTTAATGCTGATATAATTATTCAGTATTTATTTAAATTAATCTTCAGAAAATACAGAAAGAAACCATTCCTAAAAATCACGTCAGATTAAATAAACAATATACGTGGTAAACCGAAAGAAGTAAATTTAATTACGTATTTAAAGATGGTAACATATATAAATATATATATATATATATATATATATATATATATATATATTATATATATATATATATTGTTGTTTAAACTTGGCTTTATAGTAGGCGACTATGACGCTGTTATGTTAGTACTTTAGACAGAAATTAAAAAAGTGACTACACTGGGGTTTGAACCCGGGACCTTAGCTTACCGGGCTATGCTCTTACCAACTGAGCTATGCGGCCACCAATTTAAAACTGTCTAATTTTTGGTCTGTTTTGTACATTGTTAATAACGTGTGTAGAGCAGATTGCACTGCCTATTAGACTACACATGAAATTATCTTGGAGAAATACAAACCATCTCAGTAGGTAACCCTAGAGTTGGGAAATATGATGTTTAAACTTGGCTTTATAGCCCGGTAAGCTAAGGTCCCGGGTTCGATCCCCAGTGTAGTCACCTTTTTTAATTTCTGTCTAAATCACTAACACACATATATATATATATTTTTTATAATATGTTAAACATAGCATAGTTTTCAATTTAAATTAAGTGACATCAAGAACCGTCCATTTTCAGATTGGCGTTCATCTCAGGAGGTCGGGCCAAAGATTAGTCATGTGACTAATCTTTGGTCGGGCCATCAAATCCCAACTCACAACCTTCTCATGGTTTGGCCCGTGATTAGGGGAGTTCTTCTCCCTGAAACTAATGGCGAGCTCTGGGTCGTCGTCGGGGAACTTACTTCTTCCTTTTGACTACCTCCCCGACGGCGACGACAATGACAACAAGGACGGATGATGACACAGACGGAGACGACCACGACATGGGGGAACCCCTGGCCTTCTCATACGCTTGTGGCTGGTTCAGACCAGCACAGGCCTGTCCACCCCTTGTCCCCCCTTACGTCCCTCACTTTCGTCTCGAGTAGCCAAAGTGAATAAATATGAGACGTTAAGCAATATTCAATCAATCAATTCAATCAGGAGGTCAAAACACATGTTTTTATCTGTTCTATATCCCGAACTTCCTACACTAAGACCCGTTTTCCGCTGTGTTCGGAACCTAGTTAAATCAGAACATATAAACAAACCTTAAATGTCGGGGTATAGGCCTAGACCATATAGATCAGTGATGACGAACCTTTGGCACACGTGCCCGAAATGGCACACAGAGAGATTAGTGGGCACGCACACAAATTGGAAGTGAAATTAATAAAACATTATGATCTCAATTATTTACAAAACAATCCCGGTCTAAGTATTTTTTGCCTTTGAAATTGCTCTAACGCGGAAGCCGCGGAAAAGTTCACGAATGTTCTGTTGAGTGTATAGTCGAAATCAGCCTGTTTTTAGATTACTAAAATCAAAATAACTCCATACTTACCGACATGAAATGGTTTTGCAAATTAATTTTTTTTACCGATGTTTTCAAACATTTTAATGAACTTAATAAAAAAACTTCAAGGGTAAGGGAAGACTTTTGACCTCACAATTGACATTCTCAACGCATTCGAAAAATGGTTTAACGTCTACAAAATGATATTGAATCTGGCAAGCTGCAATACTTTCCAAACTTAAAAACACACTTGGAAAATGCAAAAATGTTTGAAAGATTTCAAATGGATGCATTGATTCAACACACAATATTAACATAAGCCCAACAAAATATGAATGCAGGATTTACTACCTTCTGAGAGATTGAAAAAGCGGTTTACTTCATGTACCCTGATAAGATTGATTTTCAAAATTGATAAATTAGAATAGGAGATGGTAGATTTTCAAAGCAGTACCCTACCATGGAAAAACAAGTTAACTGAACTAAGAACAGTTTTAGAAGATATTGAACGTAGCCGACCTACAGAAACTGGAGAAGTGCAAAGCGCTGAAAATGTTGTTTTGAAAGCGTAGGAATCAAAACCGGACACATTTAGATGCGTGAGAAGACCGGCAATGGCTTAAGTAACAATGTTTCCCTCGTCGTATGCATGTGAGCAACTGTTATAGATAATGAATTACCGGTATGTTAAAAGTGATTTGCGAATCGACTAACTGACGCGGTAAGTTCAGCAAGCGTCATCCTCAAATACCAAGGATTGAGAAAATGGCCGAAGAAAAACAACAACAGAAGTCACATTAGTTGGAGTTTACATTGGGCACGCGGGTGAGCTTAAACTCTTATTTTTTGGGCACTCGTCACTAAAAAGGTTCGCCAACCCTGATATAGATGATAACTGATAAGGACTGAGGAGAAGGTCTATTATTATGTCATACTTTTTAAGGGAGGGGTGAGGATTTATTCTAACTGTAAAGCCTACTTATAGTAAGGTGTAGTGGCAAGGTTTTCTCGACTCGACACAACAATACAAGGCATATGAACAGCCAGTTGAAAATATGTTTCCAAAAGGTACTTCCTTTAAAAAATTAAGTAAATAAATACACTAAATTGCTATGATTTGACTGATAATGCAGATAGACAAACATACTGGATTACAAGCCACGAATATCCACTTGTCGGTACAGTCTTTGCCGACCAACACAAATTAACATTGTTATTTGCTATCCTCCCACCTTTTTGGTGTTGACTGTTGACCTAGGTCTACATTAATAGTCATTGGATCAGTCATTGCCCATTATGGGGCTTGTTCAGACTTATAAATACCATACATTATTTACTATTTTAGTGATTCAATCTTTCAAAATATATGGATACAATTTAGTTTTAAGTAGCTGCATAGGTGAAGGTTATACACATGGTAATCAAACATGTTAAATTGATAAGTTTAGTAACTTACCCTGCACCTAGAGAATGCACAATAGGCTAAGTTTATTAATCTAGCTTCATAGCAAAAGAGGCGCCACATGAACAACCCTGCTCTGCTAATGGATTGTTTACTATTTGAAAAGCAGAACGAATCAATTCTCGATGATAGTCAACAGTAGAACCTTTGACGTAGTCTAGAGATGTCTTATCCACCACAACTTTTGCTCCATCCTTTTCAAAAATCCTGTAAAGATTTTTTTATCATTTTTATTTTATCATTCTGTAAAATGTTAGGCTTACTTACTAGGTATCTATTAAAGTAGGGCATAGGCCAATACTCACACATCATCCTCATGTATGCTTTTATCCAAGTCAATTTTATATTGAAATCCTGAACAACCGCCTCCTTCAACTGTGACGCGTAAACAGTCTCCGTTTGTAGCAATTTCTTTGAGACGCCTCACACAGTTTTCTGAGATGTGAATTACATCAGCATTAGGTGATGCGTTAGTACTGGTAACATTGCTCCTGTCAAAAGGTTTTAGGAAACTCTGACTGAAACAAATAAAACATTACATTTTAGAGTGCCACATTCAATGCAAAGCTATTTTCGACTTGAATAGACAGTGGCGTATCCAGTAACTGAGGCGATATAATGAAAGTGAGGGGATAGGAAAATTGGTCTCCTTCAAAATGACTAGACTTTATATCAACTAAAATCCTCTTTTTAATCTAAATACACCAACATTACGTTCCAATAGAATGATATTCAGCTCATAATGAGCCAATGGCTTAAAACAATCAAATTTTACATTTTAAATACATAAGCATTCAATTATTATGACACGCATTAACAAAACAAGGGCGCATTTCATCAAACACACATAAAATATGATTGCATTATGTTTCAGTTTAAAGGGGTTTGTGAGGTAGACTTAGGCCTACTTGTAGTTGTTGTTGTTGTTTGTTTTTGGGGAAGGTTAGGCAGTGGAGGTTAGAGGAAGATGATGAATGTGGGGAGGTTCTATGAACGAGTCACTGCCATGAGAACAACGTCGACCAATTCGTGTGTAGTGTCGTTTGCAGGAAGGGGCATCCAGGAAGGGCCATGAGACATCCACCGTCTACGGTTACAGCCAACCCCAAAAAATTAATACAATAGCCTATCTGAACTCCAAGATAGTAGGTAGGCTACTTTCCATCTTTACAAGAAAGTGCAAAGCTAGTTTAGTAGGGCCTACTATTTTTTTTGTAGTTTTCTGTGTTTTTTGGACTACAAAAACGACCACATTTTCATTCATTCCGTCCGGTGTTTTTTTTTTAAACGCTCAGAACGTAAGCCTACTCTAAAAGCATATCGGTAGTTTTTTAAAAAATCGCATGAGGTGCTATTAAGATGCTTTTTTGCGAGGGAGAGATTTGTCCCTCTACCTTGATTTTAAATTATGTCAAGTGGCAACCCTAATTGTAGGCCTAAGCCCTATTTGACACACAAACAAAAAAGAAAAAACGCATTTGTTTTTTATTGTATTTCTTTGAAAAAAAAAAAACTGTTCAAGTTGGACCGCCTAGGCCTAGTACCTAAACAACCGGTTCAAGCAAATTAAAAGTGATTAAGTAAGTCCAGAAACTACTTTCCGTGGCCAAAAACCAAGTAGTAATAATATTCAGTTAGAAAAAGGAAAATCATCAATTTAATGCAAAATAACACTACCGTCAAATTACCGCACCGGTATACCGACTTAATAAACTCTAACCATCCACTAAACGTTTAACGTCCCATCTCTAAACTGCAGCGCAGATTGTAAACAAAATCATGGGGACTAATCTCGCTGATATAGAACCCGATAAGGAATGCATGATGTTTGGTAAAAAACACATAAGTTGGCAAAATGGCAATCATCGCTATGATCGTGAACATTCACTGCACACAAGGAGCGCACACAAGTGAAAAATTTAAGCAATTTTCCAATTTTATTGGTTGCTAGGACGAATTTTAAAGTAGGCCTAATAAAAATGAAGTCATAAAATACAACAATGTTTCAAGTTGTAGTACATAATTGTAAACCTAGGCCTACAAATTTTAGATAATAAACACTTAGAACATGTCACCTTTATAAGGGCCTGTTGTAACTCATTGTAGCAATAGATCTACAGTAATTCACATAGCCTACATTACAAAGGAGAAAATAGGCTTAGACTATGATTTCAATCTAATTTGAAATGTTCATACCACTAAACCAACTAAAGCAAGCTACTTCAAAAATGCTTCAAAAACCTCTAAAACTCACCAAATCGAATCTAGGATCTCAAATTTTTTCCGGGGGCAAGGCCCCGGACCCCCACTATTTTTTAGCCCTACCAGTACCCGGCAATGTTTATGGAATACCCAGTGAACATTTTTTTCTGGGGAGAACACTACCCCAAGCATGTCTTGCAATCTCCCGTGCACGCTTGTAGATTTATAGATGAAATGGAATAAATAAATAATATAAACAAATAAAATATAAATATAAATAAATGAACAATAAGTAGCTACGTTCACATAATTGTCTACCAGTCTACCGCCTAATCTATTTGGTTTACTAATTAGAGCAGCAGATAACTAAATATTGATATGAATGCTGAGCCGCGAGCAGAATGGGCATTGAAGGTGTAGGCCACACCCACCCTTGTCTCTCGTCATCGACAGCCGTCTAAAGCGTGCGACGTCACGGCGCTGTTGCCGTAATTCTTGTAATCGCTCGGCCGTACGAGTTGAAGTTGGATCAAACATCTCAAATATCTCAAAAACAAACCCCGTTTTGACCACATTTTCAAAAGCAAATAATGTTAGTCGTGGAATTATCTACATTTTGCACGTAAATTTGTTAATATTCATTAACAGGTCACGATGTGACGCAACGATATGCGATTGAAAGTGTAGGTTTTAGTTCAGCTACCATACATCTTCTTCTTCTTCTTCTTCTTCTTCTCATATGCCCACATTTGGCCTATGATGCCATCATGCTTGATCTAGTCAACCAATAGAGACGAGCCTCCCTTTCCTCCTTCTTCATGCCGTTGGGCATTGCGTCACGCTCATTTGCCAGACTGGCACAGGTATATAGATGTCGTCTGTCATGTTCACCATTTCCGCATAATCTGCAGGTACTGGTTTCAAACACGCCTATTCGGTGCAGATGCTTCCCTAGAAGGTCATGTTGAGTCTTCAACCTGAACTGTGCTGTTTCTGTTCGTCTATCATATATTCTTTTGGGTTTACTTGGCTGCGTGGTGTACACCTGCCATGGTTTGTCTTGTCCCTTTTTGACCCATTCTTGTCTAATTTTCTTAGAAACTGCAGCATTTACATGGGCTTTAACTGAGCTGTAAGTTATCGGTTTGCTCTGTTGTAGCATTTTGCTCCCTTTCTTAGCTAAGAAGTCCGCTTTATCATTGCCATATACATTGCAGTGTGATGGTATCCATTGTAGCTTAATTATCTTGTTTGCATTGTGCAGTCTTAGGATTTGTAATTTGCACTGCCTTACCGCAGAATCTGCCACTTCCTTGTTGACTATGGCTTGTATTGCTGCTTTTGAGTCTGTTAAAATTACAATTTTATCACTGCGGCAGTCTTTAACTTTGTACAGGGCTTTAAGAATAGCAGTCAATTCTCCGTCAAAGCAGCTACCATTTTCCCCTGCAGGGTGAGATTCCTCAAACTCTCTGCAATATATGCCTGCCCCAGCTTGTCCCTCACCTGGGGTAGCCGATCCATCCGTGTAAATGTGTAGCCAATCCTTTTCCGGGTAGTTCTTGTGTATGTGAGTTATTGTTAGTTTTCTCAACTCCTCGTCTATGTAGGATGCCTTTGTCTTGCCCAGTCCATCCACTGTCAATTCATGTAGTACGTCTAGTATGGCAATGTTTATATTTGGTAGGGGGATGTTTTCTCTCTCTGTGTGTTTCAATTGCCCGATGAGACCTTCCTTCACCTCTTTTACTGCTGTAATGAATGTTTTTTGTGTCTTGAGATGTTCATAGGGTTCTCTGTCCCATTCAAGCCGGTCTAGTCTTATCAGCTTCTCATGCAGGCAAACTGCTGAACTGTTTCTTCTGGCCTCCAGGGGTGGTATGTTAGTTTTGGCTTCCATGGCAACAATTGGGGTTGATTTAACACCTCCCGTGATTATTCTGAGAGCTTGATTTTGTATCCTGTCCAGTGCATCTGTGGCTCCTTTGGTTGACGTTATAAGTAGAGAACTGCCATACTCTAGGAGAGGTCGCACATATGTTTTATATGTAGTTTTTTAGGGTATCCTCGTTGGCCCCCCATTGTACACCAGCAACTCTCTTCATCAACCTCAGTCGTCTCTTCCCTGCTGCACACATCTTTTCGATGTGTTCTTTTCCTGTCATTTTTTGATCCATGATCATACCAAGATAAGCGGGGTTATTTTCCTTGTTCAGTACTGTCCCTGCAAACTTCAGTTGGAAATCGGGGATGAGCTGCCTGGTTGTGTGATAGTTGTATACAGTTTTTTCTTCGTTCACCATCATTCCGTTCAGTGTTGACCATTCTTCTAGCGCCTTCAGTGCTTTATTCATCTCTTCCTCCATTTCTTCTGCATCCCCTCCACAGTACCACATAACTACATCATCTGCAAATATCTTCAGTTTCACTTTACTCCTTGCTTGTATGTATTCTGCCAGGTCATTGATTAAAATAATAAAAAGGATTGGGCTCATTACTGCTCCTTGAGGCACCCCTGCTTTTGTTTGTCTGTACCGTGATCTCTTGTTGTTGTATCTGACTCGTATAAACCGTTGACTTAAAAAGGTTTTTACCCACCTATATATGTTTTCGGGTACTTTCAATTTGTGCATTTTCTGTAGCAGTTTGCCTCTCCAAACTTTGTCAAATGCCGCTCCACCATGCATAAGATAGGGAATTCCAGCGCATTTCAAAACGCAATAGATAAAAAACTAGTAGGTAGGCCTACCCTTAGGCGCAAAAAGTTTTTTGCTATACTCACAAGCTCAATCTCATCTTGCAGTACCTGCAATCTGAAGGATATCTATTACATGCGCAGTTATCATCGATCGACTTTAACAATTGTACAGATCTTCCTCATTGACAACTTCAAATACTCGCATGTCTATATGACGTGCATCACTGCATATGAGTGAACACTGTAGAAGGCTTACTTAAATAAATAAATAAATAAATAAATAAATAAATAAATAAATAAACAACGCGGGTTGCCCGATAATGTGGGTAACTTTTGTAGTGTGAACGCACGGAGTTGCAACACTAGTTGGAATTTCAACCCACGTCGCAGTGTTCTCCCCAGAAAAAATGATCACGGGGTATTCCATAAACATTGCCGGGTAGGGCTAAAAAATAGTAGGGGTCCGGGCTCCGGGGGCTTGCCCCCGGAAAAAAATTGAGATCCTAGATTCGATTCTTGCTTTAGTTGGTGTAGTGAGAACATTTCAAATTTGATTGAAATCATAGTCTAAACCTATTTTCTCCTTTGTAATGTAGGCCTAGGCTATGACTCTTCTAAGTGTTTATTACCTAAGATTTGTAGGTTTACAATTACTACAAATTGAAACATTTGTTGTATTTGATGACTTCATTTTTATTAATTTAAAATTCGTCCTAGCAATCAATAAAATTGGAAAATTGCTAAAATTGTTCACTTGTGTGTGCTCCTTGTGTGCAGTGAATGTTCACGATCATAGCGATGATTGCCATTTTGCCAACTTAGGCCCATGTGTTTCGTTTAACCTTTTCTAGAGTACGGCCGTAATATTACGTCCGCGCACTTTGCTTTTTTGCTTTTTTAAAATTTTAAAATTTTCCAAAAAAATTTTTTTTACATTATATTTTTTTTTACTTGAATATCGAACTCTCCATCAATGAAGTCATCTTCAGAACTTAAATGTACATTCCTAGTTTTATAGGCCAACTTGAATAATCTGCAAAAAAATGTTTAAAAAAAACCACTCCTGAAAAGGTTAAATGCATTCCTTGTCGGGTTCTATATCAGCGAGATTAGTCTCCACGATTTTGTTTACAATCTACACTGCAGTTTAGAGATGGGACGTTTAAATGTTTTGTGGAAGGTTAGAGTTTGTTAAATTCGCAAATCGTTTAGTAAAATTAAAAAAAATCCAATTTTTTTTCCAATTTTTTTTGCCGGGCGGCAGGGAATTATCGCCGGGCGGGCCGTCCGGCAGTCCGGGCCTGGGGAGAACACTGCACGTCGGAACTCCGAGTTACTCGCAAAAGCTTTGAAGATGTTGAAGATGTTCAAAAAACAAACTTCGTAAGTGCTGTAGGACTACAAAATTGGGTTCAAATTAAGTTTCCACTTGTCTGAAGAATAAATATCAAGTTATGTAGGCCTACAACCAGAAAAAATAGCAAGAGTCTAGGCCTAGCTGCTAAAAAGAAGATTCTACTAGGCCCTACTAGATGGCCGGCCACACTGCTACCAGCTGATTGGGTACTTCTTCGGCTAGGGGGTCCAACTTTTATATACACTGTAAACGGAAAGGATTTCGGGTGCACTCTTATCGATTATATCCTAGAACTAGCGCGGCGCACTGTAGTCAGCGGAAAGCTCGGCTAACCTAACGAAAGTACACCTTCAACATAAGTAGGTAGTAACAAGAAGGCAATATAGCAGTGTTAACAAGGTGTATAAAAGTTGGACCCCCCTAGCCGAAGAAGTGCCGCTGATTGCAGGCGACGTAAACAAACTACATAGGCCTATAACTTCAAATAGGCTATATACACAATATTTTGCTTGTTGATTCAAGACAATGTATTTATTAACTAGGCCTATAGGCCTAAGTAGAGCCCAGACCTATCAATTCATGCAGGGTCATTCTCCACTAATGTGAAACTGAAATTGCAAAATATTTTTGTACCTTACTACTTCATGTTATACAGTACCCGGTATATCATTTTAAAGAAGAAAGTCTGAAGAATCTTAGTAGTATTACAAAGATAGGCTATAACGTGTTTTTGGCACACCAAGCAACAAAGTCATGATATGTGTACATTTTATCAGAAAATGGGTGCGGACGGGACAAACTTTCAGATTTTGATTTTGATAACAGTGAGTGTATTTTTTTGATGATTTCTTTTTTAATTATTATTGTGTGTGTGTGTATATAGTTAAAAACACAAAAATTTTGAAAAATATTACATTCCCATGAAAATATACATTTTTAAAAATAATTTGCTAAGTTCGAGAACCAGATTACCAGATAATCTTTTGTAAAACTCCATCAAAACTAAAGCTAGACTTTTGATTTTTTGTATTCTCTTTATTTACATAAATAAGTAATGAAGTACACAAAGTTTAAACAAATTTTGTCGGTAAATTATTTTTTTATGGAATTTATCAATTGTGTCCCGTCCGCATCTAGGCTTGAACAGAGTGCTGGTCAACGGAATAAATGTTCGGACTTAGATTTTGATACAAGAATGTAGGGATGCATGATATTTCCGTTTTGTTGTTTTAAATTTTAATGTTAGGGTAAACGGTAAACCATTATTAAAAACAAATATTAAGTTGAAAAAATTGAAATCCCAAGAAAAATCTTTTTTGTAAGAAATGTGCTTTAACTGCAACAAATTACCAGTGAGACTTGGATTAAACACCATGTTACTTATTATGTAGGCCTACTAGGCTATATATTGTAGGTACTGGCCAGGCCAGATGGAATTTAAATTAGTTCAGTGGCCATGGCTTAAGAGCCCGTATCTTAGCTGGAATATTTCGTGTTCGGCGAAAAAAACGAGTTGAGAACGCAGTAAGAGGCGGGAACATTACTGACTGTGGGTAGGCTCTGAGCTTGATTTGTTCGACATTGTAATTTTTTTGCCTGCTCTGAGGGTTGGAGTATGAATGGATGTGTATAACAATAGGGTTACGTTGACAACAGTGAATCTTATAATTATTAGCAATATAAAAATAAAATACTATTAATAAAAAGTATGGTAAAATGTAGGTTTTATAAAATTTGAATGAACAAAATCGGACTTCATGGACAGTTTTTAAGCCACTTATCATTAGACCAATTAACAACTTAAAACCTGACTCCAGAGTCCGATTTTGTTAATTCAAATTTTATTAAACACACAGTGTATCATACGTTTTAGGCCTATTAATAGTATTTTATTATTATTATTTCGCTAACGATTATAAGATATAATTTTTATATTGGGTAACTTTGTCAATCACATACATCAATACAACCCAAGTGGATCGACCAGTCTCTTTATGGTGCCCCCTTTCAGCTCCACAATACCTTTCTTTGAAAAAGTCAATTATCGTTTCCAGGTAGCTAGACTTTAGGAAAGACTTATAAAAACTGTCACCTGTACAAGAAGTTACACAATAAAAAATAAAATCTTATAATTATTAGAAATATAAAAATTAAATACTATTAATAAAAAGTATGATAAAATGTACGTTTTATAAGATTTGAATGAACAAAATCGGACTTCATGGACGGTTTTTAAGCGAATTTTTATTATACCAATAAACAACTTAAAAACCAACTCCAAAGTCCGATTTTGTTCATTCAAATTTTATAAAACACACTGTGTATCACACGTTTTATTAATAGCGTTATATTATTATTTCTCTAATAATTGTAAGATATCATTTTTGGGTTGGGTAAACTTATCAATCAAATACATCCTGCAACCCAAGGGGACTGACCAGCCTCTTTATGGCGCATCCTTTCAGTTTTTCGACAATGCCAGTCTTTGAAATGGTCAATTATAATTTCCAGGTAGGTAGACTTGGGAAAGGCTTATAAAAAACTGTCGTCCGTACAAGAAGTTTAATGAATCGCCGATAGATAGTAGCACAATCAATCAAATTTCAGCCACATATTTTTAGTAATTTATATAGAATTCGACCTCTTAGTTAAGAACTTTCAAATATGTGTAAATCAAACATCCCGGTTTGTCGCGTCATTCTATCTTTAGTCGTTTTCAAGATAATTAAGCATTTGTTTGCCCTTTGTTTTAGATATAGCTGTTCATTAAAACTAAAATGTGATCAAGCATTTGTTTAAGTTAAAGTCCAATTTGAACAACGCAATTTACCCGATTCAAATATTCGTAATAGTTTTCTCTAAAAATGTGGCCAAAGTTTGCATTTTTCTTGTACTCAACAGGCTCTAAGATACGGGCTCTTAAAAGAAGAAGAAGAAGAAGAAGAAAAAGACCCAAACCTGCTGGATAGGTCCTATTTTTGCAATGTTTAAAAAAGGTCAACCAATCGGTCCTTTCTCAATCCAATGCTCAAATAACTCTCCATTTTCTGGTCCCCAGACCAAAAATCAGCATCAGCTTCTTCAATCACAATGAGATGAAGAATCAGATGGGAAGACGTTGGGGTAGACACCCCCCACATAGGGTATATGGGGTACTTTCTGAAGGAACCTGGATTGCCGTAGGCCTACTTTACGACGACCAATGGTGGCCAGGCCAAGTCATTGAAATTGTGGGAGATAGCATTATGGTTAAATACATGTTCAAGCGTCAATGACAAAAAATAAATTTATTGCAATGGACAACCCACAATTTGAAAAGATTAAGAATACAGCATATCTCGCTACACTGCCAGGAGATCCTCCACCGATTGATCGTCAAGCACGATACTTTGGCTACAGCAAAGAGATTGTATCAAAAATACAGTGGGTTATCAATAAAATGTGAAGTTATAGTACAGAATTTGGTTTTGGACCATATTTATTAATTAAGTAAATAATTAACATTACATTTAGTATGGAGATAAAAACTGTCCCGTCCGCATTGTCCCGTCCGCATCTCACAACGAAATTTGATTAATTCCATATAGGTCTTAAACTTATTGATTTAATTTCCAATCTTCAGTATGTTGTTTGTGAAGAGTTATAGGAACTCTTGTCGCTAGGCGGGTCCAACTTTCAACCACACTTTTCCCCCAAATAAAATCAATGGAAAACAACTACAAATTAGAAATAAATGTGTACAAATTCAATATTAACAATTTATTATTAATCACCACTTTGCAAAATTAACAATTACATAGGTGAACACAATATTACTCACAGACTATTGCACTGTTATTAGTTGATCACGGCGGCCATTTTGGCAAAGTCTCTCCATTCTCCACCGTACCAACCAAAACACACCAAACTTACGTTTGTCCTGCGGCCCCTGTCGTGTTTGTTTGTTTGTACCTCATTCTGTTCTGGGGGGCCAGCCCCCCCCGCCCCCGCCGGGGCTCCGCCCCTGGATCCCGTCGGGGGCTCCGCCCCCAAACCCCCGTGCTATTCGACTATTTAATTGTTTACTTATAAAATAACCACAATATCGCAAAAAGGTTGGTACACCTACTAAGTAAATGACAATAACAACCAAAATCCAAAATGGCGCGTTGATCAGAGTGGACGACGTTCATGTTCAAAAATTAAATTATTTGACATTATTCGTGTAATTCGAGAGGTTTACTATTAATTACTCACTATACTTACTTAATATTAACTTATTTCTAATTTGAAGTTGTTTCATTGATTTTTTTGGGAAAAGTGTGGTTGAAAGTTTGGACCCGCTTAGCGACAAGAGTGCCGATTATATTTAGCAAATATCCAAACAGACTAAAAAAAGTTTAAACTTTTCAGAGAATTTTGATCTGGAATAATGTTGATTTAAAAACATGAACTTTGTGCGTCCCGTCCGCATCCCATGCAATCATTTTTTTTAACCCTCATGCTTTTTTTCTCCTAGGTAATTATCGTCCACCCTAATTTTTCCCAGCTTTAGGGGTGTCTGAACATTAGAAAAGTATATTGAAAATTTATGTTTAGGATATTTGTCACACTTTAAATGAATATTATAAGTTTCTAAATGCCCCCGTCCGCAACCTGCCAGTTAGTGGAAATGACCCTGCATTATCCTAAATCCCATAATACATTATAGGTTATGTTACCATTGTGATTGCTGACGTGTCAGATGACGGTCAGTAAAAACGCAAGTCGGTTACGCACGTCGTTTCAACCAACGTTAAAAGTGAGCAATAGAAACGGGTCTTAGGCTAGGCCTACACCTACCCTAGTGGGCTTAGGGGCCTAGGCCTAGTTGCCACAGGGCGGACAGGCCCATTTGCAACCGGAAGCAATTGTTATGTTGGGGCCCGCTTTCCCCCACAAATTGGTTTAGTTATAAGGGGTTAGGAAACGTGTTAATTGTTTACGTTTTTGTCCTAAGAAATTGTTATAACAAAACCCTAATTCTTATGACGGGCCAATCAGAACGTTTTGGTTTTTTATACGACGACCAATGAAAAGGAGTAACTTCATTATGACAGGCCACTGAAACATTACTAACCAATCAGGATATCGGATTTCTAGTTACCATAACAACCAATAACAATTTCTTAAGACTAAAGGAGCTATCCGAATAGTGCCAAAACGCGTTCATTCCCTGGACTTATTCTCGTTTAAAGTCATCGTTACACGTCATGACATCCGTGACGTAGCTAGTAGCATCCGAATAGTCAGCGCACGATCGAGACTCGCCGAAAACTGGGAAAGAGAACAAGAATCGGAAAAGGACACCTGATCTCGTTCTTAGTACTAGAACATGGCGGGTGTTTTACGATACGTCCGATTAATTACATAAATAAAATTTAAAAATAAATATGCATGAAGCAATCTAGTAACAAAACCAGGAAACAGACCAAGAATAAGAACAAGACCAAATAATGAGACCAAGAACGGCAAAGAAACCCCTATTTGGTTAGGTCCTAACCAAAGTTATGGGAACGCGGCTTTGGCTATATAGCCTAGCCTAGGGCTAGGCCTAGGTTTAAAATGGGTCTCAGAGAGGGTGATTCTTCCACAGAGTGAAAAAATTCAATTGCAAAAAAACTAAGCTAAACGTCTAAACCTGGAGACCTTATTCATAGGTTGACAGGTGTTGGGCCTAACCCCTAGGCCTTTGGGGTCTGAAACAGTATTTAATTAGGCCTAGGCTACAGCAACAGCTGCAAACCACATGAAACAATTATTGGCCTTCTCCAATATCATGATTGTACTATTGTTATCAACAAAACTTACTTGACCCGTATTGAAGACGGTAACATGAAACAAGAATGAATTTTCAAGTTGAAGCGCAAAACACTAACCAGACTCGCCATTTTCAAACCACCGCTAGCCTATCATCCAGCAGCACCATTCACAAATTAATTTCATGAAGTTAGCGTTGGTTTGGCAGGCCATGGACCGCAGAATGGTAAAAGCAAAGGTAAAAGCAAATGACTAATCTTTGGTAAAAGCGGTAAAAAAATGCCCTTATTATTGTTATTGTACGTTGATTTTTTTTACTGTTTATTGAACATACAGTTTCGTGTTTCATCACATTGTTTGCGGAAAACATTTATTTTTCTTGGACTTGCCGCGCATTCTTGTTGGGGGAGGGGGAAAGTTCTCATGTCCGGCCGGTGCTGTTGCTAGATTCATAGCTTCAGGTTCGGTCAATCTTCATGGCAGCCTTCATTCATATCGTTGTTTGTATTTTCCGTTTTGGTTAGTAGGGCTAGGCTACTGGGTGTTCGGCGTTTGATTTACTACAAGTTTACGAAATAATTTTGAAATGGCTCATCATTATGTGGTTACAGCACATAAACCAACTGCGGTTTCAGGTGCTCTATCTGGTAGGGAACTATTATTTTCCTATTTATTAAAGCGAGGCTAGGGGGCTAGGCCTAGGCCTAGGCTCAGGCTACACGGACACGGGCCTGTTCAGCTCGATCTCGATGCTTTGCCCTAGCCAGCCTAAAAGGCTAGACCTTACCTAGGCCTAGTAAGATCTTACTAGGGGGCCTGGCCATTGAATAACGCTTGGCCTAGGCATAGGGCTAGAGGGGGTAGGCCTAGGCCTAGCCTTCTTGTACTTACCTAGGCCATTTAGAGGTTAAAAAGTGGTACAGGGCCTAGGCCTAGGGCTTAGCAAGCCCTAGACCTAAAGGCTAGGTAGGGTCTAGGCCTAGACCTAACTCCAAGCCTTGTAAGTTGTGTGCCTAGGCCCTAGGGCCTACTCAAAAGGTTTAGGTTTCTGTTTAGGCCTAGGGCTAGCCCTATCTGGTCTCGGTGAGAGAATAGTGGGAGAAAATAACGGTAATTATGCCGTATAGGGCTAGGCCTAGCGCCTCACGCGAAAATCACCATAGGCCTAATTTTCACCCAAAAACACAATTTTCACTGTGAATCACATAATCAATAATGAAATCACGATTTACAATAGCCTAGGCCTAAACGAAATCTATTTTCAAAAGCATTTACAAAGTACTAACCTCTTAAATGTGACTAGGCCTAGCCTAGGCCTAGCCTACGTAGTGACAGTAGCTGCACTGAGCAGCCATTTTAATGTAAACACACACAAGCCATGTAGGCCTACCGACTGTTGAAACATAAACTGAGAACACTTTAGACAATAAAACACCCGAAATTCTTTCCGTTACGGTACTTCTGTACCGAATAATTTATTATTTTCTTGTCTTTAATGGGGGGCTTTGCCCCCCAACCCCCACCGGGGCTTCGCCCCTGGACCCCAGCTAGTCTTGCATAAGTGGGCAGCCGCACCTACAATAACAATTGACTTGATTGATTGATTGTTGTAGCGGGGTACCCTACGGTAGTTTTACCAAAATGACAGTTGGCAACCATGCTCCAACATGGCGTGATGACAACTGATGTATTATACAACAACACATAAACACAATTGAAATAACATAAAAATGGGAAGATACCTAGGCCTACTCACCTTTTACACCAAAAACAGTAATAAATGGATAAAGGTAACATAATAATGCTTTTCAATGTCTTTTTGAGTGAAAATTATGGTGATTTTTGCGTGAGGCGCTATACGACATAATTACCAAAATAACCCCAAAATATTTCAGTCTAAGCTCAAGCAGAAGCTATTAGGCCTAGGCCTACTCCAAATGGAGCCTAAACTGCTGGTAACGGAAGACCCGCAAGGTTCGATACTACTGCCCGACCCTTATTTTTTCTCGTCTACATTAATCGCCTTCCTTCTGTAATTAAAAATGATTTGGTCACATCATTCCTGTTTGCAGACGATTTCACTTTCACATGTTTAATCAAAGCATTAGGCCTAAATTCAAAACTAGCACACAACAACTCTAAACTCAACACTAGTAGTTGCAGATAACTGGCTTGAGCAAAAGGACCTTACTCTATCCTGACCTCTGACCTCACGACTGTGGTTGCATTGATGCATGTAGCATCAGACTTGTCGTGTACAGAGTGGATACAGTGAATCTTGAATAGTGGCAATTGTTTTGAAAGTTGGTATTTTGCTGACTGGTCAAAGGTTGGGTTTCATAAAAAATAGACAAGATACTTCAGTTCAATCAAAATAACATAGGGCCTAGTTTTAGAATAGTTTTTATAGGCCTACTGTTTGTCTTTTTATATTATGGAATTATAGAAATTGGTAATTGTGATTTTATCTTGTATAGGCCTAACTGTAGTCCATATATGATAGGTATATGTATTTGTATGTAGGCCTAAAGTAGCAATTTGCTAAATAAATAAACTACTACTGGCCCTACTACTAAACGGTGCAAAAACGAAAGTCATCCAATTTTCAACATAGGGAAAGTACCCAACAAAATAGGCCTATAAACATAAAATACAATGATATGATATGTTGTTTATTGCCTTAGATAAATACATACATGTAGATATTTAATTAGACTTTGACATTTGAGTCTGTAGGCTAGGCCTAATTATGATATTAGGCCCTACATAATAATTAATATTACATAATAGGCCTACTATTTATTATTTATTTATTTATGAATATGTAGGCTACTATATTTTAACAAACATACAGGTACACATCTATTTACAGTACATTTTTAAATATATATGTATTATATTAAAAGTTGATATAAAATTACTAAAGGATCCATTTTCATATCCAAGGCCTCAGAAAATTAATATTCGTAACATTAGTTTTTGTAATTGGACCAGTATTAGTAACCTATTTCTACATTCACATATACATACATTCGTTCTTATTAAGCGAGCGAAGCGAGCGTTTCCATTTGACTCTGCCGGAAAAAATAGTCACTTTTTTTTTTTTTTTGATGTCTCGCCATGTAACGTTTGAACGGAGGCTCGGATCGAGTTGAAATTTTGACCATCCGCAAGCTTCGTTCCCGATTGAATGCCATTGAGAGCTTGCTCCCCTGAGCTAGCTAGCCTAGTTAGCCTAAAGGTTAATACGGGCCTGGGCACAAATCAGTTATCATTTAAAAATGGTAATTTATCTATATTTTTCGAGCTCGCTTAAGACTTTTCCAGAGCCCGTGTTCTAAGTTTTGCCGCTAGGTTTCGAGATCAGTAATGTGGATGTCTACTTAATCGGCAAATAGGCTTTTAAAAGTTCAGCGTTTCTCCTACAGATGGGGTGGTGGAAATACACAAGGGTTTGGCGTAGCCTAGTTTTGATTTTCAACTGATTTCGGATGTGGGTTGTGACGCACAGCCCACCGTTGTCGTTCAAGGTCGCTTCTTTTGAATGGATCGCCTCAACCGGCGAGCGGTCAGGTAGTCGGGGGTAATTGCTTTCTCGAAGCTAGCTGGGTGAGGGTTTTCTACCTGTTGTATTCTCTTTCTGTTCTTATTGTTCTATTCTATTTATTTATTCATTATTGATATTTTTTTGTTTAATTGCAAATATCTAATAAAATTGTTAAAATGTTAAGCGTGTGTCTTGAATTTCGTTTTTTTGGACGTAATTCTACGATAAAAATTGACTGAGTTACGGATAATGATTCTATAATAATATATAAATAATATTTACATTCAATAAAACATTGATCCATGTTTCAGTCAGTTTTGATCGTAGACACTAGGGAAAAAAACGCATTTCATAACTCAAGCTACATAGGCCTATTTTAACTGCATTATTAAATATTTGCAATTATAAAAAAAATATTTCACTGAATAAATTATTTTCATCACAATAGATTTGAAATGGACGAAGGCAGGTAGAAAAAACCCATGTTCCTCTCAAACTCGCTCACTTGAATGCCCCGATGCCTGCCTCGTTCCCCCCTCGTGATTAAAAAAAAAGTGAAAAGGGAAAAGTGTACAAAGATTAGGCCAGGCCTCGCCTATACTAATTAGTTACAAAGCCACGAATAAATGCATTTGAAGTAATTATCATTTTAGGGTGCACACCAGCGTTTCTTTCTGTGATTAATAATATCTGTGATCGACCTTCGGCAGAGCACAAAGAGCATTGTGAATTTTAGCAGAACTTGACACATTCATGTTTAGACATATTATCTATACCTGATTGCGTAATCTGTAGATGTTCCATCGCGTTGAAACTGTAACCCTGATGGACCAGGCTGGGGAGAAGCAATCAAGTTGGTCTGTTCCGTTACGTCGTAAGTTGTTACATTATTTAGTCCCTAAAATGAGTTCGTATGTAAAAAATAAAAGGTAAATATTATATTTGCGAAGCGTTGAACGGGGGGGGGGGCGTAATGCGTAATATCATAATAAGGGAAATAACTTGAATTTGATGTAACACGCGATCTAAACCGATGCTTTTCAACAGTGGCGCACCCAGGATTTCATCCAGGGGAGGGGCTGACCGGTCAGCCCCCCCAAAAGTGTTCTAAATCGGAAATGCACTATTTGAAAGTGGCAGCGCTGCTGATTAGAGGTGCCGGGTGAAATTTAGGTTGGGTCTAAAAAGTTGCCGCTATAGAGCGTGTGGGGGTCATAAAAACATGGACTTCGATAACTGGCGTGTAAATCCACGATAAAAACAAAGCGCAGCTCTCATATGAAAAAAAATACCGCAAACTGATCACAGCGCTAAACTCAAGACGCAACAAGGTGTTTTGCTTTCTTTCTTTCTTTTATTTATTTGTTTCAATATTATTTTCATCAAAATCTATCACACATTTATAAGATATATTAAAAGTGAAGAGCTATAAATATAAATTAAATGTTGGTGCTTGTGAGGGGTTCTGGGGGGGGGGGGCTTTAGCCCCGAAAGCTCCCCCCTTGGGAGCGCCACTGCTTTTCAATACAACACGTTTGTTTGGTTACACTTATGGCTACAGCAGCAAACAATTTAGACGCCGATTTTCTTATTTGTCAAAGCCTCTAAGGCAGGTTAAATAGTGTTACATAAATACAAATAAATAAAATAAAAAATAAAATTAATACAATTTAACTTTAAAATATTATTGTAACTATTCCCATACAACCCGTGATCTGCATAATTTGATACAACTTTTCAAGTACTGATCGACGGTACATAGATAATGTGCTCTCACAGGCATTGAAGAAAGTGAATATTACTTTGTATCCAGTCGTGCAAACAGCGAGCGCTCTACCCTTCCCATAGAAATTGGCTGGCATTCTCAACCACGTTGTCAACCCATGTGGAATGCAGCCCTCCCCAACCCAACCCTTCTTTTCTGGCCATTGACCGTTCTGACCGTTGCTTCATGTCGAACAACTCGTCGTGGTTTCAATAGGACTACGAGCGTGGCTTATTCGCAATTGAACATTTTTACCACTGTTCACCCAACAAATAAAATGAGATGTTTACTCGATTTATAACAAATTTTAGCCAACGTCTTTCCACATATTACCATTGGGAGTAGAAATAAACACCATAAACGCCTTCAAGACGTCATTATTATACAGAGTACATGAAATATTAATACGTATATTATATTTTTGTATGATGATGAGGTCTGGACAATAGAAACATTTTGCCTCTTGACCCAGAGGGCTTTAATAGCTTTGGCTCGTTACTTTTTTCTTCGTTCTACTAGGCATTGTCTTACGCCGCCCCATTTCAACACTTTAAATATCACATTTTTTTTAAAAACACACCAGTAGGACACTTAAAAATTCAAAACTTTTAAACCATAAAGTGCAATGATACAAAACTTTCAGAAGTCGTTAAGCACATGTTAACTATTATTGTATCAAAGTAAGGGATGTTTAGGAAGCACCGTTTTCGAAATGACTATGATTTAGTTTTCACACTTCACAAAAACCGTGGATTTTGAAAATGTTGAAAGTTGAAACGCGCGCCGGGCTCTACGAGTCGAAGTAGTTCGCTCAGTCACCGCGCAGTGCTACAAGACGGTCTGAGCTGCTGCCGCGACGGGGTGGAAATGGCCAATTATCGGGAATATTTACAAGGGCACGGGAAATCAGTTCCAGCTCACAAACCATTCATCCAAATGGGAAAATTTAAAAAGTGTCAGCAAAACGTATTTTGGGCCAATGAAGAATGATCAACCAAAATGCAGTTTCACTATTACGTTTAGTTAACATCAATTCGAAAAATCATAAAAAATGGCTCAAAACACACCGGTACACTTAAAAATTCAAAACTTTTAAACCATGAAGTGCAATGACACAAAACTTTCAGAAGTCGCTAAGCACATGTTAACTATTATTGCAAAAAAATAAGGGATTTTTAGAAAGCACCGTTTTCGAAATGACTGTGATTTAGTTTTGTATTGTTTAAATAGCCGGTACGCCCCAAAAAATTATTTAATATTTTTTTGTTATTTTTTTTTACTCTCATAACACCTCTTAATTGCAATACATTTCGAATTATAGAGTAACAAGTCACATCCAGATGTTTATGGAATAGCCTTAAAGTAAAAGAATATAATAGCAGCACTGCAAATTTACCGGGTATTTTAATTCCTGTAAATAATTTGTACTCTTCTTTCTTTGAACACGGCGAATTCCTCGATTACCCGCACAACGCAGCAGCGCGTAACGTGTTCTCCTTACAACAGCTCTGGGCGGACTAAAATCTTGCCCATCCTGCCGGAGTTTCAACGCTTATTGCGAGGCAAAGATTCGGCTATTTCCGACTAAAACTGACTGCGCAGGCGCAGTCAATATTGGAAATATTTTTGTGTTATGTGTATAGTTCTCCCTTGGTCAAATCGCTGTAAAGGCTGTCTTGGAGCTAAATATATGCCAAAAAAATTTCGCCTCCGCCGGCTGGGGCTTCGCCCCAGACCCCCTGTAGCCCATGCAGCAAGCGAGTTAGCCGCGGTCGTGTAATCAGTTCCCACTCGAACACTGAAGTTAAGCGACATCGGCGTGGTCAGGGTCGAGTGGGTCGCAGCTTGCCCTGAAACACACGTAGATTGCTGGCTAGAGCAGACTTACGGTTCGTAAGCTTGTGTGACAGCTCGTTCTCCTGGCGCCGTCTGCTCGGCAGTCGGGGTTAGTGGAGGAACCTATATGGACTGTCAAAAGTTACACCGACATTTCGGATGGACGTAAAGCGTTGGTCCCCTGGTACTTTTCGGTAGGAAGTATTTGTGCCGGTACCCCGGGTTTCCCTCCTCCCTTTCTATTAAATTTGCACTAGTGGGCTACATTGCCTGTTGCAAAAATGACATAAATAAAATAAATAATAAATAATCAAGTCCCATTCAATTCTTCCATATTTTAAACCCCACGAGCCGCCACTGGGTGGATAGTCGTACAGTCAGCCGTATTAGGGCCTACTATGGTAAGCCTAGCCTAGGGCTAGGCCTATTAGTCTGGCTGAAAATAAGGTGTTTCACTTGCCAGCTAGAGGTAGGCCTAGGCCTAATGATTTAATAATGTTGCAATGTTCTTTGCAGGTAATTTTACTTCACCAACAGACCTGAATCTCATTTTGGCTAAAAATACTCGCCTAGAAATTTATCTGGTCGGCCCTGAAGGATTAAGACCTTTAAAAGAAGTCGGTCTCTATGGAAGAGTTGCTGTGATGAAATTCTTTCGACCAAAGGTATGCATTATGATTTTAAAAGAGGTCGAGCTACTTTCTGTAACCACAGGCTGGCAAAATTCACAGAGTTATAACTCTGCTTAAGGTAGCCATATCCCATGTAAAAGATTGGACGTAAATTGAATTTACAATTGAGGTGCCGCGAGAATAGACCTAAACCGTCTAAGTGACAAAAAATCAATCTGAGATATGAGCAGTTGCGGCGGCGGCGGCAGCAACATCGGCCGGTAAAGCTAGAAGCCATGCGTAACTGCATGGTTATACATATTTGTTCAGTGTGGTGCTATCTGTGTGCAAATTGATGAACTCAAAGTGTATTATGCCTTCAAATAGGACAGCGGGGCGCGCATAAACCGGGTAAAGCACCTTAGACGGTTTATGCTCGCGGCCCCTCAATTGTATTGCGTTATACTTATAAGACACATTGAGCCGGAAGTATTGCTTGCATTTCCTTTTCTTGTGCCATTTCTAGACAAGGCCATATGAAAAATATGCATAATAGGCCTATGTCTACCAATAATCTGTAGGCATGTATTTGGGTCATTCTCAAACGTACCATATTGACCATATTATACGACCATATTGAAAAAAGTGCTTGCAAGAAAAAATTATAACATAAAATTGGATGCCTCCTTTAACAATACATTATCCAATAATTTGTTCTTACAGCCCTAAAAGGGTTTATCTAAAAAAACAAAAATGTTTTACATACAAGCATTTTCATCAATCCAAGTGTACGAAAATGTCATGACTGTTACCGGACATAAAAGTGACAATTGATGTAAGAAGTTATTTATTAAATCTATATTCATGTGCACAATAGTTTTAGTTACATTATCACACAAAACTAATACATTCAATAAAATATACATTTTTATGTAAATCACTTTTTATAATAGCCTACCAAAATGTCAAGAATGTCACTCAAATTTCAAAACCTGGTGATTAACTTACTAATAATGGACAAATGGCAAATCAAATTTTATCAAGATCACTGTTAGCAATGAAGTATTAATATTATAAATAATGTGAGAAACATGTAGAGATAGGGTAGGAGACCAACAGCTTACCTGAAGTGGAGTAGGCGCGCCGTGATAGAATACATAAACACAAATAAACAAATACAACACTACATTTCAAACGTTTCGGTCTACGTGACCTTCCTCAGTGAGTAGAGAAGAGTTATCTACCTAGTAGTTAGCTAGGTAGCCGTTGGCTACCTAGCTTTAGTTTTTCACCTCAGTAACTCGCGATTTGCAAATCGCGCCGCAAACCTAACTTAAACCTTAGGTAGTCCTCCCTCTCCTCCTCTCTACCCCTCCCTGTCACCCATTCCACACCCCCCACTCATCTTTCACTTCACCCCACCCTAGCCAACGGCTACCTAGCTTTAGTTTTTCACCTCAGTAACTCTTCTCTACTCACTGAGGAAGGTCACGTAGACCGAAACGTTTGAAATGTAGTGTTGTATTTGTTTATTTGTGTTTATGTATTCTATCACGGCGCGCCTACTCCACTTCAGGTAAGCTGTTGGTCTCCTACCCTATCTCTACATGTTTCTCACATGATCCAGCCTTTTGGCATTCCTTTCATCACACCATAATATTATAAATAAGATTAAAAATGTGATTCAGTTATTTTAAACTTTAAATAAGAATTTAATAATTAGCTCGGGTAACGGTGTTGACAAAAAGTAACAGTCTTGACAAAAAAGTTACTTTTCTAACAGTAATAATTTTTTTCTAAGATCATGTTGCTTGTTAGTGTACAAATCAGTCAACCTAAAGATAAAATCCATCTAATCCAACAAGTTTGTGTTGAGTTTAAAGTAAAGAGACACTACGGGTAACGGTCTTGACAAAAAGTAACATTCTTGACAATGTGATCACTGAAAATCAATAAAAACAAGTGTTTTGTTACTTTTAAATATGGCAATGAATTACAACCTCTCCCTTCAAAACACATCTACAGTTGCAGGAAATTAATGCAGTAATCCACGATGCCCTTGGTAATGTTACTTTTTGAAAGTAACATACCTGACAAGTAACGGTCATGACATTTTTATATTCATAAATAAATATCAGTACAAATGCCATGTGCATAAAAGTAGGGTTGTGTTTTCTAGGATTTGGAACTTGATTGTAATGTAATTAGGCCTATAGTGTTTAATCAAAGATAAAATTAAAAATTAATGATCTTAACTTGGTAACATTCATGACCAATAATTAAAATACTCGCCGTTTATTTGTTCCCTTCTCAATTTTAACAGATAGGGGAGATTGGGGTAATAAGGAATTGGGGTAATTGGGAACAAGCCCTATAATTAAGAAATTTGAAGATGTAAATTTTTATGAAAAATTGTTTGGTAAGGAACATACCTTCTTCTTTGATAATGTAATCTAGGTGCCCGTTAGGGCGCCGCAGCCAAGCCGCGGTGCGCTACACACTCAAGCACCTTATACACCAAGCAGAGTTGGGGTGATTTCGAGGTGTTACCCAGCCGTCATGTAACGTGATGTGAACTTGAAAACTATCACAATCGAGGGGATTTAGGTACCTGACAACACATGCCAAATTTTATTGGGGTACGATTATTCCTTCTTGGTGAAAAAATGGCTTGAAACATGCTCAAAATCACTTTAAGGATGTTAGCTACTGCTACTGCTACTGCTACTGCTACTGCTAACATCTAATACGTCGGCCCGCGATTCTGACCAGACGGGTGGGACTACAATGTTCATATTTTACATGGACATTAAGGTTATAGAAATATAGTCTCTTTTGAAAAAAAAAGTTGAAAAAGTTTGTTGGAAGGCTTCCAAATAAGGGTTTTAAAATAAGCCTTAAACACTAGGCATAAAATCAACAAGTAACCATAGTTACTTGACACTTGTTGACGGTATAAGCAGAGTTAGGCGGAAAAGTGCGATAGGTTAACAAATGGCGGACATTTTAAATTTTGCTTCTATGTGTGAAACGAGAAAAGTTGTCAATTGTCATTATACTCTCATAAAACAAATCAGAAACCGTCCCTGGCCTAGGCCCAGATGAAGAAAATTATTTATAATGCAAAAGTGTAGGTCTAAAGTTCCATTTGGCTATAGGACTAGTAAAATTCATACTTACATTACATGTTTGACAAGCCTAGCCAACCCTATGCCAGCACAACATTGTTCTGCCCGGTGGTTCTGCCACACAATACACACAAACACAATGTCGAAGCAAGGTGTCGAATAATATGAGCTTGCTCATCTGTTTGTTTACATAATTGCAACAATCAAATCATTTCATGCAACTCGTCTTTCGATTGGTCCGCGTTTATGAAGGCACTGCCATCTAGAATAAATATAGAACTTTTTCGAGCTCTTTGCTATACGCAAATCTTTTTAAAGTGTTTGGATTTCGTGATACTCTTTCAACTCACAACCCATGACGTTTTCCACGATACCGTTCAAGAATACCAATTCCTTCGAAAACGAAAACGACTTCGTTTTCAAATTGCGTTTTCAACTCATCTCCCACGAACTCAAGAATTGGGGTCCAGTCCTTATACCGTCGTTATACCATGGTTATACCACCTATACCCAGGATGTACATGAATCCGGGTCTAGATATTTTACATCCTATATTGTAACTGCTAATACCATAGAATTTAAATCAACTTTGATAAAAATATTATATTTTAACAAATAATTTTGTAATGGAACTTGAAAAAGTAATGAGATCACACACATAACAAAAACTTGTAGAAATACAGCCAAACCTTACACACTCAAAAGGAATGAGATCTAAAAAAAGGGCCAAGCTCATCTACCCTTCCACATAAACGTACAGTGTCCCATAACAGCATCCTCGAAAAGCTTGGCAAAATAGAATTTGCATGTTATTACGTTTAAATTAATTAGAAAAAAAGAACTTGGATAAACTATTACGTTAAATTAATAATCGCAAATTCTATTTTGCCAAGCTTTTCGAGGATGCTGTTATGGGACACTGTACGTTTATGTGGAAGGGTAGATGAGCTTGGCCCTTTTTTTAGATCTCATTCCTTTTGAGTGTGTAAGGTTTGGCTGTATTTCTACAAGTTTTTGTTATGTGTGTGATCAATTCTACTGAAAACAATAACTTTTGATTGGTGTTTTTAGGACTCTTGTAAGGTACTGCAAAAAAAAGTGTAAAATGTTTCTAACAATGTTTTAAAAATCAAATTTTCCTTTCTTATAAGAATTAATTGTAGTAAAGACTATGCTTATTTTACTGCTTACATATGAGATTGCCTTATTTTGATTTTTGTAATTTTTTATCTCTTTCCTCTCCTAAAAGTAGGGGGTAATTCCTATTTGCCCCAAAAATTTAATTTTTGGGGTAAAAGGGAACACCCATGAGGGGTAAATAGGAATACTGGGGGAAAATAGGAATGAGTCATATAGTGTAATGCTATATCATAGGGGTAAATGGGAACAAACATGTCTCGTCCCGTCATGCAGGTAGGGTAATAAGAATCCACAATCATCAACCACTGGAAATTGAAGTAAAATTCCTAGAGCGTAGAGGTAATATCTTTGCTTGGCCCTTGAGGGATGACTTTGACATCATTCAAGAGGCAAATCTTTTCCTAGGCCCAATTAAGCTCATTGGGGTCACTAAATTTAATTTAGAACCAGATCCAAAAATAATTCAATCATTTTGGGAAAAGTTTAAAACACAACAAGTAGGCCCTGATGAAAATCTGGGTTAATAAATTAAATGTGAGGGAAGTGTTCCTTATTGCCCCCACTTAAAAAGTGTATATTTTTCCTATTAAACAGTAATTCATGCATAACAATTTCTATATTTGTAATTTTTCATGATACAAATACTTTTTTTAAATATTAACCATCGGCTTTCTCGCCAGTCGAATCGACGGGCTGTTTAAAATGCGCGCCGACTTTCCTGGCCATCGGAACGACGGGCTGGAACAGCAAGGGAACAGCGCGCTACATTATCGGTCGTTGTATGAGAATGGTTCGTCCAATCACCAAGAGATCGCGCTCAATGTACTCTACGCACTTCGCCTGTCTATGCTTGAAGGAAAGATTATGTTTGCATTCGTAGGTGGTATGGCGGCGCGCGCGCTATGGCGGCTACAGCTTATTGCAATATTTTGAAGGATATGACGAAGATGAGGGTGTGATATTTTGACACCAAGAAAAATTCGGAGGAAAGTTCATACACCTAGACATTTATTTAGGCTACATTTTAGTTTTTATTTCAAGTAAATCGGGTTATTTTTGTTGGAGCAGTGAATTTTTTTGCTGAGGTGCGCTCCGCAACCCCATTTCGTAAAAAATAAATGGATTTGAGGGGCCAGGCGCAGCGATTTTTAATCGTAAGCCGATGGGTTAACTTCATGCTATGAGGGGTGATTCCATGTAACTATGGAATTAGAAAAAAAAAAAAAAAAAAAAAATTAAAGTTTTTTATTTTTTTTATTTTTGAGCATGATTCCACCTGTAAGAATCAGCCATTGTTTTGATGCTAGCTTCACTCTAGTGCCAATGGCAGCTCTGAGAAGACCGATATTGTTGTAAGCTGGTGATTTATGAAGAAACTCAAGATATTTGAAGGTAAGATACTCTTATTTAAATTGTGAATTAATATGATTTGATTATACCATTAAATAAAGTATTAAATATGTGTTTAAAAAAGTATCACAGCATTAAAATATTACAGTAATTAATCAAGCATGGTATTTTGAGGTTAAATACTTGAATTCATGATACGTGAGTTACTAATTAGCCAATTGTTTGTACAGTTGACTGTAGATAATTACTAAATGTTTATAAACTTGATACTTTCTAATAAGACATCATAAGCCTTCTTTGGTTAAAAAATTATAATTTTCTGTGGCCTACTCTGGATTTTATCGCAAAGTGAACTTGTGATACGTGAGTTACCAGGCACTTAAATACTACGAAAATTCATTTTTGCATACAGTTTCAAATAATATTATTTGTTACCAGATTGAAAATAGCATTGACCCCAGTTGAGAAACAGAAGATGTACAGAGAGAGGAAGAAGGAAGAAGGCAAGCATGAAGAGATGAAAGCAAATCATGTCAACACGATGAGGAATAGCCGCGAGAAAGCCGATTTAAAGCTAAAAAAGCTACCAGTGTCAAACTCGGTTTAAAAAAGAAGTCAATAAAAGCTAAGGAAAGAAATTCAAGAAGCAGATGTTTAAAAAAGTTATCAGTTCCTCCAGTTGTGACCCCCATAGCAACATCTCCTGCTTACAAAAATGAAATCCCAGCAAACTTGGAAAGGCAAAAACGAACTTGCGGAGAAATTTACCTACAAAAGTTAAACAACACTTGTTCGTTCTTTGTGAGCTTAGCTTACTAATCTAGTCTCTTAGACAAGATGTTATTTTGAACAAGGCACCAGTTGGATTCAAAAAACAAAATACAAACAACAAATGAAAATTTTGATTTTTTTAAATTTAAAATTTGAAAAAAAAATTAAGTTTGTTTTTGTTTGTTTGTTTGTTCAACAAAATTTGTTAATTTGATGTACCAAATTGTATTTTGATATTTTACTACCCTATGATTTTTACTTTACTAGTTTTAAGCTTATAACACTGATTTGCTATACACAAATGTGACGGGATACGTGAGTTACCCTTAACTGATACGTGAGTTACCAATAACAAAAATTCTCACTGTCACAAATCGTTTTTAAATTTCTTGACTTTTATACCTTTTTTCCCTACATATTCATGAGTGTATCTGTATAAATGTTACTGTTTTAGTTTGTTGGCTGAAGGAGGAAAAAAATTGTTTCTAATTAAAGGAGAATATTTTGTTACGTGAGTTACCATTACAAAAAAATTACAAATATCACAGTATGAATTTTTATGAAAAACCTCTTGAACTTAAATTAAGAATAGGTAGCAAGTAGTCTGTAGCACTTTTGACAGATTGCAAAAGTGTAAAGTTGGTAATTAAATATCAGTTTTTCATGGTTACATTTTGTCAAAATGATACGTGAGTTACCATGGAATCACCCTGAGAAGCTTTGTGTAGTTTTAAGACAAAAATTACAGTTTAAAAAAAACTGTAATGTCATGTTTCTAGCTATTAAAAAAATACTACAATTTGCATCTGTTCTAACTTTGTCAATAAGCAAGATATCAAGATGAATTCTTTTGCTACTTAATTATACTACAAATACCTATGTTCCTATTTGCCCCATGTATTTTTAATGCACCTACCTTGCTTCTTATAATGTTTGTTCCTTATTGCCCCAAAATGTTGGGATAATAAGGAACAATACGCGCGTGTAGAAAAAAATCATTGCATCTAAAATAACACATGAATGCAAAATATTTAATTTTATTAAGAAAGCCAATGTTTCAATGTATCTGATACCACTAAAACATTTATAACATGTTTTTCTAGTTATATGTAAATTGAGATCATAGGTCAACTTACACAAATTTGTTCCTAATTACCCCAATCTCCCCTATCATTGAAAAATCAAACAAACTTCAATGGTGTCATATCATGTAACGCCGCTTTATCTTCTAGATACGTAGCGCGTTTAGACATTTATTAGGGCTCACCGCCTGGGTAATCCATTGGTTCCTTGATAATTCCTATCAAAATCCTAGCAAAGGCAGTGAGCCCAAGGTCTTGGTAACCATGGCAACCAGAGTCAATAAAGAAGTTTCCCCGGTTTATTGTCGGTAATCAACCCAAGGACCAAACAAAGTACAATGTTGAATATACAAATTTGCAGATAAGGAAGGTATTATTCGTTGACAATGGATGTTATAATATATATACATTTTTATAACAGATATTATCATTATTAGACGTAGGTTCATGCCTCAGGCAAACTATTAGAATATACTAGGGAAACGCCAAAGTCGTTGTTAGACGAGTGAGTGAGCCATGTGTTGAGTACCCGGTAACATTCCTTTTCTTCCCCCTACCTTAGGCCGCCCTAGCCTATCATAGGCTACAGTGGAGCCTAAACTATGACCTAAACTTAAATACCCTATTATTTATACGAATATTATAATCAAACTTAAATGCAAATGTTCCCGCGTACTCAACACATGACCAACCCTTAAAAATCCCACTCGCACGCTCGCATTTTGCGAGTGACAATTTGGCTCTTGCGAGTAACTTTTATGGACGTGCTTCAAAATATCGTTTTTGCGAGAATTTGAATCGAGCGCCGATTCATGCCGCCGACTTGTGGCAGTGTGCTGAGTATGCCCCCCCACCCCCTCCTGCCTAACCACTTGTGCGATCTTCCAGAGATTATACCGCGTAAATAATTACCACAACATCACTTATGTTTTCAATCTGCTAGAAGTCAAAACTTAAAAGCTATCATCCATGGTGATAAATCTTTCCTTATCTTGTTTACTCTCGTTCGGGCTCCAGTCCCCCCTTCCCGCGCCCCGAGCCAACGCATCGTGAGTCGTGACCTTGACTTGACTGTGACAAGTTATAAAGCAGATGCAACCGAACAGTGAGTGTTATCTTAACCGCTGCTGTTCCTCTTTCGTGATTATGAAATACTACTTCATCGGCACGTCATTGTTTATAGAACAGCATTACGTCTGAGATATTACGATAATTGATGAGCGCGTTTCTTCACAGTTCATTAGACACCCCACACGATTTTTTTGTTTTACTACCCGGGTAACCCGCGGGTAATGAGGACGGGTACCCGGGTCGTAAAAAAGTCGGGTTTCGTCATCCCTAGTAAACAGCCAGACACATTATTGTAAGACGCGATCGCGAACATAAGTCATTGGGCATTTTGTTGATGCGGCGCATATGATTTGTACCATCAGTGTTCTTATCTTATCTTATCTGCAAGTGGTTTACGAGTTTTCACGGTATAAATACTGAAGTTTTTCAGTACTGAATTAAGCCCGCTATGTTATCCTAAAACGCACCAAACGCTCTTTAATAAAACCTGACCTCAAAATTTTTCGCCTGCGGCGCTATTGTTGGGGGGCTCCGCCCCCAAACCCCCCTTGCCTTCCCGCCGAAAGTACCTTCCCGCTAGGAGCGAGTACTAAAAGACGAGTGCGAGTTGATTTGTTACACAATTTTCAAGGGTTGCACATGACTCTCTCACTCGTCTAACAACGACTTTGGCGTTTCCCTAGTCGAGTTGGCTAAAGCGCCCTTATAGCCGAAATGTGGGAGACGTGGGTTCAATGGTCGGGAAAGATTTTGTAATTTCTGGTTCTGGATTGTATTTTTAAATTATTTAACATGTTTTGAAATGCATATAACGCAGTGTAGTCCATTATCTGTGGCAATACTATGGAAAACATAGCCAGTACGAAATACGTGAAAATATTGCAAGGTTTACTCAATCTACGAGCGGAATTTGGGGGTACCTTGACGTCCTACATTCGATTAACCTTGGACACGGCATTTCACAGCCAGGTAAATAACAAACAAAAAATATTATTTCAAAATGAAAACCATTGTCGTTAAAATAATTCATATACCTTTCAACGTATTTTTCAGTTTTTTATTTCTTGCAGGTTTAAATCGCAACAGATTGTACTGATTTTGTTAGCAGTTCTCAGTTACCTGGTCACGGATGTCTTTTTAAAATTTCAGCTCAGTCTATTTGGCCGTTCGGCCGTATGGGACTGGACAGACAGACATTTAACATTTAACATTTAACATTTAACATACAGAATTAATCACGACCAAGGACCGATCGAGTAGCGTTGTAGACTACGTTCGCTGCGCTCACTCGTCTAATTAAATTGCTTGACATGGATTTGACTACATCCAGTTACATACTTTTGGACGGTGAGAACGCCACATTTCTAGGGCGGTTAGTCCCAGAAATTTTTAACACACGAACATCCAAACGCGCTTCTCTATTAACGTAGTTAATAAGATCCAGGTTCTCTAATATCATGGACTCTTGTTCTTGTTCTTCTTCATTGATCCACTGCCTTCTATACTTTATTTTTATTTATTTTTTGCATGGTAACGGTCAAGACATCAATATTATTACCACAGTGGGGACGAACACTCCTTACTTGATATTTCTTGGAAAATGTTATTTTATAAAAATGTCTTAAACATCGATTACTTAATTATTATTTCTGCTTTCATTTTCACCAAGGGATTAAAAAAGTATTAAGTGAAAAATCCAAACAGCTTACTGAAACACTTCTGGTTTTGTGGATAGGGACATAGGTTTTAGCACATTTTGCATTACGTAATAGTGAATTAAAGATCGGCCTTACAAGATAGAAGTGCAAAAATTCATGGAGCTAATAAAAACTATAAGTATTCTGAAAATGTACAACCAAAATTTATGCAAATCAATATCTTGATCTAAAAAAAAAATAATATTAAGGTGGGACAGCACAAGGGTAATTTTATTTGAGAATGACCCATTTCATGCTTGGGTGGTTGGGCCTAGTCTTAAGTTTTTTTTATTTTGTTTTTTCAGCATGAAAAGAAAGATCTACTCTTTATTGTAACTGCCCGTTACAACGCCATGATTTTGGAATGTGTCAGCAATGGCGGGGAGGAACTAGAGATAATTACGAGGGCTCATGGCAACGTGTCGGATCGAATCGGAAAGCCTTCCGAGACTGGTATAATTGCCGTAATAGATCCTGAAGCTCGGGTCATTGGTCTTCGTCTTTACGATGGCCTCTTCAAGATAATTCCTCTTGACAAAGACAACAGTGAGTTGAAGGCAACAAGCATCCGTATGGAGGAGCTGCAAGTTCAAGACCTAGAGTTCCTTCATGGGTGTCAAAACCCTACTATCATTCTCATTCATCAGGACCTGATGGGACGACATGTCAAAACACATGAGATCTCGTTGCGTGACAAAGAGTTTGTGAAGGTAGGAATCCATAGTTTTGCATTTAATTTCACGCTATTTGCTCTTATTTTTTACTTGATTGTATTGGCTTGACGATTTTGTTGACTTGACTTGATTTTTCAATGTTTTTGACAATAAAACAAAAAGTTGTGATATGGAACAATTATATTGTAGGACCTAAGCCTATGTTTTGGACAATATTATCTATGGATACAAAAGTAAATTAAAGCAATACATTTAATTTAACATCCCGGTCATAGTTTTGTTCCTTATCAGTCTATATGTCAGCTATGTTTAAATATTAGCTATCTAGCAGATGCTAAAAAATGAGTTAAAACTTCAAATTGTAAAGGAAAGTTGTGCCTTAAATATTGCTAATATTTAGGCCTAATACAATTCAAAAATTTCAAAAGTCCATCCGACCGGGGTTCAATCTTGGGTCTCCCACATTCCAGAGGCACCTTAGCCAACTAGACCACCGAGATGGTAGCTTTTTAACTTCTAAACTGTAGTTGCATTATAGATCTGAATAGATGGATGCTGCGGATTGCTAAGTCAAGGATCCCTACTTTCGCGAGTGAAATACTGGGGGTGACATTTTGACCCTATTTTGCCGGGCAGAACACTCAGTCTTGCACATTTTTGTGAATGACGGCTCATGATGTATGAGACGAGAGCAACATCAAGCTGGAAAAACACTGATTACAAACTTTGTTAAGTGGCGTATCTCCCTAATGCAACCGATTGCGTATCAGGTCACTCAAGGTCAAGCCTCGCCATCCTAACCACCTGCGCCATACTTCTGTATCAGTTCATGCAACAATGCTTGTGCCCACTGCATTTTATCTTATCTCTCAACTCTGAATATTGTTCATATTGTCAAGTAATAAATATTGGGCTCTTGAATAACACTGGAAAAGAACGAATCAATCCAT
This sequence comes from Sweltsa coloradensis, assembly GCA_024449915.1. NCBI lineage: Eukaryota > Metazoa > Arthropoda > Insecta > Plecoptera > Chloroperlidae > Sweltsa > Sweltsa coloradensis. Next base: position 139,685 of record JAMZAV010001072.1, read on the forward strand.
TGAACTATCAAAACATAATATATAGGTACTGAAATAATACTGAAATAAAACTTCACAGAGCCAATATTTTTTATAAGTAGGCTTACGGCCTTCACAAAGAAAAGGGTAGCAGACAGCAATGTTTACACGACCTGTCGCCACAATTACAGCGACCGGCGCCAGTCAAGTGAGGGAAATGGTTAATGACACTGAGTAGGCCCATTGTATAGCTTGTATTAGCGGTTTAAACAGTTTTGAGCGGCAAAAATTTAAGTAACAGCATTCGATTATAGTCGGATCAAAAATTATATTTTCATTAAAACAACTTTTCGTACTAATGACTTGCACATTACCAACATAGGAATTTAAGCGGGATCACAGAATAATTTACCGGTAATGATGATTTCGTGGAAATTGTGTTTATTTTAACAACTTTTGACTGTACTTGAATGTCGAAACGTCATCTCCCGTACCGGTACCCACAAAAGAGTTTTTAAGAAGACTATTGTTTGCAGGTACCTTGGCGTCAAGATAATGTGGAGACAGAAGCATCCATGGTCATTCCAGTGCCAGAGCCTCTGTGTGGTGCCATTATCATTGGACAGGAGTCGATTCTTTATCACGATGGCACAACTTATGTAGCTGTGGCACCTCCTGTCATAAAGGTACAACAGTATTCATTTATAGTTCATATTTGATTGTCGTATGTTGACCGTCGAGCAATAGGATTCATTCTAGTCTTTTTAAATTGAGTTAGTAAGTAGGCCTACGGATTCAATCTCTCATCTAATTGCTAGAGGTAGTGAAAAATGGTGATAACAAAATTCACAATTTTTTAAAATGTTCATTTTACTGCCTAAAATGTAATATCTTAAGTTTGAGACTATACGGACTCTCCCTGAGTGGACTTAGGTCTTTTGGCAATGGTCATTCGAAGATAGATTCGTATCTTGGAAGTTGATGCAGTTGGTCAGTGGAAGGAGAGCTGTGTATTTTTCATGAGCTGGTTCGAGGCCACTTCTGAAGCAACTGGCTTAAATGTGTAAACCATAGATTAACTAATTAAATACTAATAATACAGAACGGGTTTGATTTAAATCAGAAACTAGAGAAAATTTTGTTTTATTTCATAAAAAGAATCATGTGATTCAGTTAAGTTTAACAATTTTAATATAAAATCTATGTCAATCTATTAAACTATTTTATTAAATTATAGAAAATGCCAAGTTCATATTTTGTCATTTTCGTATATTGCGTCGCCCGGACATTTTGTTTGGACCTGGTTCAGATAAATGACACTGTGTGCTGTTCTCTGATTGGTTATTATAACGCTGCGATCGTAATTTGTATTGTTGAGAGGGTTAGTTGTTTGAGAAGTTGAGTTGGAAGATGTCGTGGTCCGAGTTAGGCGATGTGTAAAACTAGGGAAAACGTTTTGAAGATAGGAAACGCGTGTTAAAAATCCGCGAAAGTGCTTATCGAGAACGAGCGGCGATCTGCCTAGAAGAAATACAAGTAAACGTCTGTGAAATCAACGAGAACTGTAACCAACCGAGGTACATTTTACGAGTCTAACAGAGACTAGGGATACGTGAGTGAACGAACTTTTGCATGCCTTAGGAGCATATTAATACACCGACGGACTTGATAAAATACAGCATCGATAGCCAGAAAAGTTTAGAATCATTAATAGCCTAAGGGCCGAGAGTTAGTTGCGTTCAAGAAGATTCAAGAACGGTTGTAGACGCGTAGCCTGGAGAATACGCCACGGGAAACGCAATCAAAGTTTGGTGGGTGGATTGCTACGAAATATAGACTGAAGAATCACGAAAAGCTAAATGATAGGTATAAAATCGTTTATAAATCCAAGTATAAGAACATATAAGGAACGGTTATTGACAATTCAATATCTTGGCAAAGTTTTAGTATTTGGGCAAATTGGTTTCGAAATCAATAAATGCAGATTATTTGAAATCCAAAATGGCGAATTTTAGTTGCAAGGAGTTTGAAGTTGACATCAACAATAATAAAAACAATGAACATCCGCGAGTGACTGAGCCACCGACGTCGAACGATTTGTATTGTTGATAAAGACGCGTGAAGTCAGAACTGTGTCGATAAAAGCTGTCGTGTTTACATCATTAACTGTCTTGACAGTTTACCGTGTGAGGAACTGGAGAACTTGTTTACTGAACTCGGGATGCTGGTATCGGGCAAGTGTATAACATTAGAACGTACGGTCGGAGTTGGTTTATCCGAACGATAATTAGCCTAAACGTAATTTTATCACCGCTCGAACAATATCAAGTGACAGTTGAACTTCGAAAGGAATCACAGCCGGGATACGAACTCAAGACAGGATCGTCGGTACAAGACTACGACAGTCAATACATACGCAGCAAGTTACTGAACTACACGTCGAACTTCGTTGACTACATAGGGTTTCGATGGGAGTCGTGATCATTTGTGATGAGTATTAGAATAAGTTTATTACTAATTATACTGTCATAAACTTTAGGAAAACTTTACTGTTGTCCATCAGACCAAGAGATATCTTAACTAGATATCCAATTCGCTTTTAGCCATCAGTACTGATAGGTAGGGTTTTGAAATGTATTCCTTGTCAATGAAGGAAATTGACAATATAGCCCGTTCTGGTTTGACTTATTAACCGTTGATTGTCTGTTGTAATGTCATCCTAGATCTAGTTTAAATTATAAGTTGTATATTTCAGAGATGTTTGTCTTCGATGTCTTACGATTTCTCAATTTTGTGGGTCTTGGCGAGTTATAGGAGGTTGATGTGAACTAGTTAAGGACCTTTAGACTTGAGTACCAGGGACACGCCTAGGTAGGGTTTAAAATTCAAGTTTGAGGGATCTAGCCTTGATCAGTTGTTATTTATTCTCAATTAATATTTTACTTCTAAGTGAGGTCAGAAATCGTGTTTCACTTTAATTAGGCGACCCATCGCCGAGTATGTTCTTGATCATTAAATCATATTTTCTGGAGTACAGCTATTTAGTGAGGTATCCAACGAGAGCCTATCGATCACCTGAGGGGTCGTAGGTTCGTTGTGTTACAAGTTGTCGACAAATTACATCATTTAGAGATGGAAAAACACATTTTGAAAATGCAAATTTCAAGAAATCTCTTGTATAGGGTAGTGCAAAATAACAATCAAAATTGTTTGAAACTGTTCAAAACGCAAATTAAATTGCGAAATTGCACCTTTTAGTACACAAAATCTGGGAGGACGGTAAAGGTGCCGGTCCAGAATTTACGCGATTTTTTGTGGAGGTGCCGGTCTAGACTGAACAGACAACAACGCAACATCGTTCCATGACGCAGACTCGGCAGAAACAGACAACCAAAATAACAGCGAGCAACAAGGACTCCGCGGAAATAGTCCACCAAAATAACTGCGCGTACAAATATTAGTTTTTTCTTGGGAATCAATTCTAAATCGATTCTTAGGTCACAATTAATCGATTTTAACTTTTTGGAAGCAATGTCTTCAACGTAGGAGGCTCCGTTTTCAAAAAAATTGATTTTTGTTTTTTTCAATATTATTTTGTTGATTTTTTTGCAACATTTTTTAATTTTTTTAAAATCACGAAAAAACCCCCCTTTTTTTAAACAAAATTTTGGTTTTTTATATCTTTATTTCGTCACTGCTACTTCTTGCTATAAAAACGCAAGCTTGTACTACATCTCGTGTTTTGGTTTTGGGTTAAAAGTGGTCATGGGACCTTTTATTCTGAGCAGTTTTGAAAGCTAGAGTTTTTTGTAAAACTAAAAAGAGGAACTTATCACATAATTTAAAAGAAATCACAGATACTGAATATTTGATTTCAAGGCTAATTTGGAAGTTGGAACATTAATCCGCAAAAATTGAACTAAATATAACATTACACCAATGAACCACTAGTGGGATTCTCTCTCCGTTCTTGGTAAAAACAATATAAACACTCCTGCTCACCAGTTTGGTGATATTTCAATCAGCCTCTTCAGGTGCAGAGTTACGCATCATCGGCTTCAACAGCAATTTTTTATTTCTATGCCATGCAAGGTGAAATGGGAATGTGAGTACAGAAAGACACCAATTTTAAGAATGAGATCGGAGAAGGATTGACAGGTTGGGAAAGCAAAGAGAACATAAATCCCAGCCTGAAGGGCTGGGGGCGACAAAACTTTTCACCTGCTGATGACAACTGCAGCTAATTTAAAGTTGTTACCTTAATCCACGACGCGTTTCGTCCTTCTGGGACTCATCAGGCGGATGGTGGCCACTAAAAATCAGCTAACTACATGCAAACAAAACTCACAACACATAACCAAACCTGTGGTAAGGCCCCCCGCCCTTCAGGCTGGGATTTATGTTCTCTTTGCTTTCCCAACCTGTCAATCCTTCTCCGATCTAACTAGCCGATAGGCATTTTTCACACTAGAACCAATTTTAACAATGTTTGCTACGTACTTGTTTACAGCAAAGCACAATCGTGTGCTATGCACAGGTCGATGCCAATGGGTCTCGCTACCTCCTTGGCGACATGGCTGGCCACTTGTTCCTCCTCATCTTGGAACGAGAAGAAAAGATGGATGGGTCACTTACTGTCAAGGATCTTAAGGTAGGCATACTATAGGGTTGCTGCCGACTTTTTTTTCAAATCCTGTAAGAGGACGTGAAATATCCGCAAATATCTGTGAAAAGAACAAAAGTCGTTAATTTCTTTGATGCAAGGCTAAAATGACGATATTTCCATTTGTACCATCATAACCTACAAAATAGCCTACCTTGCAGACTTGAATAGCATATGGACCAAAGATGCCTGTGACTGCTTCACATGCTAATAAAATGCATACAATGGTGTATCTTCTACAGAAAAATTCATTTTTTAAACATGAAATCATCATTTCTGCTCTAGGCCCTAGTTAAAAGAGGCCGAGGCAAAGGCAGGCAAGGCCTAATGAATGATGCACTAAGATTTTGACCTAGGACCACCCTTTATGTTCAAAGATAACATTGTAGAAATTCCTATTAACTTTTTAATCATAAAAATTTGAATTTTCTCAATGTTCAATCACGTTCACACAAGTAACAATATCATTAATCCAAACTTGAACAACAAATATGAAGCTAAACAAAATAAATTCACAGCCACCATTTTCCCTTCTTTGTCACTTATTGGCAAGTTATTGCTACTCTCTCAGTATCTACAATGACTGGGACACATCTTTGATTGGTCGGTTGCCTCGGCCAATGAGAGTGAGTTCATATCCAGCAATTTCCAGCCGTTGTAGTGCACTGTGTACATACCTTACCACCTTCAATATTTTCAATGCAAATTTTCCCGCGCAGATTCAAATTAACGAAAATAAGCTTGGAAAGTAAGATTAACAAAATATCCATGAATTTCCCCAAATATCCTGTCATCCTTGAAATACTCTAGAAATCCGAAGAAACAGATCAAATCCGTGAAAACGGCAACCCTGCTATGGTCGAATTTTCTTAAATTGGGGTAGGCCTACCTTACAGGCTAATAGTTGAGTTGGCCAACTATCTATATGTGTATATACTATATCAACTGAAAAAGATATAAGCCTAGCCTATTCTTGTAAGCACACTGCAACCAATGAAGCATAATGAGCAGACATAAATATACAAACAAACACAAATGTTGAAACGTTTTGCATGCTCAACGGCAACGGTCGAGTGAGCAAGACCACACTGGCCGAAACGTTTTGATGTTTGTTTGTATATGTGCTATTTTTGTCTACTCATCTTATGCAGCCATCACCTATGATTTTCATGTAGGCCCTACCTAATAATAATAACCCAGCCGATAGGCCTATATTCGATTATATTCATCAATGAAGAAGATGAATGAAAATAATGAAGGATGCACATTGATACTTTTTTCATTATCGATTATCGAAATGGTAATGTCATTATTGAATTCATGATAGGTATCGATATTAACAATAAAAAATTCAAGCCCGTTCCGACATAGATGGAATCTCAAATGTAGTAAATGCAGTGTTGTTAAAGCTACTTTTTAAAAGTAGCACAGCTATTTCGCTATTTCGGCCAGGCTGGCTCTCTCTTATCTCAGCCATCTTTGAAGTATAGGAATTTATATTTATAGGAAATAGGAATTTGAAGGATAGGGAATACATTTTATAACAAAAACCATGATTTTGTGAAGTCTTGCTTTATAAAATGTAATCCTATTTACATAGTTCCATGATTTTATGGTAAGAACACCTATGGGTAGGGTTACCATAAGTGACTCAGCAAAAAAGAGGACATTTCGCTCACAGATATTCGCGGACAACAAGGGGTCTGGGGCGGAGCCCCAGCCGCCGGAGGCGATTTTTTTTTTAGACATTTTTACCGTCAGGATAGCGTTTAGAGCGATCTGAACAAGGGTCAAGGAAAGACAGTGGTGCCGATGCCAATGCCTTTTAAATTGAGGGGTTATTTTTTAAATGAACACTACATTTTATGACAAACTAAGACAAGTGGCCTAGGCCTACAACACTTCCTTACGTACGCCGTACGACGTGGGCACAAGGCACGAAACGTACGGAAATGGTAACTAAATCACGTGATAGTACACTGCTTGCTGCACAGCCTGGCGTGTTGTGTGACACGCTCAGACCGGCTCGGACACGATCGGCTGCTCGTATTCGGCGATTTACGGTCGGTGGATGGTAAGTGAGGGGGCAGAAGGGTGCGCATGCTCCTCTGCATGGAATTGGGTGAAATAACCAGACATTTGCATTATTTTGAAAAAACCGCCCGGACAGACATCAAAAAAGAGGACATGTCCGGCTTTAACCGGACGTATGGTAACCCTACCTATGGGCCTACTCTCCCAAATCACTGATCCTTCCAAGTTAAGTAGTCTGAAGTGTATCAATAGTTATTGATCAGCAACCAATTAATATTAACAGATTGATTATTGATTGATAAATATTTGGCTAGAGTCTAGACCTTTGAAAATATCTTAGCTACCTACTTTTTAAGCTATTGTGCAGCTACTTTAAAATAGTACCGTAGCAACTAGCAACACTATTTTACAGCTACTTTAAAATAGTAGTGACGCTATTCTACAGCTACTTTCGTGTTTTTTTTTTACCAAAACTAGAGTAAAATTTTGTTCATGTTCATTATGGCGTAGGCCCTGGCCTATTGCAATAAAGCAATTACAATAGGCCCTATGCAACTTATGCCAAACTGCCACAGGCCAGGGTTTGAAAGAATGACCTGACAATTAGATGCTTGACCTGCAACATTGTTCCCTAATGACGTATGTCCAGGTATGATAAGAAAAGAATGCATATCAGATCACACTTATTGAGTGCTCGGCTCCCGCGTTCACGATAACATTCTACACAATGTAGGCCTAAGTGACTCGACGCACGATTCTCAAGGTCAAACAAAGAATGCGCCTGTTCAGTGGGGCGAGCCCAGCAGCATATCTCATATCTTTCCCCGTCTATTACGTACAAAATCGGTTAAAAATGAACTTTTGCTTCGAAAGGTTCGTTTTTACTAGCCGCGCACGCGCATTTGTATTAGCCTTATGTCCGTCTGTTCTTCAGCAAGTAGCGCCCGTGTCTATGAGTGCGAGAGAGACGGATGAGGAAATACATCTCGTTAACGCCAGATCAGTCACCTCATGCGCGAACATGGTGCCCGTTTGATCGAACTCCAGCTGACCGGCAAGAAGTATGGGAAAAGAATTTGCGAGTACATATTTTGTATCGGTAATGGTTCAATTGCATTAGGACTTATTGCAAAATAAGAGTAGGGCCTAGTGTCGATTTTACGCTACAGCTACCTGTTAATAGTAGCTTGCTACTCGCTACTTTACTACATTTTCAAAAGTAGTGTGTGTGTGTAACATTGACAACACTGAGTAAATGAAATTCAAAACAATACAATCTCATGACACTCTCTGCCTCGTCCTGTCTGTGTTGTCTTTGTTTTTGCATCCAGCTATCGGCCAAATTCGCTCGCAAACATAAATCTCGAGTAAGACACCTTGTGACTTATCTCTGTCTGCCCAAGCGGGAAATACGAATTACGTATTTTGGACCGTTTTCAACCAACTGGTATTTCAATTTCTAATTTCTATAATGACTTAATAATTGATTATCGAGATTTTATCCAATATTGATATCGCTCAATAATATCGATTATCATGTGCATCCCTAAAAATAATACTAGGTCAGGTCTATTGTCTGTGTATTATCCAGGCCTCATTCACTAACTAAGCCGATAGGCCTATATTATATTATATATTCATCAATGAAGAAGATGAATGAATATATCACCAGGCCTATTGGCTGGGTTAGTGAATGAGTGGTGAAAGGATAAAACAGTCAAACATCTGACCTGAAAATCGTAGGTGGCTGCGTGAGATGAGTAGACATAGATATACACAAACAAGTATCAGAATGTTTTGGCCTGCATGGTCTTGGTCATTTGATCGTTGGAGAATAACTTCTTGCTGTCTCTTAGTCTTGCAGCCACCTATGATTTTCAGGTAAGCTGTTGGACTCCTTTAAATATCCTTTCCCCACTCATTCATGTAACCAGGTAGCCCTAATTCAGAGTTTAGTTCTCATCAGATGGTCATGGTAATTTAAACTGAAAATGTTCCTGTCTCAGCTCTTGCAAGTTAATTCTGTGTGCGGTGAGTTGCAGAAGGAAGAAACCCTTTGGAGATAAACCACAACCTGCTACCTCTTCTCAATAGCAGTCTTGGGGAGGAATGCGTTCCTTTTTCAGGAACTTTTGTGGGAACATGTTCCTTTTCTTAGATCAGGAACTTGTAACGTCAAAGTTACTATTTCGTGGGAACTTGGAACGAATTTAATGTTCCTTTGTAAGTTCCTTTCGCCGTCGTAATCCCGTCGAATTCCAGTACCTGATATCGTAAACTGCAGTATGAAAAATATCAATGTGACATCTTGTTTTTCGAAAATGGCGCCACCCTTGTCAGATGGCCTGGGACTCACTTTAGTAAATAAGAGTAATGATAAATTAACTCATTCATTTCACATTTATTATTGTTTAAATCAATGATGGTAAAAGGAACGTGAAAGAAACTTAGTTCTTTTTGAGGAACGAGGAACGTTTCAGTTCCTTTTTTATTGAAAAGGAACGAGGAACGTCTCAGTTCCATTTTAGGCAGAAGTAACTTAACTTTTCAAAGTTCCTTTTTTGGAGGAACGTGCCCAAGACTGCTCAATAGTGTATGTAGTGTTACATCTACATGTATGCCCAAGTATTGCCACCATGTATGGAGACAAGCAAACAAAGACTGATTGTCACTTTCAATCTTAGGTTATTCTGGTGTGTCTTTAATACCTGTTCAACTCCTAATGCAATGTAATCAATCCATAATTATTCAAGAATAGGTAAGGCCTAGATTTTATGAATTTCTTTCTTGCATTATGCATTTAATTCTCGTCTCTTCAATTTAAATGTGGCAACTGGTCATTAATGTGTTGCTACTTACTATTTTTAGGTGGAGCTGCTTGGTGAAATCAGCATTCCAGAATGTATGACATATCTTGACAATGGAGTAGTCTTCATTGGCTCCAGACTTGGAGATTCACAACTTGTCAAGCTGAATGTAACTGGAACAGAAACTGGTTCCTTTGTCACTACTATGGAAACCTTTACCAACTTAGCACCTATTGTAGACATGGTTGTGGTTGACCTTGAAAGACAGGGACAAGGTCAACTGGTCACATGCTCTGGTAAGGATGTAGGGTATGTTATTAATAGAGGAAGTGAAAATGGTGATATCAAAATCCTCAATCCTTTAAATGTTTATTTTATTTGCCTAAAATGTAATATTGTCGCCAAATTACATAATTTAGAGATGGAAAAAAAACACATTTTGAAAACGCAAAATCTCGCGTATAGCGCGAAATAACAAACAAAATTGTGTGAAACTGGTAAAAATGCAAATTAACTTTGAAAATTGAAATTTAACCTTTTAGTGAGCAAAATGTAGGGGGATGGTGGAGGTGCCGGTTCAGAATTTACGTGAATTTTGGTGGAGGTGCCAGTCCAGACCGAACATTACGCGTGCCGTACGTGCGTACGCGTGCGTGACGACAACGCAACAGCGGTCCGTGACGTCACATGCTTCACGGAAATGAACCGCCAAAATAACGCCGCGTATCACGTCTCCGCGGAAATAATCCACTAAAATAACTGTGCGTACAAATATTTTTGTTTTCTTGGGAATCGATTCCTAATAGATTCTAAGGTCACAATGATCGATTCTAACTTTTTGGAATCGATGTCATCCTCCCTAACTAAAGGGGCTCCGTTTTTTTATTTTGGATTTTTTTAAAACGTGCAATTTTTGTGAAATCGGGAAAAACACAAAATTTGATTAAAAAAATAGGTTTTTATATCACCATTTCTCATTACCTCTAGTTATTAATATTCTATGTGTGTTCCTATGTAGGTATGCTTTTTGTCTCAGATTTGATGTAGGGTACTTTTAGCCTATATATTTAATTTTGGTTTCTGCTTGTAAGACACCGGTTGGGTGGGTGTACCCACCAGGGATGACCAAATTACCCACCGTAAAACAAAGAATTAACAGATTCTATTAGCAAGTAAATGGACTTTTCTTAAGTCTAAACCTTCCCCACACCTGGGCCAAAAGGTCTAAGAGTGTTTTAGGTACTTTTATAAATATTGACTTTGATTTGAAATGTAAGATTTTTGGATGAGCGTAGCGAGCGAAGTGAAGACTTCAATTTCACTGACCCCCCAAAAAATTTAGCTCGGGTGTTTTTTTGTTTTTTGTTTTTGTTTTTCTGTCTGTTTGTTCGCACGATTCAGGGCAAACGGCATAAGCGATCTTGATGAAAATTGGAGGGGACCTTTGTTTTCTCTGAACTTAGACTTGCCACGTTTTTGGGTACAATTGAAGAAATATTTCTCATGAATATTGTACTTTTAAGATTTATTTTTATTTTTAGTGCGATATTTTCGTGACATTTGGTCCGATTCTGACCAAACGGGTAGGGCTACAACGTTCATATTTCACATGGACATTAAGGTTATGGTGATGTAGTACCTTTTGAAAGAAGAAGTTGAAAAAGCTAGCCAGAATCCATAGAAGTAAAGGTTTTAATTTAAGTTTTTCGAATTTTAGTGCGATATTATTGTCACATTTGGGCCGATTCTGACCAAACGGGTGGGGCTACAACGTTCAGATTTCACATGGACATTAAAGTTATGGTGATGTAGTACCTTTTGAAAGAAAAAGTTGAAAAAGTTAGCCAGAATCCATAGAAATAAAGGTTTTAATATGAGTTTTTTTAGGTTTATAATAACAATTAACAAGTAACAATAGAAACTTGACAACAATCACCAACAATGCATTCAAAAAGCACTTGCAAAGGAAAAGTGGTCCTACGCAAACAAATAACTTACAAAAAAAAGCTCATCCATCAACGCGGCGGGACTTTAGCGTTTTCCTAGTTATTAGAAATATATCTTCTACTGCACCCTGTAACAGATCGCCTTGCCCTCTGCCCGAAGGAAATTTTTTCGTAATTAATTTGCATAATAATATGCAAATCAATTAGCCCTCGAGCTAATAATCATCCTCAATGATATTTTATATCGACACCTAAGTGGCAAAACCTCGTATCTACATTTGTTACCAAAATTGTCATGCACATTTCAAAGCCCGCCAAAATGGGTCAAATGATCAAAAGGAGCATTTTTTTTTTTAGTTTTTAGATGAAATTTTTTTTTGTTCCTTTTGATCATTAGACCGATTTTGGCGGCAAGGCTTTGAAATGTTGCATTGAAGTTTTTTAGAAAATTTAGATACGAGGTTTTGCCACTTAGGTATCGATATTGAAACAATAATGTTTCAGTTAGTAAGATAGGCCTATGTGCCGTGGGATTGTCCTAAACAGGGGCATAAGTCGTAGCGGGTTAGATTTAACATGGGCCATTGTCTGGCAAGAGCGCTGAGTTGGCGAGGTTTCTGAGGAGATTTTGTCACCCCAGTTCACTGAACCCAGCCGTTCGATTTGATTTTGAGCGGGAGTTTCGCTTGCACCAATAAGGTGGGTGCATTCGAAGGCAACGTGACAAGTGCTAGTTGCAGGTGTTGCAACACTGTGCACTTGCCCAGCGCAAGGTTTTCTGTGTAAAACTAGCGGCTGCGATCGGGAAGGAAATGATGCTATCTCGGATTGGTACAGGCGGCAGGACGCCGAGCGCTGACCAATCAGAGCTGGGTATTGTCCAGCCGTGCGGCGCGACCTGTTGTTTTGTGAGTCGAGGGAGGTGAGTTGTCCTCTAAGCTTGAAGGGCTCGCTCACTGGAGCTTGGTATCTGAACGGGAGTACAGGTGTTTTTCGATAGTGCGCGTTGTGACCTAGTTTGTGTGCAAAATCGCGTAACAAGCTATGATGGCAGTGTTTTACCGGGAAAGAGGAACGTACGGCGGTGGATTATATCTATTCTCTCCTATTTTACAAATTTTCAGCTAAATCGGTCAAGACCTTAAAGACTTATTGGTATGTAACATTATGGGAATGTCGTACTCGGGTCGTGTTGCACGTACCGGTGCTCGCTCAACAACGCGACGGGACTTTAGCGTTTTCCTAGTATTTACAACTCTGTACAAAGAGATTAGGAAACCGAAATACTGTATCGGTCTCTAATTTTTCAGTCCACATTTAGCAGTGCTTCTTGACATGGCATGAACTATAGTCTATACTCTATAGTTCATGCCATGCACACTTCTACTCTATAGAGTAGGCCTAGAAGTAATCATAATAGACTAGGAAAACGCCTAAGTCGTTAAGACAAGTGAGTGAGCCATGTGTTGAGTACCCCTACCTAAGGCTGGATCCAGCATGGTTCTTTGATCCCTAACCTATCATATTCATAGGCTAGAGTGGCGCATTATGACCTTACAGTTGATGTGCCCTTATACCAACTAAACTCAAAACCATATCGTTTATACCTTATATAATATCAATCCACTTAAATGCAAATGTTCCCGGGTTGGCGGGTACTCAACACATGACTTTCTCACTCGTCGAACGACTTTGGCGTTTTCCTAGTCTAGTTAGCTCTATACGCGGAATGTTGGAGACCCGCAGGTTCAAACAACGGTCGGGATAGATTTTGTTATTTTGGGATTATTTTATTATCTCTGGAAAAGTATAGAACATGTTTTGAAATGCATAGGCCCTACAATACTATGGAAAATAAATCCAGTACAAAATACAAGTAATGATTGCAAGGTTTACTCAATCTCCGAGCAAATTTTTTGGTAACCTTGAGCATGTAAGACCTTGGTCACTACATGGAAACATGATTTGATAAAAATAATTTGTTCAAAAACGAGAACATTGTCGTCAAATTAAATGTGACATTACAAGACTATTTTCAATTTATTATGAGTTTAAATCGTAACAGATTTTACTCAAAATGTTAACTGCACGCTAAATACGTGTTTTAGATGTCTGTTTGAAATTTCAGCACAATCTGTTTAGCCGTTCGTCCGTTCTGCAGTGAAGTTACTCACTCACTCATTCACAGACAAAAAAAAACAGATCTTGTGCCGTTTGAGTTGAATTGTAGACTTCAGTCGCTGCGTTTCCTCATCTAATAATTCATAACAAATTGTGTGTGAATGTAAATAACGTGATTCTGTTTTATACTTTGTAATATATTGTTTTTTCCTACTCAAGGTTCGTATAAAGAAGGCTCACTGAGGATAATTCGTAACGGGATTGGAATCCAAGAACATGCTACCATTGATCTGACTGGCATTAAGGGTATGTGGGCACTACGAGTCACAACTTTGGGCAAGTTCGATAACACCCTGGTCCTCGCTTTCGTTGGACAGACAAGGTACAGTGCATGCTTCTCTGAAACTTCAATGCTAAATCGTGCTGCAGTGTTCCTTCAACTGTTTCGCGCACTGTACTAGTTAAAAGTCTACCCTGCAGAGTGTTATGGTTGTTATTTTACGTAAAGCTTAGAGTATCGTATTAGCCCGAATATAGTATGGGGTTTTTATCCGAAAAAAAAATCCTACAAATTCGCACTCGTGCGCGGCCGACGGAGCGTGCTACTCGTTTGCTCTCTAGCGCCCTCTGTTATTGTCTATGGTAAACTCATTTCCAAATAGGGAAGACGACGGGTACCCGCCCAACAAAGTCTGGTACGTGTTCGTGTTTCCAGTACCTGTTTACCCGTAAAACCCGGGTCCTGAATTGAGGTGTCACATTGTAGGCTGAAAGTTAATGTTAACATGCACTTTCTCATATCTTTTGTGCTTGGCGGCGTTTTTCTTTTGAATTATAATGTCCTTTGTTCATGCCGCCAACTTGTAGCAATGTGTAGAGTATGACGCCGCCTCCCCCCCCCCGTGGCTTACCACTCGCGTGATCTTCCAGAGATTATAACACATAAATAATTATCATAACATCTCTGTTTTCAATCTGCTAGAAGTCAAAAGCTATCACCTGTGGTGATAACTGAAATTAAGCCCATAGGAATAGAGATACTGAAGAGGCTGGCCTTTCCTTATCTTGTTACAATTATCTGCTTGCCAGAATTCCTGCTTTAGCCCCCTCGCCCCGCGCCAACGCATCGTCGTGACCTTGACTTGACTGTCACAAGATATAAAGCAGATGCAACGAACAGTGAGTGTTATCTTAATGGCCTGCCTCTGTTCCTCTCGAGATTATGAAATACTTCTTCATCGGTACGTCATTGTTTATAGAACAGCATTACGTCTTGAGATATTACGATAATTGATGAGCGCATTTCTTCACAGTTCATTAGACACCCCACACGATTTTATTGTGTTACTACCCGGGTAACCCGAAGGTAATGAGGACGGGTACCCGGGTCGTAAAAAAGTCGAGTTTCGTCATCCCTATTTCCGAACAATAGCGTCGCACGATGAGTTTGACCTTCAGAGTCAGTGAAGGCAAGCTACTACGTTGGAAAAAACTTAAAAAATTTCAAACCACGCTAAATAAGAGTTTAAAAGACGTAAAAAAGTGTGTAAATGGAATATTCTCTGCCATTATTTCTTCAGTATCATTGATCGGAAATATTAGTAATAAAGGCCTAAACTTAACAAAACTTATCAAGGATGTTTATTTTCGACGCCGTGTATTCACGTCTCCGGGTTCCCGCATCCGTGTCCTGTCATTGATTTAGGGAAGACGAATTCGAGTACGGGTACGTGCTTCCACTACCCGTTTACCCGTAAAACCCGGTGCCTGAATTGAGGTGTCACATTGTAGGTGGAAGGCTAATGTAAACATGCACTTTCTCATATCTTTTGTGCTTGGCGGCGTTTTCCTTTTGAATTATTATGTCCTTTCCTTTCCATGCCGCCGACTTGTGGTAGTGTGCTGAGTATGCCCCCCCCCCCCCCCCCCCCCCCCCCCCACCTGCCTTACCACTCGTGCGATCTTCCAAGGATTATACCGCGTAAATAATTATCATTACATCTCTTAATGTTTTTAATAAGGCTGGGCAAGGAAATCGATATTTCGATACGATATCGATATGAGCCGATTTTTTCGATATCAATATTTGATTAAATATCAAAATATCGAAGAAAAAAAATGCAAAAAAATATTAAAAATTAAATTTTCAAAAATTAAGTTATGATTTCTAATGTTCCACGTTTCAATTGCCTGTGAAAAAATATAAAAACTAAAACTTTTGTTCTCATCACCTTTCATCTCCTCCCCTTACCACTCGTCGCTACACTTGTCCGTCCCCCCTTCACCCGCTGCGCGCGCATTACCAGCCGGCCGGCCGGCCGGCCGTGTGCAACTCGAGCAAGCCCCCCTCTCTTCCCCTCCCGCCAGATCAGTTGCTTGGCCTTCGCCTGTGACACGTGTTCTCTGAGTTAGCTGGCTGCCACATTTACAGCAGTTCGTTATCTTTGAAGTGTGAAGTGTTCCGTGGACTGTGGGAGCGTGTATTTAGTGTTGCCGGACACGTAATAAACAGCACGCGAGCAAGCTTGACAAGCACTCATCTCGAGGACTTCAAGTTGTGGAAAGTACTGTTTTTATTTATGAGTTTCTACTTTTTTGTTATTTGAGTGATAGTTTCATGTTTTACAAGACCCGACTGTATGCATTTGACTAGACACTCGACTCCACTCTGACCGATCCACGCAGCGTCTGCGCAAGTGGCCAATCGCCGCGCCGCCTTTCACAGATCACCCGTGAGCCCGGGACCTTGCACTTATCACGATGTTGAGTGTTCTTGAAGCCAAAGAAGGAAGGAAAACTTTTTCTACATACTAAGTCCTTCATTGTTAATAACAAAAATACCCTTCATTAAAAGTTTAATAAGTTAATAACCACCAAAGTGTAATTAATCAAAAAATACAATGGTTTAGAAAATATTTTGTTTTTCATTTCACTGCAAACTGCTAAGGGGGAGGGGATATTAAAATACGTGTATTGCTTTCGATATATCGATATCGATAAATAAAAAATTTTTGTTTTAAATCGAAAATTGAACTTTATGTCAACCCACCCTTTATTTTTAATCGCTGAATCAAGCTATCACCCATAGTAATAACTAAACAAATTTCATTTTATTATTAAATTTTAAGAATCAGTTACTTTAAGAAATGTACGCGTACGATCATTAAAAAAACTTTGAAAATAACAGAAGGCTAATTAAAAAACTGAAAATTTGGGCAGATTTTATTCCCTCCACTCCAATGTTTTAACATTTTATTTATTTTTTTGGACAACAAAAAACAATAAAAATTACTTTAAAGTTTATAACGTTTTCACCGTGTAGTCCATTTTTGCTAAAAAAAAAACAGTTTGTTACATGTTTAAATAAATAAATTATAGGTTTTTACAAAATAGTATGGGCCCTATAGCCTATTATATGGTACCTCCACTAAATAAAATATAGAAATTATTAGGTGTTCTGTCTGTCATAAAGTCTTTTATGCGTAGTATCCCTTTTGTTTAGGAATTTATTAGTTCATTTTTGAATTTGATGTGTTCTGTTTTTTTTTTTTATTGTTTGGGGGAGTTTTTTGAATAGAGTTTTATTAAAATAATCAAGTTTTTTGACCTAGGTTTGTACATTTTGGGTTTAAGATGGGGTTTTTTTTGTTCCTTGTGTTGGGGGTGGTATGCCACTTTTTATGTGAGAGTGTGGATGTTTTTTCTTAGGCTAAAATTGACTTGAAAATGAAAAGGCATGAAACGGTAAGAATGTTTAGTGTAAAAAAAGTGGGTTTCAATGCTCCCGGTTTTGGGGGTACATAATGCCCTGATTGCCTTTTTTTGCGTGAGAATACCTTGTATATGAGTCGTATTCCCCAAAATTCGATTCATATCTCAATGCGATTCAAATAGAAAAAATACTTTTTTAGCATTGATTTTTTGCTTATTTTTTGATGCTTTTAAATTGCAAAAAAAGCTGAGCTGGGGGTTTTGGGTATTAGGGTGTTGATGTGGGCATCCCGGGGTTTATTTTGTTTTTTTATTGTTATTCCCAAAATTTTTTGCTTGTGAGATGATTTTTACTGTGGATTTATCATGTGAATTTGTAATGCAAGGTATTTGGTTGGTGATTTGTTTTTTGGAATGAATGGAATTGAAAAAATTTGGTTTTTTTGTGAGTTTAGCGTTGTTTGTTCACCGAAAACCTTCGGTGGTTTTGGGGAATTCTTTTATCTGCCTCTCTAAAGTTGTATTGTCTCATTAGGGGAAATACTTGTAGTGAGTCATCTGAAAAAAAGCTCTGATCCTCGATGTTATCAGGAATCATTAAAAAAGATGATAAAAAATGTGGGCCAGGATTGATCCTTGTGAACGCCACAAATTTTTTTTTCATGTCAGATCAGTCTTTGTAAGTTTGTTGTCTTTTAGTTCGTCATTTCGACGCTTGCGTCGGTCAGTCGGTAAAAAGTTTAAGCTTTAGACCTTTCCCCACGTATGCCATAGTATTTCTAGTTTGGCTATAGTATTTTGGTCAACACAATAAAAAACCTTTGTGAGGTGAAATATCCCCAAGTGGGAAATTTAGGTCTACCCCTCCGACAACAGTTTTAAGAAATCTACTGTTTGTGTCGCTTGTTGATTTGCCTTGTCAAAAATCCTTTTGCCTCTCTGTTATTTTATTAAACTCGTCAAAAAATGAGACCTTTTCGTGTGTATTTTGGTTTCTTATTTTTAAAGGGCCGGGAAAGAATGGATATTGGTCTGTAGTTCGGGTTATATGTTTTTTTTTTTTTTGAATTAGGGATTTTTTTTTGATTTTTTCAATGTTTGGGGGAAAAAGCACCGTCCTCCAGGCAAGTATTAAAATATCAGAAAATGGTTCACAAATTTATTGAACATCTTTTATACCATAATTGAAAAATCACGTTCCTGTAAGTTTTTTGGGCTTTAGTTTTAGTATATATCTTTAATTTCTTTTGGGGGTTGTTTTAAAAGAAAAAGGGAGTTACTTGGGTTTTGTTTGTTTTTGTTGGGTAAGTTTAAAAATTGGGGGTTTTTATTTTTTCCCCGCAAGTGGGCCCAATTTTATGTTTATTTTTTTAATAGAGATGCTTCCGCGTAAAAGTACTTATTGAAGGTATTGGCAATTTTCAAAGGGCGTCATTTTTTAAATGGTTTTTTTTTGAGAAAAGTTATTTTTCAGGGCGCTTTTTGGTTTACATTATTTTGTTTTTATTACGTTCCTAAGTTTTTGATTTATTGTTGTAGTTGTTAGATTTCTTTTATGTGGCCATTTTTGCATTTTTTAAACCTTTTTGAAATTCTCAAGTAGTTTTGATATATTTTGCAAAAAGGGGCACATTTGGGAAATGAGATTTAATATATAAAGACTTCTTTTATTTGTACTTGAACCTTAATACCTTTTGGGAGCCAATTCTGCAATTTTTAGGTTGATTTATTTTTTATTGTTTTTAAAAGGGGAATGTTTTATTAAATAGGAAGCAGTTTGTTTGGGAAAATTATTGATTTATCATTGCTGTATGTGCTTGTGTTACCACTCCCAATTTTCTTCTGTTAAGCTTTCAGCTGGTTTTTAAGGATTTGACATTTTTTAGACTATAATTTTTGGTATTTGAGGTAGCTGATATTGTTGAAATTGTATTGCAATTTCTTGTGCGTATGGTCGATATTCCCCAACAATTTCTTGTGAGATAAAAAGGGGGGGTTGTTTGTTGCTATTTTCAAAGATTTTGAGGAATTCCACCTTGATCAATTTGGTAACATCTTTTTTGGTGAGCTGCATGTTGCATGAGTCAAGAAAATTTGTAAGCTGCTCTTTTGGGGCCTACTATTTTGTGAGACATCTACATTGAAGTCTCCCAGAAATTTAGATGTTTATTTTTTTTTTGAGTTTAGTAGGATGAGTTCAGTTTTTTCCAAAATTTTGTATTTGGCCATTTGGAGTCTGTACTGGCTACTACTACAAAATTAAAAGTTTTTGTTTATTTATATTTTGTTTTTTCAATACGGGGACATTCAATATCAAATCCGGGGCTATATTTATTAAAATCGGTTTAGGTAGTATGTTTTAGCCATTCTGGGTTTTCAAAGATTTTCTTCCCCCCAGAATGCTTTTTTTTACAAAAAGATGATTTAGGGTATAATTTTCAATTGATATGCTTTTAAATATCGTATTCTTCCAAAGTTCGGAAAGCTATTATGTCTATAGTTTCATTCTTATTGTATTATTTTCTAGTATTATGTTTATTCTCTAATTTTTAACATTGAAAGGCTTGCATGTTCTGGGGTATTTTTCTTATAAGGTTTATTTTTGGCTTTGTGGTTTAGATATGTCATGTTATGTAATGGGGGGGTATGTGTTTACATGTTCTTTGCTTTTTTTCTTTCCTGGGGATGTGATGGGAAAAATTTTAGGCGTTATGAATTGTTTTTTTTTTCCGATTTTTTGTCAATTGTGATTTGTCTAAGGGGGTATATAGGGGTGGGGGTCCAAAAAGGGTAACATGGGGAAGTTAATTCTGTAATTCTTTTAGGTCGTCGGGTGGTATCAAAATCCTCTGAATCTTATTTAGGAGTCTCTAGTGAGAAAAAGGGAATTCAGAGTTTCCGTTG
Source organism: Sweltsa coloradensis (assembly GCA_024449915.1). NCBI lineage: Eukaryota > Metazoa > Arthropoda > Insecta > Plecoptera > Chloroperlidae > Sweltsa > Sweltsa coloradensis. Next base: position 159,829 of record JAMZAV010001072.1, read on the forward strand.
TAAAGAAGCGTCATGTTGGTTGGATCTTTGCTCTGGTAAACATGGGTCTAACTCGAGGCCCTTTAGACTCGACGTGACAGCATGGCTCTGAAATTTTGGGCACGGGCGGTCCCTCTCGATGTTAGGTCTGGTCTCCGGTCTCGATCCCTTCGGACCCGGGCATGACTACCGGCGCTCAAATTTGAACAGGAGGGGCCCTCCTGTTTTGGCTCTGGTCTGCCGGTCTCGCGTCACTTCGACCCAGACGGGTGCCCCAGTGCTTAATTTAAAAGGATGTTCCTTTCGGGGTTTGGGGTCTGGTCTACCCCTCTCGATCCCCGCTTCGGGCCCGGACTGACTACCCCGCGCTCAAATTTACACGGCTGTCCCTCTGATGTTGGGGTTTGGTCTGCCGGTCTCACGGTCACTTCGGACCCAGACATGACTGCCCCCTGCTTGATTTAAACGGTGTGTCCCCTTTTCGGTGTTTGGCTCTGGTCTACCGGTCTCGATGCTCGCTTCGGACCCGGCATGCTACCGCAAAACGCTCAAATTTGCACAGGGGTTCCCTCTCGTGTTGGGGTTTGGTCTGCCGGTCTCGACGGCACTTCGGACCCCCGACATGCTGCCCCAGGGCTTGAATTTAACACGGTGTGTCCTTCTCGGGGTTGGCTCTGGTCTACCGGTCCGATGCCGCTTCGGCCCGGACATGACTACCGCAGCGCCAAAATTTTACACAGGGGTTTTGAATAAAAATCTGCACAGGCTGGCCTTTTCCTTATTGTTACAATTTTCTGGCCCAGCTTCCCGCTTAAGCCTCCCTTCCTTGCTCTGCGCCAACGCATTGTGACCTTGGATAGACTGTGACAAGATATAAAGCAGATGCAAGGAACAGTGAGTGTTATCTTAATGGCCCTCTGCTATTTCTCTTGTCGTGATTATGTAATACTACTTCATCGGCACGTCATTGCTTAGCCTATAGAACAGCATTACGTCTGAGATAATACGATAATTGATGAACGCGTTTATTCGCAGTTCATTAGACACCCCACACGATTTTTCTGTGTTAGGCCCTACTACCCGGGTAACCCGCGAGTAATGTGAACGGGTACCCGGGTCGTAAAAAAGTTGTGTTTCGTCATCCCTACATTGTTTATCGCAATTAATTTTATCATTACGAAAGAAGAATTAGTTAAAAAACTATGAAGTTTTGGAATAGACGATTTTCAAAATCACCAGCTCGTGTAAATGCCGTATGCTCGGGTGTGTGGCATACTGTATTTCCAGCACAGTCAGTGCAGACCACCATGGCAAGCTCAAGCGCAAAGCATATGGCTTTTAGTGTGTCAATGCCCTTTTTCCTGTAATGCTTTGCAACGGAACGCACATGCGCAGTTACTTCTGAAAATGGCTTTAAGGCTGTAACACTTATTCACGCCACAACGAAACAAGTGTGTAATAGAATCCTTGCGCACAACAATTGAAAATGCAGACGAAACACACGTGCTGAGCGCGATGAGACATATCTCGATAGCCTATGCTACTTGCAAAGAAGGAGGGAAGTGGAGGGGAGTGGACAAGCGCTGCACTATAGAGTTGAAGGTGTAATAGGGGAAGGCTCGGAGACAGAATCCTAGTTGTCTTATGAGCTTGCGCACAGGCATGGAAATAGACGTGTTCATTCGTTGCTTTGCCCGCGTACGATTGAAACCTTTTCACACAAGTAAAACCGTGTTTAGAATATTATTTTTCTTCTAATTTTTTTTTAGTAGGATAGACACTGTGTCAATGCCTACCGACCCCGACGAATCGCCACTGTTTGTGTATTAAATAATATTACTTTGGGGCCACCACCATAGGCCTATGAAGTCAACAATGCAGTTTTACATGATGCATATGTATTTATTCTATACAAATGTACTTAGGTATTGTTTTTTGTTGCAGGGTACTTACTTTAAATGGTGAAGAAGTTGAAGAAACTGAAATTGCCGGCTTCATGTCCGACCAACAATCATTCTATTGCGGAAACGTGGCGTTCGACCAAATACTTCAAGTGACGCCTATCTCTGCACGGCTCATTGCAGTTGACACAAAGCTGCTCATCCAGTAGGTTTTATTATATTAATAATCTGTTTAAGTAGTTGACATTAACTTTGTTGGTCCGTGGGGTGATGGAGGGGAGAGCATCTTGAACTGGCCTGCACGGTTCCTCATTCCCTTCCAAGTGGAAGTGTAGTGACTTAAATAGGCTGCAGCAAGATAGGGGTGTGGAAAACCGGTGGCAACAACATCGTATTGGGACTCTAGCTTCAGCCCAGTGTGAGTGTCGCAATCAAATAAAGAGACCATGCTCAACCTAGAGCCGTAGTTAGACTGGTTAGCAAGTAGGACTTCAGCATATTTCATCAGGATGATCAGGATTGAAGCAAGCAGCATTGACCTTGTGAAGGACAGATGGTAAGGGTTGGCAGATGGCTGGTAAGTTTAAAGTGCGTGTAATAATACAACAGAATAACAAGCAACAGAAGCATCTGCAAAGAGGACATGATGTTTAGGCTTACTACAACGTATAGAATTTTGTAATCAGTGTTCTTCTGCTGCATAATAATAGTTGACTTCTGTCCCTACATCGTAAGCGGTCATACACAAAAACAACTGAGGCGATCTAGTGTTCAGCCCACAATACCGGTACATGCATTTGATGCAAGTTTCTTGTGCTACACGTTGCATTGGTAATTCACAGCTTTCTGCCATCCGCGTGTTGCAGATCTCCTAGTGCACACCACACATTGAACAATAGGGAAACTGAGTATAAATTATTTAAGCGGAAAAATTACTGATCATTTTTACAGAAGGAGGTCCCCTAGTGAGTGTTCATTGCAATGCATTTGACAGTTCACAGATAGCCTACCTTTGTTATTAACATTTTTATTTTGTAGTAGGGGCCTACTTCCATGGAATGTCATTTTGAAGCAAAAAAACAATGATTTTTTATTGAAATTCCTTTTTTATAAAGTAATTTTTGCTTTTCTTGAATTTTGTAGAAAGTGGGTTTGACTGTCTTTTTTTAAATTAGTGCTAAAAAACTGGAATGTTAATAGGGTGTACTATTTTTACAGGGCACCACTCATCAGTGTTGATGTTTATACTAGGAAAACGCTTAAGTCCCGCCGCGTTGTTGGATGAGCGTAATTGGTGCATTGAGCTGCCATGTGTTATGCGGATTTACTGTTGTTCTGTGAAAAAATCATTACTAAGTTGAAGATATTTTTAAAATTAAATTAAATTCAATAAAAAAATTTAATTTAATTTAATAAAAAATTAACTAATTTTTTTTTTAAAATTAATCGTAATTTTAAAAAAAGGAAAAAATCGTAATATTGAAATTTTCATAAGAAATAATTATTCGATTGCGCACAAATTTTACACGAATATATTAATTCATAAAATTAAGGTTCTGTAAAAAAATCATTACAATCGGATAAAGCATGTAGGTGTTGTAAGTCGAAGAAATTTTAAAAAAATCGTAAAATTGCGATTTTCATGAGAAATTTTTTTTCGATTGTGCTCAAAAACGTGGCAGTTCTAAGTTCAGAGATTTCGAAGACCTCCATAAAATTTCATCGCAATCGGAGTATCGGTTTAGCCGGAATCGTGCTAACAAACAGACAAAAATACAAAAAAAAAAGAAAAAAAAGAAAAAAAAAAAACGTTCCGGATTTTTTTCTCCAGTGTAGTGAAATGGAATCTTCGCTTCGCTCGCTACGCTCATCCAATGATGTCTTAGACCTATATGTTCTATGTAGGGCCTACATATTTCTGCAGAAAGATTAATTTATATAAATTGCATGCAGCATTTAGATTAAAAAATAATAATATGGCTACAGTATTACTGGCACTATGGCACAAATTGTTATTATTGTTGTAAGTTGTATTCGGCACCAAATCGACATGTAGATCGCAGCACTGGCAGCGCGCTACGTCACAACATGGCTGGCGTAATTGTGATTCCGGGCTGGAGTGTATATGGCACTAACGTGTGTTAGTCGCGCCGCTTATGACAATTCGGGGATTATTTCCGATCTGTTCACTAACATTTACCTTTCTCGCACACGCATTAAATAAGATGTATATTTTCATCTACGGTTTGCATTTGTTACGCTCTTATACAACCACAAGTAGGCATAATTGCGTAGGTAGGCCAACTATAGCCAAAATTGAACCTTCCTATATTTCTGAATGGGATAGGGATGAAATGTAAAATATTATATAATAATATCATCATAATAGTTGGGTATATTATTATGTTTGAGCGTAAGAATATCCAGAAAATAATTCATAAGCAGATTATTATTTATTATTTAATTACTTATAAGTAAAGTTGCCCGCCGAAATTGGTATTGGTCCAAGGAATTATTACCAAATTTGAATTTAGAATGTTAAGTTTTTGAAGTGAAACGAGTCTGTTTGTTGTATCAACAAATATTTTGCAACAAATTGATATAACACTGAACAGCTGAAGTGCAAGGTGCAATATTTAACGTTTTCCCGCGATAATTTAATTACAATAAATAGTACAACTTGTATTATTTTCATCATATTCCCTGAAAATGTCAGTAAATAAGGCCTACATCTATACTATAATCCGGATGTTGTCAATTTGTAATCATCGACAAAGTGTGCTTTATTCAGAACATGACGAAACTTCTAAAAATACTTGGCTGCAGAAATTGGCATTTATTATGAAAAATGTTCATTGAAAACGATTTTTCCGAATTTATTACTATACATACATAGGCCTACCTTTTATGTTGTTGATAAAAACGCACTACAGTGAAGTAATTTTGAGGTAGCCCATCACATACGAAACAAATTGAATGTAGGCCTATGTGCTATGTAGGCCTGTATGTGTAACAATTGGGAACGGTGTGATATCCTATTGGCATAAGCATGAATTAAAATTATTGTCTGAAATTGTAAAACGCTATTTATTATGAGTGTCGGTGACGGGTAAAAAACAATAAGTATGATTATTAAAAAATGAACATAAATAAATAATAAATCTATCAAACACAACGGGAAAACTCAGTGGGTGACACCACACTGTCATCTGACCATGATCTGACTATATGTTTTTGGACTTTATGCCTGGACTTAAATGTAAGAATAATGTTTTTATTAAGAGTAGGCCCTACCGAAATTTAAATTGAGATCACGATAATTTAAAAGTTGTTATTAAGTGTAAAGAGTTGTATTTTAAAAGAGAAATGTAGGCCAATGCTTAACCATTCGAGACATAACCCTTGCGTCAGGTGTCCACTTTATGGTGCACTTACAGGCCCCATTCTTTCATTTAAAATTTGTTTTCTTGTGATAACCATAGCACAAATATGTATTTATTTTATTTCTAACGTTCAACATCCGTAAACAAAACGTATCACGCCGAAAACTCAACTTTTTAGTTACATCTACACGTTCTTCCACGTTATTTGCCGCTGTGTCTAGCTGAGTGATCACTACTGCTAGGGTTCTACGTTCCGCCAACAGGGCCGCGCTAGTGTGCTTTTTGGTGCCGAATAGTAGTAGGTACTGTATATGTATTTGTTTTAGTGATATTTACCTTTAGTTAGATTTAAATAAATGCTGACACTGTAGATATAACTTTGTAACAAGGGGTTTAAAATTGGTTAACCTGGCACTATTTATTGCTAAAGTAAAACCCATATTATACTTACCTAATTAATACCAGGCTATGCCTAATGCTTTGCTTGCTAATAGGGATGTCATAGCTAGGGTAGTAAAATTAGGATCCGGTTCCTGACCTTCCAGGAATCGGGTTACCCGAATCCTGAAAGCCTAAATTACGTCATTTTTATCGTCGTACCCCCCACCCACCCGAGCGGTTGAAGGTCGTTCGGAAGCGTCTACAAGAAGATACCCGGCAGCGAAAAGCTTATCTTCTACTGTTGAGACAAAACCTAGCGATCGGCGGCCACCCATTCCGTGACGTCATCGCAACCTGGAAGTTGCTTGAACAATGACGCAAGTCTGGCTCGGCAGCCCAGCCTTCCTCAATAGCGGCGGGGGAGGGGGCCCCCCCAGGCTGGCCGGGCAGCCTGCACTCAAGTCAGCTGGTGGGTGGCCTGCGGCGTTCTACTCGCTCCTTACTGTGCACGGCGCAGCGGTAAAAAAGTAAAAACCTTTCATTTTCAGTTAACAACTACCCGATAAAGATTTGAATCCGAAAAAACGGATTCGGGTAACCCGGTTACCCTATGACATCCCTGCTTGCCAATTGTCAAATAAAATATAATATGTCCTTGATTACCTATGTTCTTTTCAGTGAATGGAAGCCACCTTCGGATAAGTCTATCAGTATTGTGGCCTGCAATGGGGCCCAAGTTCTGTGTGCTACTGGCAGTGACCTCTACTATATTGAGATCTGTGACAGAGAACTAGTTCAAAAGAGGTAAACAAATTCAGACATTTTTCTTGGTTCAATGGTACTTTGTGTAAAATGTCAAAAGGTAGCCTAGTCAGTGAGAACAATTCATACTAGGGATAATTTTGAGTAGGAAAAGTATATTTTTATATCTTTTAAATTTAATTCACAATGGTTTAACAGTAATTTTATTTTATGTAGTAGGCCTAGGTCAACAGTCAAAGGTAGTTTGTGATGACTGATTACACTCAATACAGCAAAGACATGACACCAGATAGTAGAGTTCAAGTGTCTTTTTTTTAAATTTTCTCCTCAATGTCATCCTTGCAATGATCCAATCAATTCAAGTCTGAGGTTGCCAAAAAGTACAATGCGTAAACTGAGACCTAGTCTCAATCTAAACAGCTTTTGTCAAAACTCCAGTCTGGTAAATATTGTCATATCGGCTTTCTATTTCACCATAATTTATGATAAAATTCTCCCTTAAATAAATCGCTTTGTTTGTATGCGAATGTATTTAATATATCATGTATAGAGGTAATGAGAAATGGTGATATAAAAACCCAAATTTCGTTTTAATTAACCTAAATTTTGCGTTTTTCGCGATTTCATTTAAATTGTGAAAAACGTACCTTTAAAAAAAAATCATCTAGCAAGAAAATCCATTTTTTTTAAAGGAGCCCTGAAGTAGGGATGACATCGATTCCAATGAGTTAGAATCGATCATTGTGACTCAAAAATCTATTCAGAATCAACTCCCAAGACAAAAATAAATATTTATACGCACCATTATTTTGGTGGACTATTACCGTGGAGTCCGTGATACGCGCCGTTATTTTGGCGGTCTATTTCCGTGAAGCCTGTGACGTCACGAAACAATGTATCGCCTGCCGCATGCGTAATGTTCGGTCTGGACCGGCACCTCCACCAAAATTCGCGAAAATTCTGGACCGGCACCTCCACCATCCACCCCACATTTTGAGCACTAAAATGTTTAATTTCGCGAGTTAATTCGCGTTTTGACCAGTTGCATACAATTTTGTTCGTTATTTCGCGCTATACACGAGATTTCGCAAAAATCGCGTTTTCAAAATTTGGTTTTTTCCATCTCTAAATGATGTAATTCATCGACAATATTACATTTTAGTCAATATAATGGATATTTTAAAAAAATCGCGAATTTCGTTATCACCATTTTTCACTACCTCTAATCATGTATTTGCCCACACACAAGCATTAAGCTTATGTGGGCTTCTCAAACGAAAATGTACATTGACTTTTTTTATCATTATCATTACAGTAAGAACTCTCTTATCCGAGTTGGATGAGACCGGGGGCACCTCGGATTTGCGAAAAACTCGGATGGCGCGGTTCATTTGTTTATTTGCTCTCGTAGCATAGCCTGATGTGGTAAAATGATATATGACACATGTAATGGATAAAGGAACATAAAATACACACGATACACTTCATACAGGGTATACTAAATGATTTAATAGCTTGTAAATCAAGCTCACAAACACACGTACACAATTAGGCCTACATGTCGTAATAAAAACGTATGTCTAGGCCTAAACTCGACGCAGTAGGCCTAGGCCTACAATGCAAACATAGGCCTAGGCCTAGCTCTCTTTCTCATGTGGGAAAACCTCTCACTACTATGCCCGCGCTGAAGCTCTCGACGCAAGATAAGTCTGGGAAAGAAATAAGATAAGCCCAGGAATAACAATTCAATGCGTCGTGATTACGAATTTCGTGAATCGGTTGAAACATGATTGCATCTAGTTCCACAACGACCATCTTTGAACAGCTGTGTCAGTGTGTGAGATGGTTGGATCGTATGCGCACGCGCAGGCGCGCGACGCACACTGACCTCTATATGCTCAGTGACACTGACGCTTACCGGCGATGCGCCCGACGCACACTGACCACTGAACTCTATATGCTCAGTGACACTGATGCACACTGCTCGAAAGTCGAGATATATCGCCGATCTATCTTCTTTGCACTCACTCGTAAGGCATGCCTACAAATGTATGCGAGTACATTTAAAAAAGTGCGGCGCGGCGTCTGTAATTATTTTTATGTTTTATTTACGTATTTAAATTTTTTTTTTTTTTTTGGCGGCTCGGTTAACACGGTACATCGGATAAGCGGAGATCGGATAAGAGAGTTCTTACTGTATTTTTGTCTTTTTACCTACAGGCTTGGATTAATTTTGTTGTCAATTATTATTATTATTATTACTTTTACCTCACCTATGAGCTGCTATGTATGTAACCAATTTGTAATAAGCATGTTTGTTTTGTGAATAAACTAGGGTTGCCAAGTTTTAATAGTGAAAATACGGGAATTTCCTTAGTGTAGGGAAGGTACAAAGGGGAAGAAGGGACAAAGTCGGGGGGTTTGGGGGCGCAGCCCCCAAATTTTTGTTTGACCAAGGTCATCTCTTTAAAGCATTTCTATGCGTTTTAAGATTACATTTCTGACCGAGAATAGCTATAGTTAAAACCCACATTAGGCCTATTCAAGCTGGGAATGGGATATATAAAGAAACTTCATCAACAGAAAATTTATGAACAATTTTGTGATGATAAAGGAAGCATCAACAGGTAAAGAAATTGATTTTTTACTGTTTGTATGTATGTATTCGTGGTGGTGTCATCGACTAGACGTTAAGCAATATCCAATCAATCGACCGACGTCCCTACTAGAGGTCTGCACGGGCCTACTTCTAGAAGCCCCCGGCCCAGGCCCGGCCCGGGCCCGTAATTAACTAGCTTATCAAAGCCCGGGCCCGGCCCGGGCCCGTCATAAGTGTAAGTAGGCCCGTTTAGCCCGTTCAGAGGTTAAACTCAAAGCAACAGCATGTGTTTTTTTTTTGTTTTTACCATGGGATATATGAATGAACGTCACGGTGGGGATGAAAAGTACTATTACGAGAAACAAAACGTTTTGAAATTTTGGTCGAAGAACATTTCTATGATCGCAATCGCAAATACATTTCAAATTACATCATAAAGCCCGAAAAAAGCCCGTCTCATTCAGTGAAAAGCAGGCCCGGGCCCGGCCCGGGCCCGGCTTAAAATGCATAACAAGGCCCGAGCCCGGCCCGCGGGCCGGGCCCGGGCCCGTGCAGACCTCTAGTCCCTACGTCCTCAGAGTCACTCATTTTTCGAGCCGCTGAGCGTGAATACAACAAACTTGACTGGTGGGGAACAAGGTCACCGCCTGAATGCACGGCAAGCCTGCTATTACGTCGCGGGTGCCGTCTCCCTTGTGAAAAATCACTATTGATTTTACTATTGGAATTACTATTGACTATTACTATTGAGCTAGTAAATTTGGAATAACTATTCGTGATTACTATTCACCTAATGAATAGTAAACTATTCATTTAAGTCAATAATTTACTATTGCAGATGTCAATAGTAAACTATTGGATAATAGTCTATAGTTCACTATTGGCTATGGTCAATAGTTAAGTTATATTTTTACCAGTAGGAATTATTGGGCTTTTTCAAAAGGCCTAGTTCATACTGGTAAAAAAACAATGGTGAACTTCTACCAATATCATGCTTCTTCCAAAAGGTGAATGGGCATGATTTTGTGGTACCTGAAAAATTGTAGAAAAGCATATCCTATTCCTACACTACTAATAACATTGATTAGGAATAATACAAAACGTGGGATATTGCACTGCAACTTTAAAGTCAATTTAAAACAATTTTGGTTACAGGTTAGTCACTAATCAGGCATGCGTAGTTTTGCTCTACACAGAAAGAAACCTATTAGGCTAATGTATGTCACTGTAGGCCTATGGGCCATGACATTATTGAATTTCATACACCAATAACTAATGATGCCCAGGGTAATGTGACTGCATTTAATAAAATATTCCTAACTTTAAGTAGGCCTATCGATTCAGATTTCTCAATTAATTGACTTCAAAGTATCCCAGTTGCCATGTAAGGTAACCATATAAAAATTAACACAAAGATCCTGAAATCATTTGATTAGGATAATTTTATTTGGTTGGTTGGTTTGGGTACACCTCATAGAAAATGTGTTAGCCCTACATAATGCAAAAGATCAAGACTTCTTGTCAAATTTGACACGGGATTGTCGACAAACTTCCCCTGGACGCTTTCATTGATGCCTTCTCTGAAGTTCTCTAGGGCATCATCCTGGAAAATGACCTGTAAACAATAAAATTCTTGTTTCAGAATTTAAATATTGGAATAACTTAGGGGCCTAGTGAGAGGTGGGGCTATGTCACATGTAAAAATAGTTTAGCAAAGTTTCAGTGGTTAAAACTGCTACGGTAGGGCCTATGACTTAATTTTTGTATGAATTACTTTTTTTTAAAGACTAGGCCTATAGTATAGTACCTTTGCCTAATAATAATAATTTTTTAAAAAGTTATTCATACAAAAATTAAGACAGCAGTTTTAACTAACTGAAACTTTTCTAAACTCAATTTGATTTTTACATGTGGCGTAGCTCCTTCTCTCACTAGACCCCTCAACTGTTTGCTACTAATATAAGCCTAGGCCCCACAAAACACCTGCAGGCCTAGGCCCCTATGTCTTTAAATAATACTTAATTTTAGCTACTTTAACAAGCATGTAAATTCAAAAATGAGGCTCCTTAAAAGGCTAGGCTAAGCCTACAGCTATGGGCATAAAAGGTAAATTTAATTGCAATAGCCCTCGGCAGATAAAAAATACTTGCAATTTTAGTTTTGTAGGCCTAATTTATTGGGCCTACCGGTACTGTTTTTATTTAATTTTCATATCATAGGCCTAATATTGGCTTAGGCTACACCTTAGGCCTACAGTTTTTAGTTTTAGGGAGTAGGTAACCTAGTCTACAACAAAATCTTAGATTTTTAGTTCCCCTGACATTACCGGTGGCGGAAGGTCTACGGTACGGTAGGCCTACCGGTACCTGATTTTCTAATCAGTGGGAATTGCAAGATCTAGTCTTTTCTTTCATAGCCCAACAAGCTGTAGGCCTCAATTATATTTTTAAAATAAACTGTGTTAGTAGGCTAATAGAAGCTAGGCCTATAGGCATTAAACTTATAGGCTTAAATAATATATATGGACCACAAATCTAGCTGCACCTGTAGGCTTATGGTAGTAGGCCTTCCGAAGAAATTTTTCTCAATTTATTTTTTCAAATTCCCTCTGAGGTGGCCTAGGCCTACCTAGGGAATTTGAATTTGGATTTGATTTGAATTTTTATGTTTTTTTCAATTTCAAAATTTTAGAATCACACCAGCAGACATGATAGGCAATAATTTTTAATGTTTACTATAGGCCTACAGCACATCCTTTAGGCCTAAAATTACATGAACCTCTTGCGTAGTTGAAATGTAGGCTACAAGAACGAGTTTCAGCATGTTCCGAGTCGCTGGAAGGAGGCCTACTGTTTTATTTCATTTTCATAACATTGGCCTAATAGTTTTTAGTTTTAAGTAGGTTACCCTAGGCCTACTTAACTTTTTTCTAATTAGGAGGAATTGCAGGATAGGCTCAATCTTTTCTTTTGTAGCCCCAAAAAGCATTGGCCAGGCCTAGTTTAAATTTAAAAAATAAATGGTATCATAGCCCTAGTCCTAGAATCCATAGGCAGTAAGGTTTTAAATAATTTACCAGGCCATTAATCTACCTGCAGCTGTAGGCCTAGGCATACGGTAGGCTACCGAAGAAATTTTGCTCGAATCGAAGAATTTTCAAATTCTCCTATTTTTCTTCAACTAACAAATCTTAGGATCATACCATCTGACATGATAGCCAATCATTTTTAATGTTAACTAGATACGGTACCTACCGGTCCATCCTTTAAGCTTAAAATTACATGAACCTTTTGCGTAGGCCTAGTTGTAATGTAGGCTACAAGGAGTTTCAGCATGTTCTGAGTCGCTGGAAGGAGGTCTACTGTTTTTATTTAATTTTCATCTCATAACATTAGCCTTAAATTTTTAGTTGTAGGCCTAGAGACTGGAGGTAGGGCCTAGACCTAGTCTACAACAAAATCTCAGATTTTCTGACATTACCGGTATCCCACCTTATTTTTTCCAATTAGGAGGAATTGCAAGAAAATTCTTTTCTTTCATAGCCCAAAAAGCTTAAGGCCTAGTTTAAATTTTAAAAAAAATGTGTTAGGCCTATATGGTAGACTTATTAGCCTTAGTACCTAGACCTACTACTAGAAGCCATAGGTAGTAAGATTTTAAATAATTTATTCAGGCCATAAATCTAGGCCTAGGCCTTCAGTACCGGTAGGCCTACCGAAGAATTTTAAAATTCTGCTATTTCTTCCTCAATTTTCAAATCTTTGGATCACACCAGCTGACATGATAGACGTAATAATTTTTAAAGGTAACTACAGTAGGCCCTAGGCCTACATCCTTTAGGCCTAAAATTTCAATAACCTTTTGCGTAGTTGTAATGTAGGCTTGGTTACTACAATGCGTTTCAGCATGTTCCGAGTCGCTGGAAAATACGTAGACTACAAGTAATTGGTATCCGCTAATTGTAATCTGTGGCCGCTAGGCCTAGGCCTATACGGCCTACTTCTAGTCTACAAGGACCACAGATATGAAGGTGTAGGCCCTACATAGTCTAGGAAATCGGTAGGCCTATGCCTAGGCCCTAGGCTAAGAAAATAGTAGGCCTAGGCATTTGAAAAAAGAAAATACTTTTCTAGAATATCATCTTGGGGGCACTTCTTCGGTTGGTAGGGGCTAGGCTTGCCCCCAACTTTTTAACACTGTGATATAAGGGGAAAAGCCAAGGTTAGGGGGAGGGGGCGCGAAGCGCGTATGTTTTACAAATCTTGGCAAGGGAGGCTAGCTTGCTAATCTTGGTGACAGGCCTATGCGTGGGCGAGAGCATGGCCAACTAGGCCTAGGCTAGGCCTACCTATAGGCCTACCTAGGGCCTTGCCACTAGGAGTAGCCTAGGCAGAGACAACTATTATTCGCGCTTAATTTCTAGGACTAGGCCTAGACCCTAGCACCTACCCAAAAAGGAAAGCCTCGGGGCCTAGAGCATAGAACCATGTGTCTACCCTAGCAGTCACATTGATACAATAATCGTATTTAATGGCATGTGGCAACATTTGATTATTTGTTATTGTTGTTTGTTGCAACATATATTGCAAATGAATTGAACTTCGAATGACAGTGTGCGGGTAGGGCCTATGCAGTGCCTGAATGTAGGCCTATCCAGTTCTGTTTGCAACAACTGTGGTTTGCCAATACCCACTGTGCCGCTCGCTCGGTAGGCCTAGGGCCTAGGCCTAGGGGCCTGGGGCCTACACCCTCACTTGTCATTAGGCTTTTAAAGTAGCTCTTACCTTTAAGATCCAGCATATTATGCAATTTGTAGGAACTCGTAACGTGAAGAATCTTTTCGGCAATAGTTTGAAGTTCCTAGTCGCAACACGCCAACACAACAGACGTCTTGGCATTTCTAATAACACTCGCGGAACGCGGCAAAACTATCGCAGAAGTTTCGCCATAAGGGCATTTACGATCACCAACACTCATAATAAGTTATAGCACTTCTCAATTACAGTAAAATAAAATAGCACACGTATGAATAGAATATTAAAACAATTAAGAAACTAAACTGTCATCTCGTCGAGCTCGCCGGCGACGCCATTGATGCCTTGCTTGTGATGCTTGTGATGATGCTGCGCTTCTAGCCAGTGTAGCCAACAAAATAGCAGAAAAATATGAAACTTCCAGTATGGCAAACTTAATAAATAAATAAATAACATATTTCAACAATATCACTCATCGCATGTTGAACAAATACAAATTAGGCTGTTCTCAATTAAAAATCGTTACAATCGGAGAAAGCATGTAGGTGTTATAAGTCGAAGAAATGTAAAATAAAAAAATAAAAAAACGAAAAACTGCGATTTTCATGAAAAATTATTTTTTGATTGCGCTCAAATTTCACACGAATATATTAATTCATAAAATTAAGGTTCTGTGAAACAATCATTACAATCAGATAAAGCAGGTAGGTGTTATAAGTCAAAGAATGTTTAAAAAATAGAAAAAATCCTAAAATTGTGATTTTCATGAAAAATTATTTTTTCGATTGCGCTCAAATTTTACAAGAAATATTTATTCATTAAATAAAAGTTCTTTCAAAAATCATTACAATCGGATACGGACGGTAGGTGTTATAAGTCGAAGAAATTTTTTTAAATCGTAAAAAATCGTAAAATTGCGATTTTAATGAGAAATAATTTTTCGATTGCGCTCAAAAACGTGGCAGCTCTTGGTTCAGAGATTTCGAAGGCCTCCATAAAATTTCATCGCAATTGGAGTATCGGTTTAGCCGGAATCGTGCTAACAGACTCACAATAATACAGAAAAAAAAAGAAAAAAAAAAACATCCGGGATTTTTTTCTCCAGTGTAGTGAAATGGAATCTTCGCTTCGCTCACTACGCTCGCTACGCTCATCCAATTATTAACATTTACAGACAACATTATATTGGCAAAAGATGACATGATTAATATATTAATAATATTGTATGAAAAAATTAATACATATTATAATAAATAGTTTATTCATACACACAATCACACAACTTTTCAGTCTGAAGAAGGTAAAATAATGAAGACCAATTTAAATAATAAAAATTGAAAACATTAAGCAAAGGAGTAAGCTTATAACTACTATTCACTCTTAAAAACTACAACTATTGATCCCGAAGAGTGAGGCTGTACATTCAACAACTACTTGCTCTCAATAGTGAAATATAAATGATTAAGTTTGTTCTAAAGTAAATAAAAATACTATTCTACCACAATAGTAAAATCATAATCATTTTCACTCTCAATAGTAAAATGAAAAATCTCGAAACACTATTGGCAGGCAATAGTAAATTTATAAAAACTATTCACTGTCAATAGTAAAGCAAAACAATTTTTTTTAACATTAACATACTATTGGCCGGCAATAGTAAATTTATAAATACTATTCACTTTCAATAGTAAAACGAAAAAACTATTCATTTTGAATAGTACATTTTCACAAGGGCTTGTAGGGGGTGCAGGCGAGGGGAAGGCGAGGGGAGGGTTTGGGCTAGACTATCCCAGCCATCCCACCACTGCGACCACAGTCTTCCTTCCACACAATTTGGAAATACGGGAAAAGTGGTTCCCGGGTCGAGTTGATACGGGAAGCGGGAAATGACTGGAAAATACGGGAATTCCCGGGAAATACGGGAGACTTGGCAACCCTAGAATAAACATTTTTGTGAATTGTGAATTGAAATTGAAATCTTTGCCCCAGTCGAACCTCATAATTCTAATCTTTTGATTTTGATTTTCTAAGGTTGGTAGGTGTGTTCTGGCTGTTATAAGAAATTGTTTGCAATACAGTATTTTTTTCTGTTGTGCAGCGTTGCCTCATTACAGCACGAGGTTGCGTGTATGGACATCACACCGTTGCAAGAAGCAGCCACGCATGCTGACATTGTTGCTGTTGGACTATGGACAGACATCTCGGCTCGTATTCTCAAACTACCGGGGCTAGAGGAATTGAATAAGGAGTTCCTGGGCGGAGGTAGGCTACATTTGACATAATTTTGTGTATTATATTTACTGCTGCTAATATATGCTCTGCTATTTACTGCTAGCAAGTGACCAGGCATTTGATGATAATTAGACGAGTGAGCGAAGCGAATGAGGATTCTGTTACGCTCTACTCGATCGGGCCTTGGCCGTGAGCTTTGTCCAATGTATGTATGTTAAATGTCTGTCTGTCCGGGCTCATACGGCCAAACGGGCAAAAAGATTGAGCTGAAATTTTAAACACACATCCGTGACCAGGTAACTGAGAACTGCTAACAAAATGAGCAATATCTGTTGCGATTTAAGCTCGCAAGAAATAAAAATGTGAAAAATTTGAACTTAGATTGCAAATGTTTAAAATACCCATTAGTAAAATAGAACACAGCCTGTGAAAGTTTGCAATCAGATGAACCAAGTAAATGTTTTATTATTATTTTGTTTTCATTTCTTCTGTCATTCTGTAAATGATGCTGGGCCATTGCTGGCTATCAAGGATACTATTATACACTTCGTTTGGGCTGGTGATGATCTACAAGAAACAGTGCGACGTATTTTATCTCGCAAACATCAGCTGGTAAGTAGGGTAGTATATTACTTTCCGAAACTAGAATGCGAGCTCTGGCAGTCGTTGTCGGGGACCCCCATATTCTCTGACGACCTTCCCAACGACGACGACCAGGACAAAACGAACGATGACAAAGACGATGACGACCACGACGCGAGAACCCTCCCTTTTCTTTCACCTTTACCCGTGGCTATTTCTGACCAGCACCAGCATGGGATTTTCCTCCCTATATCCTCTAGGTAAGAGTGGTGATTTTTGACCTAGCGGTTGTCGCACCCTTAATCCAAACTAAAACTAAATTGGGACGTATGGGACCAGCCTTTTCATAATAGGACGACGACAAACGGTTGACGCACCCTGAAACCAAAAAACTAAAAACCACTTTCTCTGTTTGCCTAGGCCTAAATATTTTTTTTTTTGGGTTTATTTGGATTAAGGATGCGTCAACCATTAGGTCATAATGCACGACTCTAGCCTAGTGGATGGGGAGGATTGGCACATGCTGGTCAGAACCAGCCATGGGTAAGGGGAGGAAGGGGGATTTCTCACGTCGTGGTCGTCATTGTCTTTGTCATCGTTCGTTGTGTCATTGTCACCTTCGTCGGAGAGGTCGTCAAGGGAAAGGGAGAGGTGTCCCCGACGACGATTGCCAGAGCTCGCCTCTGGTTTTGGGGAGTATAGTATACTTCCCTCTTATTAGCTAATGTTTGCGAGGTGGACCTTTTCTCTTCTATCGCCTTTTACGATTAGCAGAGCAATGCTCTGGGCCAATTCTACCCCGAACCCAGACGGAATCGTCTTTAATTTTTCATACATTGATGCTGGAGGAAGTACCTGTTCTAAGGGTCATACATCGGCCGTTCCATTTAGCCTGGGGTGAAGCCTATCTGTTCAACAAGGGTCTGTGACCACAAATGTTTGTATAAAGATTATACTAGGGAAACGCCAAAGTCGTTGTTAGACGAGTGAGTGAGCCATGTGTTTAGTCACCACATTACAACACACACATTACACACACATTACTTTTCTTCCGCCTACCTTAGACCTCCCTAGCCTATCATTGGCTAAAGTGGCGCATTATGGCCGGACAGTTGATGTGCCCTTAAACTTAAAAACTTAAAAACCCTATTATTTATACCACAATATAATTACCTAACTTAAATCCAATTAATGTTCACGGGTACTCAACACGTGGCTCTCTCACTCGTCTAACAACGACTTTGGCGTTTCCCTAGTTGATAATGTGAATACCTATCCTAGGCTATAATAAAATAGCATAATTTTAATTTTGTTGATCATTATGAATACCTAATTAATTATGAAAATTGAAAATATAATACGTATTTGAATGGAGTCTTACCGTGAATAAAATTGACTAAACAAAATTTGCAAAAAGAAAGTGAATTTCTTGTACATTAAAAAGGAAGCAATTATTAATTGTTGGATGGTTTATTGTCTTGAGGTTACTAATTATTCATTTCTTAAAGGTAGGCCTATATGTTTGGGGCACTTGTAACAAGTAAATTTTGAAATCTTTAGTAGAGGGTTCACTAAATCTTTGTTTTTTCATCTGAATAAAACATGATTGATGATAAGATTGATAGCATTGCAAAAATATATTGTAGATCTTTGGAATGCTGGAATGGAACTTGTTAGGGATGTCAGAAAGCGTGTATTTCACTAAACGTTTACACCCTGGTTACAAAAACGTGTACACGTTTGCCGTTCACATTACTAATCGACGATGTTACAACAAAAAATTTCCTCCAAATCGCGTGATTTCATGGAATTCCAAGACGCTCAAATTGTTTTTTTTTCCGATCGCGAGCTATGACACAGTACAGACAATACACGGCGTCATAAAAACCCTCCCTCCCCCACGCGTGGCGGTCACTATGATTCTAGTGGTCCATATACATTGCTGTGGTACCCTCTCCTCTTCAGCATGTCTTTGTGAAGTTTGATGTCAGCAGATGTTTTGATAGTTACAGCCATGTTACAGCATTATTCAAGTGTCTGATATTTATTATTACGTGACAACATGAAGGCCTTAAGAGCGTGACCGTGAGATTGTTGAATGATCTTATACAGAATTCGGCGCGGGTTGGGTGTGGGGGGGGGGGAGCAAGAGATAGCGGGGAACAAGGCTTGACCTTGAGTGAACTATACGATTTCGGTTGCACTCGAGATAAAACACACTTACAACAACAACACGGTGCCAATGCACCGAATTTAGTAATCATAGCGCAGAAACACTAAAAAATTAGTGTTCTGCCCGGTCGTAATGACGTTTGACAGTTTGACTGTAGGCCTAGGAGTTTGCGATGATTCAAAGCTGCCGATGTGAAGACGGTTAGGGTGTTGAATTTGGAGACTACTCGCGTGTATGAATGAAACAATGACTGTAAATTGGTTCATGAGAAAACACAGTTCTGCTGGTTGCACACAGGATAAAAATAGCATAAAATAAAAATCGTTTACTGATCAAGGATAATTGGTAAACATGTACACGTTTACACGTAGGCCTACCATCCCTAGAACTTGTTTATATAATTTAGACCCAACCTACACATGGTTTGCTATTTTTTACAGAAATAATCCCACGTTCAATTCTGATGACATGTTTCGAAGGCCTTAACTACTTACTGTGCGCACTTGGTGACGGATCTATGTTCTACTTCCAGCTACAAAAACACAATGGACAACTGACTGACAAAAAGAAAGTAAGTGGATGAGAAATATTTCTTTGATTGTCCCCAGATTCATAACATATCCAAGTTCGGTGATTTCGAACGTTCTCAAAAAGTTTATTAAGATCAGAGAAGCCGTTTGCCTGTTCGCGGGCCAAATAAATATTGCAGTAAAAATAAAAGACCCGTTAAAATATGATTTATTATTTAAACCAATTATTATATCAGTTTTGTTGACGTTAAACTTTTAGGCCAATCATGTTTGATTTCATTTTCAAATTTTATTTTTAAAAAGTTTTTTCTTGTGCAAAGTTGGCCTCTTTAGCCATTCTTCTGTCTTGCTATCCAATATAAGACTGTCTCCTTTTCTAACCTGCTCAGTTTATCGGGCAGGGAGTCAATGTCACTCTTGAGGGCGGCGCATCTAAAGAGATGCGCTCTGTCTTGGTCTTCTAAATTACAAAGTTTACAGGTGGCCGGTTCGTTGGTAATATTAAAACGGTGCAGGTGGTGTTGCAAGACGTCGTGACCGGTTGCAAGCCGGAAATGGGCGGTGGCCGTCTTTCTCGACCAGTCTTTGTCTGGCCCTTTCTTGATCTCAGTCCACCAGTTCTTTAGTCGTGAAGTCTCTTCTGTGGTGTTCATAAAGATCTTTTTTGTGGTTGATTTGATCTTAGTTTTGACATTTTTGTTTATGGTGTTATTTTCATTATCATCATCATCATTATCCATCGCCGTTTCCTGCTTCTGGCAGGGTCAGCTTGGGTTTCGCGACCAAATTCTTCCACTTCTTCCTATCCTCCCACAATCGAGTCTCTGCTACATTCTTCCAGCTCTCTCCTCTAGTATGTAGGTCTCTTGCTATGGTCTCCTTCCATCTCTTCCGTGGTCTCCCCCGTCTTCTTATACTACAGTGAAATCAATCCATGAAGTATCATACAGATACCGTATTGACCCGAATATAATATGGTCTCGCATATAATACGGGTAGTGATTTTGAGAAGAGAAAACGAGAAAAAATACAAAAATAATGAAGCTGACAAAATAAAAATAGATAGTTTTAACCCTCCGTCACTTGCGCGGAAATTCTTAACACCATTCCTCGCGTGGGGTTTCTCGAACCCCAAATTATTTTGGGCTGTGATTAGTGCAGTAGGATGTTTTGGGTATTTCTTTCTGTGCTCATATGATTTGTGGAACTACTATGTAGGTGGTTGTTACTGGGAGGACAGTGAAATAAAATGCCAATGAACTTTTTTGTATGAAATATTTTTTTATTATACGTATTGTAACTGGAAGGCCAATTGAGCACCCTAGACTACAGCAAGCCTTACTAACTGCCTCACGTTCAGGGCACCAATGGCAACAAAACACCTCTTTGGATCTAATCAACCTACACGACAACGTACTGTTCTTTAATCTCGGGGGTTTTTGAATACGAATCGTGCCTCACTGGTGGTCCGTCAAAGTGGCCCACGCACTCCAAACTATCTCTGCATACGAGACTAATAAGTGAGAAAATGTCCACACTAGCAAAACAATTAGATACAAACATGTATAGCGACAGTGGGGGATGCAACGTAATACAATTTCTACCCTCAAGGGGTTAGTAGAGGTACCTTGACCTGGTGCGCTAGCGCTGAGCTGCGCCACACCCAGAGAGCTGCAGATGTCCAGTAGTCGCTCGAAGGTCCCGCTCGTTCTGAACCTTTTTATTAAAGTTACCCAACGTATTGCAAAACAGCTGAAGGCTCTGAATATTTGATTTTATATGAGGAGTATTCAAGGATGTGCATGCAATATTCAGTGAAAGATGAGTTAAAAGTAGGGGTGGACCGATACCATAATTTGCCGATACCGATACCGTTTATTTGTTTACCGATACCGATACCACTTTATGCAGTAGGCCCCATTTGACTAGGCCTACTTTCTAAAAAGTAAAAACTACAACAAACAAACAATAAAGAATAAAAAAAATTAACACAAATTAAAATGTTATCACTTTCCTGTTTTATTTAGAACTAGGCATACACTTTGCCTACATGCGTAGGGACTACACCACCCACACAACTTACAAAAGTAAAACAAAGGAATAAGGAACTAGGCCTAGGCCTAGCCTAGCCCTAATGAAGATCAATAGCATGATGCATTATTTAATTAAATTATTTGATTTTAGTCTTAGATGTAGGGTCTAGGCCTAGTCCAGGGCCTTAGTCCTAGGCCTAGTCCCAGGGCCTTAGTCCTAAGCAAACTTAAGTTTTAATCTAGGCCTAGGCCTACCCTAGGTCCACAACTTCACAATATAATTAAATAAATCTCTATGAAGGCTAGGCCTAGAATTTGTGTAGGCTATTTTACGTAATGCACAGGGCTAGGGCCTAGGCCCTACCTGTAAATCCAGAAGAAGTTGAAGGCTGAGGGCTTAGAGAACGCCTTGGGGTTTGTAGTAGGCCTATCCCAAGTGAATCTAGAGGCAAACAATTGTCTTCCCTTTCATTCTCGTTATCCGAGTCTGGTTTAGCCGTACGCGATTGTTTTCTAGGCATAGCTGGGCCAACCTCGTCAGATGGGCAAGGCGTGGGCTCAATTAGAATGCTTGAATGGTATCGAGCAATATGCTTTTTCATATTGCTAGTGGTGAAGCTCTTGGCGTTGTTACCGCCTCGCGAGACGTATTGCTTGCACAACATACAAAGAGCACGTTGCGGGTTGCTTGCATTTTCTCTAAAGTACTTCCAAACTTCGCTCCGCTTTTTTACCGACATTTTAAACTCTTTAATTTCTCGTTACGAATTCATCAAAAGTAAAACAAACAACAATCACAAACACGTCATCCGTCATACGATGCGATAATGCGGGCGCGGAAACAGCCGACAGCGACTTTGATAGATCGAACTCGAAGTCGAAGGTGCAAGTCGATAGAATAGCAACGCACTCTATCGGAGACTCGGCGCACCGCGCTCGCGGCAAGTAGCTCAATCTAACGGTAGACTTCAACACTACGTACGTACGTACGTAAATTGACGAGATAGTATCGGATTTGGTATCGGCAAAATGTTCCGATACCGATTCTACCGATACCACAGGTATCGGCCGATTCTCAATATCGGTATCGGTCCACCCCTAGTTAAAAGCAGTTTCATTATAATTTCAAAACACTTGGCAAATACTAAATACTGACATACCGGTTTTTGAAGCTTTGTTAGATCCAACTATGCAAGTTATAACTAAACATGTATAAACCCTGATTAAAATAACATTGATTATAATAAAAGACATTATTTATAATAATATGTATATTAGTGGTTCCCTATCTCCATGTCGTTTCTTGATGAGGGGTAGGGGGAGGGCGATGCCTTCTTAAACTGCGATGCACAGGGTGGGAAGGGGGTGGCCATCTTGAGCTCTCCGATACACGGACGAACGGCTGGCGCCCGCTCCTGCTGCTGTGTTGGGGTCACGTTCCAGTGGCGCACCAAATACCTGGCCATCCTAAGCTATCGCCATTAGGCCACTATGTAGAACCTCGAAGCTCTCTGCTTCTCATACGATTCGGAGGGCTTACAATAAACATAGATTGGTGATGATGACTGATGATGATGATGTAGATTGCGCAACTTTGGTTGACCCACGTGGCTGGTCATACCAAAGCTTGAAATACACGCGAAAATACTGATCCCGAAAGGCGATTTAATAAAACTTTGTGTGCATTTGCATGCCACTCCCGTATGGTGTTGAGAGAGAATATACCATTGTAGTGCGAGATCGTTATGTGTTACACGCGTATGGCTACTGTTCCTGGCCATGTGGCTGGCCTGATATCTGGCTATCGCAATGTAATTTGACGTAGAGTTAGCTTGAAAAACATACTAAAAACTCTGGTACTGGTACCGGCATCACTATGAGGTATAGCGACTCGTTAACCATTCTCACTTTTGGGATACTTTCCATACTTGAGGAAAACACACGCAAAATTTGCACTCAAAGGTTGACTCGATTGCCTGCTGCTGTGATTCTAGTTGAAGTGGCCGATCTGTTGTTCAGATACCACGAACTTTTTGCTTTCCTACCCCACCTCCAGGGAGAAACTTGCTTCTATCCTCTGATTGGGACTCAGGAGCACCGCGAACTTAACTTTGAAAACTATTGGTCCAGAGGTACCGCACACACTTGCAACTTGGTAAGGAGATTTCCCTCCACTCTCCGATCACAAGACCGGTATTCCCGTACTAATGCCATCCGCGCTTGCCATTGCCTTAGCCAAAAATGAAACCAGGCAAAGCGTGTAATTTGCTAGCTCGTTGGCACATTCCTGAGCCACAAAATGTAGAAAAATGCAGCTTCTAGGCCCACCTCAACTCTCTGGCTGGCAGGGTGTTGCAGAAACCACCGTCACCTCTATTACCATTTACCAAAAACAAAAACATTTATCTAGGCCTGGCTTGCACCAGCCTGGATAACCAGCTAGTTACACTGTGATCTCTGATAGATCGTTAATTTGCATGTGATATGCAAATAACCCAAATTGAAAACAATGAAACTTACAAAATATGAAAATTATGCAAATTATATTAATAAAAACAAAAAAATTACTGGCTGAGGGCCTAAATAAAAAGGGCAGAGGCTGTACTGTCACAGTATTTTTCAGATTAAAAAAATAGACATTTTCAAAATATTCAAAAAAGGTGTCAAAAAATGAAATTTTAAGTCTTGTTTTACTTTTTAGTAATAAACATGAACCAGTTAGTAAATTGCAAGAAGAATTTTTCCAAAATTTCAGCCAAAATAGCATTGTTTCTGTATGCAGTTACAGTAACGTGATCACTCGCGCGGGGTTTCAGCAACCCCAGCCACGTTCAGACCGGCAATATAACAACACTAAAAGCCCTATTGATTAGAGGGTTAAAAATTTTGCTAACAGATAGAGTGACTTGAAGGTACTGAGAATCTAGAGAGCTTTCTATGCGAGTTGACTTAGAAAAGTTTTACAATGCAAAAATTACAGCTGAGCAGGATTATGCCATTCGACTGACTTGAACACATCAGCACTTGCCGACAGACTGAAGTGCGCTTTGCTTGCATCATCGCCCGGGAGTAAGACCAGCTGCAAAATGGGTGGGTGTGGGTGCACTTGCACTCAATGGCTGTTTCCACTCTCTTCAGTTCTTGATTACTACACATTTAAAGCAACCAGGAAATTAGTAGTGAGAGGTAAAGCACCCATCATCATCATGGTCTCCGCGGAAATAGACTGCTGGAATAACGACACGTAAAATTACAAATGTAATGGGCATGAAAGAAGAACCGGGTCTTAAATACGGATTTGGGTGCCCAGGATATCTCTAATGTACTTAATCTGTTCACAGGTTACTTTAGGTACACAACCCACTGTGCTCCGCACATTCCGATCCCTCTCCACAACGAACGTATTTGCCTGCTCAGATCGGCCGACAGTAATCTACTCATCCAATCACAAACTGGTCTTCTCAAACGTAAACCTAAAAGAAGTTAATCACATGTGTTCCTTGAATGCTGAGGCATACCCTGACAGGTAGGCCTATTATTTCTCCTTTTCTATGACTTTGTAGGGCTGTAACTATTTATAGGTAGTTACTAGTTATCAGTTTTGAATATTGCTAATCATTAGGCTAATTCATTTCGAATTGATACATTTACAGTTTCAGAATTAACATTATTTTATTTATTTTAACATAATATAGGCCTACATGAGAATGTTTAATTATTTTGTTATGGATAATATATTTGTGTGAACATCATCTCAAATATATACGGTACTATACAGTTTCCGAACACCTGAAGTAGTGGTGTGCAGGGTTCCCGAAATGTTGTGTAGGTTTGGGTATTTGAGGGGCGCTACATTTTTTCGTGTAGCACAAATCTAGCTTCGCTACATCTGAAGTAGGGGTGTGCGGGTACCCAACATTTCGGGTCAGGTATTTATAGACCGACCTACACCTACGGAACACAATTTTCGGGTACTATTTTTAGGGGATTGTGGAGGTGCTGGTCCAGGATTTAAGCAATCTTTTGTGGAGGTGCTGGTCCAGGATTTAAGCAATCTTTTGTGGAGGTGCTGGTCCAGGATTTAAGCAATCTTTTGTGGAGGTGCTGGTCCAGGATTTAAGCAATCTTTTGTGGAGGTGCTGGTCCAGGATTTAAGCAATCTTTTGTGGAGGTGCTGGTCCAGGATTTAAGCAATCTTTTGTGGAGGTGCTGGACCCCAGTCCAGACTGAACATTACTCGTGCGACATGTCGTAAAATTCAGTGGAGGTTATTGTTGTCGGGTGTTTATGTAGCAAACCACCACCAATCTTAGCAAATTTACCAATCTTGAAAAGTCATGCAACCCAAAACTATCATTTTTCTATAAAATATTTATGCATCATCATAGCTCTTAACAATCACAACATACCTAGTATAGCAACTATGTGTAATATGATAAGTTCAATCCCCAGTCAAGCCAACTTTTACGACAATTGCTACAGATCTACTAACACCACATAAGCCCTGGCCAAAATACAGTAAGAACTCTCTTATCCGAGTTGGATGAGACCGGGGGCACCTCGGATTTGCGAAAAACTCGGATGGCGCGGTTCATTTGTTTATTTGCTCTCGTAGCATAGCCTGATGTGGTAAAATGATATATGACACATGTAATGGATAAAGGAACATAAAATACACACAAAACACTTCATAGAGGGTATACCAAATGATTTAATAGCTTGTAAATCAAGCTCACAAACACACTACACAATTAGGCCCTACATGTCGTAATAAAAACGTATGTCTAGGCCTAAACTCGACGCAGTAGGCCTAGGCCTACAATGCAAACATAGGCCTAGGCCTAGCTCTCTTTCTCATGTGGGAAAACCTCTCACTACTATGCCCGCGCTGAAGCTCACGACGCAAGATAAGTCTGGGAAAGAAATAAGATAAACCCAGGAATAACAATTCAATGCGTCGTGATTACGAATTTCGTGAATCGGTTGAAACATGATTGCATCTAGTTCCACAACGACCATCTTTGAACAGCTGTGTCAGTGTGTGAGATGGCTGGATCGTATGCGCACGCGCAGGCGCGCGACGCACACTAACCTCTATATGCTCAGTGGGTGGCACTGACGCTTACCGACGATGCGCCCGACGCACACTGACCACTGAACTCTATATGCTCAGTGACACTGATGCACACTGCTCGAAAGTCGAGATATATCGCCGATCTATCTTCTTTGCACTCACTCGTAAGGCATGCCTACAAATGTATGCGAGTACATTTAAAAAAGTGCGGCGCGGCGTCTGTAATTATTTTTATGTTTTATTTACGTATTTAAAACTTTAATTTTTTTTTTTTTTTTTTTTTGCGGCTCGGTTAACCCGGTACATCGGATAAGAGGAGATCGGATAAGAGAGTTCTTACTGTAGACGAGTCCAAGTCAACTGAAATGCAGGTAATTCAGTGTACGCATGAACTACGGTTTAAGACAAGAGGTGGGCGGCAGTGAGGTGATATCAATCCCTCGGCCGTAAGCTTATTAGGGAGATGTGTTCCTCACGGCTGCCGGCGAGAACTGAGCCGTAAGGGGCCCGTATCTACGGCACACACCTAAAACAAAGAATGAACTTGGCCCGGAGGCGCACTCACACAATGGCGCGGGCCACAGTGGTCTTGGTACATCTATATCATTTAATAAAAATAATATTATGTATAAGATAAGGTCAATGCGTAACTTATTTCTAGGTTAAGCTTGTTATTTGTGCTTATTTTTTTTTGCAGTTTGGCTTTGGCTACCGATACCTGTGTTACTATTGGAACAATAGATGAAATACAAAAGCTTCACATTCGAACAGTTCCTTTAGGAGAATCACCTCGGCGGATAGCCTATCAAGAAACCTCACAGGTACATGCAACTGTTTGAATAAGCACTATTAATGAATTCCATAATCTCGCAATCTGAAATCCAACCTTTTAAAATGTCTGTTTGTGTCGGCACTTCATCTATCCGAGTGCTTTGGTAGCTATTGATATGTTGAAAATATTACTGTACTTCTAAATAGTTTGGCCGTTGATAACAACATCATCCGCTTTTCAGATGCCATTTATGCAATGCTCAGATTACGACCGTGAATTTTTAAAAAAAAATTGCACTTGCGACGCTTGGTAATGAAAGTTAGGTTAGCAAATAATATCATAGAAGTAGAACCCAATTTTTGGCTCTGAAAAAGAAAAGCAATAATAAAATCAAGAATCTCATAAACTTTGGCTGCTGGTGGTTGAACTGCTCAACTGAATGTTTGAAATCCGTGTAGATGAAATTTCTTCGTTACAGTATTACACAGAACACCACACCCTAGCCTGATCTTGGGCTATAAATTCTAGGCTACGGTATATTAGAGCCCAGATCACCTATCAGAAGTTAATTCTCATCATTCTAATTATTCTGGTTGGTTCGTTCAGATGTCCTCCGCTTTTCAACGTCCATGTCGGAGCTCGGCATTTAAGGTGTCTTCCGATAGCGAGTCATTCAGTCACTGCCTGCTTTGCATACGAATGTGCAACTTAAATCTGTAGCCTCTTTCTTGTACCATTGATGAAATGTTTATTTTGGAACATTCTGCCACAGCTTTTTAGTTTTTACCAAAATTAACAAGAACAGAGCAATTTGTAAACGCTAAAATTAAACCCGAGCACCAAAATTATGCCCCCCCCCCCCCATCTTAATGACCCAACAAAAACACAGACACAGTTGAAACACAGTTGATAGACTGAAGGGCACTTGCGTCATCGGTAGGGCCACATAAATTTTGCATGTGGGATAAATGTGAAATGTTGAAAAATGAAGGTTTTTCACTTTTCTTTTTCAAGGTATTTTGAGCTATTATAAAGCATTTTTGAAAATGCAACAAACTGCAAAATTCCCGTGCTTCTGCAAAATATCTGCATAATTGCGAAATATCAGTAATATAACCATGTAATTGCTAAATATACACGAATCAGTCACCCGAATTCCGAGCCGGCTGGACTGCACGTGGTTACTTCTCTCTTCCCCCCGCCCACGGTCCTAGGCACAGCTTGGGCTCTCGTGAGTGAGAGAGCTTGAGCGCACTGCACCGTACGGTTGCGCAAACTGTTGTTTTTCGAATGCTACGCGCGGGAAAACGTCGCATTTTCTTGAACTACAAGATGCGAACGGAAATTCTTCGGTGACGTACGCGGCGGAACGTTTCCCGGATCGATTATCGATAATCCAATAGCTCGAACTTCTAAAATTTTGTAATTAACCACTCGTTCTGAAGAACCTCAATACAGAACGGCTGTATAAAAACATTTTTTTTAAAATTAAATACCTATTTTATAATGGTTTGATCTAAATCTTTGTAAGATTTACCTTTGATTTTATTATCCTTAGTCCCTAGTTACAATGTAGCCTGCAGTTCAATCCACTTTTATAGAATCTCTTTTAAGAAGGCACTTGCCGCTGCTGCACAAGATTATTTATTTAGCTTAGATCTATGCTAGTATACCATTTAGAAGTAGATTTATCTTAGCAATATCATAGCTTTCCTTTACAATTCAGTGTTTACTTGAGTCTTCTGGCTCTATTAGTTTGGCAATCAGACCTTTTCCTGATCCAAAATTTCATCATGCAGAAATGTGTGAACAATGTTTTATGCCCAGTTCTGTTTGGGAAGTGCCCTCTCAACAAAATTCAGGGTTTAACAAATTAAGAATCAGGAATTGTCAAGTTTGTTAAAAATGGACTCAGCTGTAATTTGATGCACTTTGTATTATCGTATATCTACCGACCGTCATGGTAACCATGTTTTTACCTGTTTATCTTGTGTGTTACGAACAGACTTTTGGTGTGCTGACGATGCGTATCGACATTCAGGACCCGACGGGCTTGATCCCCGCCCGCCCGAGCGCTAGCACACAGACACAGAGCACCACTTGTTCTGCCTCGTCGTCGCTGTCATTACTGAAACCCAGTGCAACCGGCGCTGCCAACGTTGCCACAGAATACGGACAGGAGGTGGAGGTACATAACCTACTTGTGGTAGACCAACACACATTCGAAGGTACATATCTAGAGATAATGATTTATAGCTTTTATTTTTAAAATAGCACTTATAGCTTCCATTTTATATTTATGTGGTGTTTCTAGCAAAATATGATAACTGCAAGGAATGGGAGTCATCAATAGTAGAGGCCTAGGTACATTTAAAATGCAGTTTGATGTTTTCAACTAGTCCATTTTACCAATTCCAGACCGAACATATTTTGTAATGTTGCCTTGATGTTGAGATATTTTTGTGATTTGTTCTTCCTAATGTATTTCAGTATTACATGCTCACCAATTCATGCAGTCTGAGTACGCTCTCAGTCTGGTCTCCACGAAGCTCGGTGAAGACCCCAACACATACTTCATTGTGGGCACTGCTCAGGTGAACCCCGAGGAGAGTGAACCCAAGCAAGGTCGCATCATCATCTCGCACTTTGTCGACGGCAAACTAACCCAGGTCCACGAGAAGGAGATTAAGGGAGCGTGTTACTCGCTTGTGGAGTTCAATGGACGACTTCTGGCCAGTATTAATAGCACGGTAAGGTTTGACTTGCCTTCGGGATGTCTCGTTATGTACATGTTGAAACTGTAGAATACTAAGTTACAAACAATAAATTTATGATCAGAATATACCCACTCTGTCACATAACTGATTTTCAGATATTTGTGGAGTAGTTTATTCATGGGTATTTTATTTCTTAAAGAATTCTACATAATTTAGAGAGCCTAATGTCATCATCATCATTATCCATCCCCGTTTTCTACTTCTGGCAGGGTCAGCTTGGGTTTCGCAACCAAATTCTTCCACTTCTTTCTATACTCCCACAATTGTGTCTCTGCTGCATGCTCCCATCTCTCCTCTAGTTTGTAGGTCTCTTGCTATGGTCTCCTTCCATCTCTTCCTTGGTCTCCCCCCACCTTCTTCTTCCTTCAATCCTTTTCTCATACATTCTCCTGGGCATCTTCTCTTCCATCACTTCTGTCATTTGTTTCATATGCTCAAACCATCTCGGCCGCGTCCTTCCCATCCTGTCACCTAACTTCTCCACCCCAAGCATCTCTCTGATGTTCGTATTTCTAATTCTATCTCTTCTTGTCTTGCCCACTGTGCTCCTCAGGAATCTCATCTCCGCCGCCTGTATTTGGCTTTCTTCTCTATCACCCATAGTCCAGGTTTCTGCCGCATATGTGAGGATTGGTATGAAGTAGGTCTTGTATAGTGTCATCTTGCACTGTATGGGTATTTCCCTATCCCACACCAGGCCTTTTACACACTGGTAGAAGTTACTGGCCTTTTGTATTCTGTTGATAATTTCATTTTTGATTTTCCCGCTTGTCATTATTTCACTTCCTAGGTATCCAAAACTCTCCACCACTTCCAAGGTTTCTTCTCCAATCTTGATATCTGCACGATAGTTCCTTACGTCTCCTTCTCCTGGCATAATAACAACCTTGCTCTTGATCACGCTTATCTTCATGCTGGCGTCTTCAATGTACCTCTTCCAGAGGTTCGTGTATCTCTGGATTACCTGCTCATACTCTGACCATGCCACGAAATCATCGGCAAACAGCATAACCTCTACCTCCTCCGTTTCCTCCATCTTACCATGTTGTGTATGTCATCCATCACTATTATAAATAGCAGTGGTGACAACACACTTCCCTGCCTCAGCCCTTGTGTTATCTGGAACCACCCTGACAGCCCAAACTGTGTTTTACGCAGCTTTCACATACTATGTACATACTTCTAACCCTGTCTATCAGTCCTTTGTCCACTCCTTTTCTTTCCAAGCTTTCCCAAACTACATTCCTTGGCACACTATCATACGCCTTTTCGATGTCTAGGAAGACTATATTCATTTTTCTACCTAGCACCCAACTTTTCTCCATAGCTTGTCAAAGTACAAATATCGGGTCGATAGTAGATCTTCCCCATCTAACCCCATATTGTTCTTCATTTAGTATAATATGGTCCTCCTCTACTCTCATCCTTCTGTCTATAGAGCGCTCCATCTTCTCATGTCCACTCTGGCGGCGAACGCTGGAAACGCGCTAGTGAGGATAGAATCTACACATGCTATCCTCGCGCGTAAGAAATTAACTTATTGTGATGTTCTATCGCGCACTACAACAAACAGCACCTACATGGAATCTAGTCTTCAACATCATATTTTAACAGAAACATAATTAATTCCGTGAAAAAATGCATTGGAGACACTGAAAACGTAATCAAACGCCGACTGGTTAACCAACTATACCTACTGTTATTTTGTTAGTTACACATTTCGTATGTTGAATATTATCTGTCCACAATCCACCTACCCACTTGCCATTAGAGGTGTATATTTGCTGAAGCCACTTATTGGAAGATAAGTGACTGAACACATGCACTGATTCATTATTTCGTGTAAGGAATCTACAAGAAATTACGGAAACAAAACACATTCCCTCTCACTTAGGTAATTCAGACAGATCTTAATAAAGAGTGGTCTTCATATTAATATATTAAATTCATACCTAGTTGGTAAGATTAATTCATTTTTGGCTTGGAACAATCAGTAGTCCTAGATTATATCACAATAAATGGGCTAAGTCCGGATTAACAAAACCCAACCTTGGCCGGGGATCGAACCCATGCCTCCCAAAAGACCACCGAGACCGCGGTAGTGTATTTGTTGCTGAATTATTGGTGCATTTTGTATTATAATATAGTGAATATCAAATTCTTATTAAATCACCACTCCCAGTTATATAGTCCGTGCCCGGCCAGAGGGAGACCATGGGTTCAATTCCTGTTTTTGTTTATAGTATTTATATTGGTATTTTCGTTATCACAATAAAACAATCAAATCCCCTCAAGAGTGGGTGAATAAGGTTTAAAAATTAAGTATTGCATTTTAATACCTCGGCTACCATGATTCCGAGAAAATTAAGCACAAGACCATGATTGTTGACTTGTTATTCCCAATGTTCTTTTATATTGGTGTTTTGTCCAGTAATTTTTTATTTTGCATTCTAATAATTTAGGAACGCATAATGTTTATTGTTTACTGCTTTATTGTCTTCACTCTTCACAAAGCTTGAGTGGCTTTATTGTTGTTGCTTGAATTGAAACGCTGTGTGCTACTCTAATATTGCATTACATTCCATATTAGGCCTATTATAGATTATAGAACATAACTAAATATTTTGCTTTGATATTAATAAATTTAGTCATTATATTGATATTATTTCAAAGTATGTTGGACTCTGTAACGTTGTACTCTGGAATAATACTACGGCCACAAAAATAAGCGGTTTATATCATTGTCTACGTTCACAGGCGCCCGAGACTATATCCGTAGGTATTTTAATTATAAATGCTGATATAAATCTATATAAATACTAGAAATACTTTTAAATAAATAAATACTAGATTTTGAATTCATAATGAGCCACATGATACCTATTCTATTCCCTCAAAACCTTATATATTTACACTGTGCTTGTGTAGGATCATATGGGTGTTTACAAAGGTATCCTCACTCGGCGGCCATGACGGTGCTACGCCCCCGCGACACTAGCGCATTCTCTAGGTGATTTGAGTCCTCTATAATATCTTTGATGTATGGTATAGTAGTGCAATGCCTCTGTAATTGCCACCCTTCTTTCTATCTCATTTCTTGTATATTGGTACAATCACTCCTTTCTCCCAATCTCTTGGCACCTTCTTTTCTCTCCATACCACTCTGATCACTATGTATAGTGCAGCATAACATAGCATAACAACTGGGCCCCCAACTTTGATCATTTCCACCACCAGTTCGTCAACTCCTGCTGTCTTCCCATTCTTCATCCTTTTTAATGCAATCTCCACTTCTTGCCAGGTCGGTCCATTCTCATCTGCTTCTTCCCTCACCCCTTCTAACTCTACATCTTTGTCTTCTGTTTCTGCTCCCACATTCAGCAATTGATTGAAATACTACTCTTTCCAAATTTCCTTGATCTCATCTGCATCTGTAATGAGTCTCTCCGAGTCATATGTTAGGTACCTTTGTCCCCCTCTTTCCTTCCTCTTACTCTTCACTATGCCATACAACATCTTCTTGTTTCCTTGTACATCTTTCTCCTAAGTCTAATGTAATCTCTCTAAAACCCATGTAGTGACAGTTGATATTTTTTTGTGTAACCTTCTCTATCTTTATTTTGTATTTTTTTGACAATTTGGTGGCCATAGTGTGAGGCGAACGGTGCTGCGATCCCTCGGGGAGCGCCATTTTAAGAGAGAATAGGACACATTTGGCAGTTAGCAAATAGCTATTCGCTCGGCCAAGATGCTTCCGACGTAAATGAAACTTTGCAAAGTTGTCAATAAAGCATACATGGACAGCCCTGCGGTGATAGATTTTCAAAATTTTGTCTTAATCATCTACAAAAAATCATGAATATGGTCCATTTTGGAGTTTTTAACAAAATCAAAATTTGTGAAAACAAATATATTTTTTTAATAAATTATTTTAAAACAAAATTTGGAAATGGAATACTGCAGAGCCCTATATTTCCACATTCGTGACATGTGTTCAAAATTTCCTATACCTGTGGTATCAGTCGGCCGAGCGAACAACAATTTGACTAAAACGCATGTCCTACTATCTTATTCTTAAGTACCGTATTTACTCGCTTATAGGCCGCCCTCGAGTAAAGGCCGCACCCTTATTTTGACCACTCAGATTTTAAAGATTTGGATATAAATAATATTGATAAATGGCTTCACATAATGGCCGCACCCCACTTTTTGAACTTGACAATTTCAAATATACCCGAGGCCTATACTCGCATAAATACAGTAACACTGTATAGGCCTAGTTTGAGTGTCAAGCAGGAATGCATGACTATACTGGTAGTCATTACCTGCAAAAGCCACAGTTTTCAATTTTTTTTTTTTTTTAATTAAGCAGATCAAGGGGCAGACCATGACAACAATGTCAGAATAGTGTGAGAAATGATGTAGAACAGCAAGGAGGAGACTGGAATGTGGTGGAAGGAGAGGAGTGGTGGCTGGACAGAAGAAGATGGAGAGGCCTGTCTTCAATGCCGACCCAACGCAGAGTTGGACGTGGCAACAGATAATGATGATGAATTGTATTGAGAGTAGCCTATATAATCTACCCACTCAGTCACATAGGCCTACTGTTTTTCAGTGGGTGACAGTAAATTGAAACAAAATCAATTTTTTTGGTTGTTCGTCCTACCAGGTTCGCCTTTTTGAATGGACAGCAGAAAAAGAATTACGACTGGAATGTAGCCACTTCAACAATATAATTGCTCTGTACCTGAAGACAAAAGGCGACTTTATCCTGGTCGGAGACTTGATGAGGTCAATGACACTCCTCCAGTACAGGACGATGGAAGGCAGCTTTGAGGAGATGGCACGAGACTTCAATCCTAACTGGATGACAGCAGTGGAAATCCTGGATGACGACACGTTCCTAGGGGCGGAGAACTCATCCAACTTATTTGTGTGTCAGAAAGATAGGTGAGTCTCTCCCTAAGGTACTCCAGAAAAATCTTATGTTATATTTATGTATTAGGATATTTATTTAGGTATGTTCCACCCGTGAATGCTTCTCTAATCAAAGCAGACTGATGTATTACTTATGTATTATTATTATTATTATTGCATATTGGCACAGAATACCAATAATATACTGTAGCGAAACTCGCTAGCAAAACATGCTATCAAACCGTCATGCGCGCCCCTAGCGAAAGTGAGACTCTACTAACTATGACTCTCACTTTGGCTAGGGCGCGCTAGTGTCGTGGCGGTTCGCGCAGCCGACAACGACAGTGCATGCATTGAAGTTTCGCTACTGTAAGAGATTGTTATACTGTGATATTGGCGTGAGATAGGAATAGGATTGTTGAAGAAACTCAGCAGCCACCATCACTTTTCGAAGGTAAGCTGTTGGATCCTATCTCACACCAATATACTCCAGCTGTTTGGCATTCTTTCTACATAACCTATTATTATTGCATAGTTATTTTATAAAAGACTATAAACTCAATTGTGAGCTTGAAAATTATTTTGTGTTGACTGTTGATGCAAATACCTATGAGTAGATGTGTTTGGTTTTTCGCAAGGCGCAACTAAACAAATTGTTCTATTTGATATGTTAAAAAAAAGAAAACGATAAGGCAATGCAATGTTAGGGCAAAACATAAAACTTGGCCAACCCTTTCCTTGGTGCTGAATGGCATGAAGTACGTAGTGCGGCAGGCTCCTGATTTGTCATTGCAGGCAAAGGAACTAAGCTTCATTCTACTAAGCCAACTGTCTAGAATAAACTGGTGTATAAAACCTCACACATACTTCTTGCATCAACTGTATAGGCCTACATACAGGTGATTATATAACTGGTCCTGCTTAAGACACATAGCATCTCTTATGGCTTTCAGTGCTGCTACAACAGACGAAGAACGCCAGCAGATGCAGGAGGTTGGCCAGTTTCACCTGGGTGACATGGTCAATGTTTTTCGCCACGGCTCTCTGGTCATGCAGCATGTTGGTGAAAACAATACGCCTACACAGGGCTGTGTGCTTTACGGGGCCGTTAGTGGTGCTATTGGTAAGAACAGACAGATTTCTACTTTGTTGAAAAAGTATGCTGTTCTTTAAGCTTAACAATACTCAAAAGTGTGCTGTCACTGTTGTTCTTCTTTTCATATCTATGCAGTTTTGACTAACTAGGTGGAGGCCATCATTATCATTTGTCCACTTGATATCCTAGTGTAGTTCGCGTAGGTAGAGTAAGTAACTCTACTCATGCTGAGTGATAAAGACCACCAGTTGGTCGAAACGTATAAGCATTCAGCAACTTGTCTATTCATCTATTTGTATCTGTGCGACCTACCCATGGTGGTATATATCTTTAGGTGATTTCACTGCCGTGAATTTTGTGGTCGCTTAATGCACGCAGTGCAGACGGTTGCCAACAGAATGCGTGACGTGTCAGGTGGTAATCACGTGACGTAGAACTTAAAAGATGGCGGCCTTGGGGACCAATAAGACGGCTCGAATTCGAAAATTTGAACGTTTCGCCTACCGATCTGAATGCACGGCCTTCAATAAAGTGTATACACACCGCCATCACAGTATAACCCATCTCTTACAGTAGCGAGACTTCAATGCACTGCCTGCAGGGTGATTTGCTGTCGTGGTCGGCTGCGCGTACCGCCGCTATACTAGCGCGCATGGTGAAACCGAGACTCAACTAAAAGCCTCTGCCGTCTAAAAGTCAGTGCTTTACAAGATACAAATTGTAGACGGCGGTGGAAAGCGCTATCTCTACCACTCTCCGTGTAGGTAACCTACGTAGCGACCTGTATAGATAGAGCATCTTGCCACGACACTAGCGCGCATGGTGAAACCGAGACTCAACTAAAAGACTCCGACTTCAAAAATGTAAACAACAAACAATTGACGAATGCCGAAGAATGTCAAGCTAATCATATTTTGCAAGGGCTAGGCCTAGCCTAAGCTATTTAAATTGCAGGCAAAACAACTACAAGTAATAATGGTGGTAATTTTAATATTATGCATGTAGGCCTATCAACCATTATTATTTTCCATTACAATCTACAATACTAACACTTGGTAGGCCCTACCTAGGCTCTAGCCCCTAGGCTGGGCCTAGGGGTTTTAGGCTAGGCTAGGCCGTAGTCATTCTTTGAAAACGACAAACATATTATCAGAATAAAAATAATAACAACAACGTCAGACAGAACTTATATCCAGCTATTGCATTATCACGTCATAATATTTGATATCGTTTTGATTTAGCAAGTCTAGGTGGCACAGTCATCGTTAGTAGAGTCTCAGTTTCGCTAGGGGCGCGCGTGACGATTTGACAGCGTGTTTTGCTAGCTAGTCTCACTACTGTATATTATTGTTATACTGTGCCGCCATCTATATAGGTATCAGAGTCAATAAAGAAGTTTGGGGAAACTTCTTTGTCGACTCTGATGGTACTTGTCACGTCGCGATCCTGGCGGCGTTTGTCTGAACTGCGTGCATTAAGGGACCACAAAAATAACATTGTTGGATACGCAAGTGAAATCACCTGAAGATTATACCACCATCGACCTACCTAACATTTTGTAAGGTAAGCTGTTGTCCTTCTGTATTTTTCCCCCCACTGAAACATGTTTATTCATGTTCCCAGCTTAACTATCCTAGTGTTCTATTCATCTTTTGAATCACTCTGTTCATGTTGTAATCGGGGTCTGTTTTATTACAAAATACTCTCATTCCCCTCTAATTCAAATTTCAATGACTTCTACAATTAACATGTTAAAATTAGAAATTTAACAGGGGATATTACTCCCCAAAAAAATGTGTACACCGTATTTTCAGCGTAATCTGAGACGAAAAGGAAAATCAATGTGATCTAGCGTATAAAGGGGGCAATTTCTCATTTGTGTTTGTTTCATTTACCAGCACAGATACCTGCAGCATTGTAGCTAGAAAATACTGCGACCTTCTAGAAATTAGCGCTTTCTTTTTTAACACTAGGAAGCTTCGCAAACGCTTTTTTTAGTCGCTTTGTTGTATGAGCTTTTTTGCAAGTTTTTAGTTTGCGTGGGATCTCTTTACTTTTGCAAGTGCTTTTTGAACGCATTGTAGGTCATTGTTGTCAAGTTTTTATTGTTAGGCCTACTTGTTAATTGTTATTATTTACCTAAAAAAACATTATATTAAAACCTTTATTGATATGGATTTTATTCTAGCTAACTTTTTCAACTTTATCTTTCAAAAAGCAATACATCACTATTACCTAGGGCTGCCCAACAATATCGATAATTCGATACGATAGCGATATGAAGAAAAAAAATCAATATCGATATGGAAATGTATATCGTTTGTTTTTTGTTGTTTTTTTTTTGAAAAAAAAATTTCTTTTCTTTTCTTTTTAAATCAAGAAATGGTTGGTGTGGCAGTGAGTTATGGTTCTGCAGCACTGTTCCTCCCCCGTCCCACGCCATCAACTACATATTGATAGTCAGTTTAGCTTCGGGCCAAGACTCTTGCTGTTTTGTTTTGTTTATGTTGTGAGATAAGATAACAAAGACCACATGTGTAATCTCATTTATATCAGCAAAGCATAAGAGGCAGCTCAAGTTGTTACACTACAGTAGTGTCCAGACAGAGTCAGGGAGAGAGAGGTAGAGACAGAGAAGTCAGTTAGCTTCTATCTCTTCACGGGGCCGCCGCAAGTATTGTTGTGATTGTTCTTCATGGGACGGACAGTGGCATGTCTGCATTGCCGGCGAGGCCTTGGCTACGCCCGAAGAACGTAATAACACGTTTAAAAAAAACAAAAAAACATCGATACTCGATTTGAAAAGTTCGATATTAAATCACGATATCTATCTATCCCCTTACGATATCGATATGATGTATTTTATCGTTGGACAGCCCTACTATTACCTTAATATCCATGTAAAATATGAACGTTGTAGCCCCACCCGTTTGGTCAGAATCAGCCCAAATGTCACGAAAATATCTCACTAAAAATAAAAAAAATCGTAAAACGCATATGCCGTTTACCCGCTAGAGCGCGAACAGACATAAAAACAAACAAAAAAATAATTTTAAAATAACAAAAAAACACCCGAGCTAAATTTTTGGGGGGGTCAGTGAAATTGAAGTCTTTGCTTCGCTCATCTAATTACATCTAGGGGTGTGCGAATACAATTTTTAATTTCGAATCCGAATCCCAAGCAAAAAGATTCGCAAATCCAAATCCAAAATTGGTTTACCTCGCCGAAACAAGTAACATAAAGAAATGCTATAATTTCATGGTCCCGTGCTGTTTTACATTGTTTTTACTGTTTACCACGTTTTCGAGACTCCGTGACATCTTCAACCAATCAACAACACTTCATCCATCCAGCCTTTTCTGAAAGCCAAGTATTTATCTCGCGCGGTAGGCCATCCTATCACATCTGTTGGCATTGTTCTACTTTTCAAGATCACCAACTGTAGTTGTACAAACTTTTTTTATCCAGAAATTGGAGAAAAATCACGATTTGGTGAATTTGGAAAATTCACTCTAATCTGCAGATTTTTTGTTTCACATTCCTAGATATAGGCAAGTGCAGGCAGGCATGTGCATTTAACCTCCTCCCAGCCCCCATTAGGCCTAGAAATGTTATCAAAATAACTAGCCATGTTTCATATCTTATAAATACGATGAAAATTCACTAAAAATAATTGATCAAAATTAAAAAAATTAAGAAAAATATCTACTTAGTTTTCCGAATCCTACTGAATCCTATCTTTTTCTCACACCGTCTCACTTTTAAATAAGTTTTAAAATACCTTAAGGTTATTACCTTAAGGATTTAAAATACCTTAAGGTTATTACCTTATTAAAATACCTTAAGCCATTCTTACTCTCAAATATCTTTTAATTAAGCCGTCCCCCAAAATCCGGCAGCTGGGGCTATGCCCCAGACCCAGTCCCTTCTCCTCCACCCCATTCCCCCATATTGGTATGGCAATCCTGTGCCCCCCCCCCCCATTGTAAAATCTCTGTGCACACCTATGGATAGATACTATTAGTACTAGACCATAGTAACAATATAAAATACTAAAATAGCCCTCCAGAAAATTCTGTGTTGAAACTCCACAAATATAAACTGTAAGCCGCAAAAGTATGCGTTCTGAAATTGCACTCCTTCTTGTAAATCATCATAATTTGACCAAACCACGTGCCCAAATTACAAAAACAAAACATAGTCTAAAGACAAGTTCGTCAATAATGCTTTATAATATGTTCTCTCTATCCTCCAAATCCTCCAAGGTCACAGGGCATAAAGATCATTCCAATGTTATTTCTTACGGGAGATTTTTGCCGATGGGACCTACCTCTAAAATGATCAAGTTCAACAATTTTTCCACAGCACATGGTGAACCCAATATTTTTTTATTACCCTGTAAATTCATAACTTCTAATTAGTAATTACTTATTACTTATTATTATTATTACTTATTATTATTATTATTATTATTATTATTATTATTATTATTATTATTATTATTATTATTATTATGTATGAAATATATTTTTTGGGTAAGAGAGTCAATACACCTTTAAGCCCTGGACACAAAGTTTCTGTAGGGATCATTTCACCACTAGTCTGGAAATTTTAATTAACCTAGAAAGTAGAAACCTACTAGTTGTAATTTGAAGTAACATTTATGCAACTAAGAAATATATTTTTTGTTTTATTCTTAGGCTTGGTAACACAGATTCCAACAGAATTTTACGAGTTCCTTCACGAGCTGGAAGATAAGCTAAAACATACTATCAAATCGGTTGGCAAAATTGACCACAGCTTCTGGCGGAAGCTTCAACATGGATAGCCGGACAGAACCTTGCGAGGGATTTATTGATGGTGACCTGATCGAAAGTTTCCTCGACCTTTCTCTTGAAAAAATGAAGGAAGTTTCTTTGGGGCTGCAGG
Source organism: Sweltsa coloradensis (assembly GCA_024449915.1). Classification (NCBI taxonomy): domain Eukaryota; kingdom Metazoa; phylum Arthropoda; class Insecta; order Plecoptera; family Chloroperlidae; genus Sweltsa; species Sweltsa coloradensis. The sequence goes on from JAMZAV010001072.1 coordinate 200,704, forward strand.
TGAGAGAAAGCCGCACTCATTTAGCAACCTAGTCAATCGATCACAATAACTTATTTTTCGGTGCTGAAAATTATTATTATCTTGTTGTCCCGAATATAGCCCCTAACTAATGTTAGGGGTAAAACGCACAGATTGCCACCAAAATGACCTTGAAGGAGAATTTTTTCCCGAGGGGCTAGCCCCCCGGACCCCTCACTTAACCATTTTACCTTTGGTACATCAATGAATTAATTGGTTGAACCCCCTTTTTGATTTCCTGGATACGCCACTGGCACTAAAGCCCCCCTTGCGAATTTTGAGATTGGCCACTGCTGGATTTGCCAACCCCCCCCCCCCCCCCCCCCATGTCCAAACTGGTGACGCTCCTGGATTGCAGGTCGCACCCCAATTGTCAGATGTCTTTAATCGAAAAGTTGATTTACATGCGAAAGTAGGTCGCACTATGTGGGTATGGGTAGACATATATCCTGAAATTCTGTTTTAAAAAGTTCAAATAAATCTTTGTTAGTAGTAGCGTGATAAAAAAAGTTAATGAACATTCCCTATTGATAGAGGTAGAGAAAATTGGTGATAACAAAATTTGCAAATTTTTTTAAATCTCCATTTTATTGCCTAAAATGTAATATTGTCGATGAATGTCATCATTTAGAAATGGAAAAACCACATTTTGAAAATGCGAATTTTGCGAAATCTAGCATATAGCGCAAAATAACAAACAAAATTGTATGAAATTGGTCAAAACGGGAATTAACTCGTGAAATTGAAGCTTTTAGTGTGCAAAATGTAGGGGGATGGTGGAGGTGTCGGTCCAGAATATACACAAATTTTGGTGGAGGTGCCGGTCCAGATCAAACATTATGCGTGCGGTTTGCGGTACAGTAAACAGACGACAAGCAACAGTGTTCCGTGACGTCACACTTCACGGAAATAGACTGCCAAAATAATGGTGCGTTCAAATATTTATTTTTTGTTTGGAATCGATTCTTGGGTCACAATGTCCTACTGTCAAGTCCTACTTTTTGAGATCGATGTCATCCCTAACTTAAGGGTCTCCCTCTTTTTTTTTTATGAACATTTTTGACAATTTTTGTGAAATCACAAAGAACGTGTTTTTTGTTTTTTCCTACTGAATTTCGGTTTTATGTCACCATTTCTCAATACCTCTACCTATTGAGTAATTAAATATGGAAATTATTGGCTTTTAAATTTTAGAGCAAATTGGTTTTAAGCCGGTTTTGGATTTGGTTAACAATTTTATTAGTATCCAGAATCCCTTGAATGTTAAGTTGGTTCATTGTTTTCAGATGGACAATGGCAGTGGAATGAAGCAAGAAGCAACTGTTGATGATTTAGTTAAAACTGTTGAGGATCTCACGAGAATACACTAAAGCCTTTCTGCCATAACGTGAATATGTAGGACCCTACTGTCAATACTAATATGGTTAGTACCCTTACTTTGTACAGTATTTTTAAATGCAAGACAGACTCAATCCGTGTATTGTTAAGTGTTACCTTGAATTAAAATATGGATGATTTGTTGTATATTTCCATATTTTTAAATGACTCGTAATATGTTGATTGCTAGGATTATACTTATTGTTATAATCCAAATAAAGAAATGAATTGTATGAGTAAATATTTATGTTGGTTTATTAGTATGATATGATGTAAATGTCTATTCTCTCAAATTAATTTAAATGGTGCATGTTTTTAAATCATTTACACAGAATACATATTATATAACACATAATATAGAGGTTTTTGTTTATTTGGATTAAGGACGCGTCAACCGTTAGGTCATAATGCACCACTCTAGCCTAAAGGGCCCATGCTGGTCAGAACCAGCCACGGGTAAGGGGAGGAAGGGGGGTTTCTCACGTCGCGGTCGTCATCGTCTGTGTCATCGTTCGTTGTGTCATTGTCATCGTCGCCGGGGGGTCGTCAAGGGAAGGGGCAAGGTCCCCGACGACGATTGCCAGAACTCGCCTCTAGGTTCGGGGAGTAATATACTCCCCGCTTACTAGCTGATGTTTGCGAGGTGGACTTTTTCTCTTGAATCGCTTTTTACGATTAGCAGAGCCATGCTCTGGGCCAATTCTACCCCGGGCCCAGACGGGGCATATATAGAGGTAATAAATCTAAGTACATAATGCACACAAAATAATGAACTGTATATAAGCAAAGTTTGAAATAATAATACATTACAACAACAATGTTTAACAAGCAGTGGCGGTCTGGCGTCTCTGGTAAAATTTTACTTATGAACCAAAATTCCAACTCTAGTGATCGAAAGTCAACGTTACCAGTGTCACACAGAAATGACCGAACGAGCGATGGTCCGTGTGTTCGTGTCCGATGCATCGTCTAGTATTGGTCGCCTGCTGAACATTTCGGCCCTTACCCAAAACCTTAACATGCCGCAGGCTACCTTCAAATAAATGTCCTCCCAACATCCAGGACATGCTGGTTAAACGTAACCCCTGAAGCAAGACCAACACACCCCAAGAAGCCCGGCCACCAGACTCTTCGTACTCCTGTGACAGCCCTTGCTGCTAAACAGAGTCTTTTACAGCTTGAACCACAAACAAAATCTGGGATGTAACACCTGGCAAACCAGCAAAAGCAATGTAATCTCCCAGTTGAGGTGCAGTTGATGCTCAGCCAAATATACCTCACTACCAAGAACCAACACATGGATGAATGTCTACAGGCTTGATACCAAGGCAGGCATCTCTGACAAACCTGTTGTCCTGCATGCAGTTACTTGCATCCTGCCATTCAACTATTAATACTATTATGAGTAAGGCTGGGCATCGATGTTATAAAGCAATATCGACATTGAAGTCAAATAAATCATAACCAATGTCCATTGCAATGTCAAAAAATGTTGACATCAAATTTGTTTGTTTATATTTTTTTTTAATAAATTACTAATATTTAGTGGGGATGTGAAACGTTAATATTGATAATCGCTCGAAAATGAGAATAATATTGTGTCAAAAGTATATCGCGCCTATACTGTCACTTTGTAATCATATTACGATATATCGACATAAGGCTCGATTTTCTTGCATTTGCGTCAATTTGAATTGTGCGCTGTATCGGCGCTGCTCGGCGGATTGGCCGCCACCTGCGACGGGCCTCTCGATGCCCCTCTCCACGAGAGAGTGAGAGAGAGGGAGCGCGAGAGACGAGTGCCTTGCCTCGAACGGCGGGTTGGGGGGGAGTGGTCCCCTGTTGCTAGGCAACAGTTACAAGACCGCTCTAGGGCTCAGCGGCGGGCCATTCAAACTTACGCGAGCGAAGTATTTATGCAACAGTTGAAGAGTAGGCCTACCTCAAATTGTGTCGTAACAATAGTAATTTATTGGAATTTGAAATCATCGCGTTAAAAGGAATTTTGTTCATTTTAAGCAGGAACTGCATAATTTGCAAAAGCGATTATTTTATTTTTACATACAATAATTAATGAAAAACATCGATTTCCACACAAAAAATCAATGTCGAAATAAATTCCTGACATGGATTAATCGATATGCCCAGTCTTAATTATGAGTGCTTACCTGCTAACTGCTAAAGTAAGAAGGTGGAAACTGGCACATAAGTGGATTACTATCTTTAGGTTACCTCCTTAACTTCAATATTCGTTTAAGTCCTGCTCCACTGATCAACCTCAAACCTCATCCCCCTTCTGCTTCTTCTTCCCTCCACTTCCACCCAACAGCTTCACTGGCATGACATTTATGTATAATTGTACAGTGTGCATGCCTAGGTTAGCAGCCTCTCCACACGTCGATGACATGGCGACGTTTTTTAGTAGTTATATTATATGTATTCATCATTAATCTACTAGATCCCGCAGTCACTGAACAGGTAAGCTGTTGGGGGCCCTATCTAGGCAAAGCCAATGACAACAATCGTATCTCTTCCACATCTTCCCAGCTCTCTCCTGTTGCCTCTTACGTCTCCTGCTATGGTATCCTTCTATAGCTTACTTGGCTCCCCCATCTTCTTCCTTCTTCAATACGTACTTCTTTCATACATTCTCTTGGGCATTCTATCTTCCAACGTTCGTTTCATATGCCCATATTATCTTAACCGTGTCCCTCCCTTCCTGTCACTTAACTTCTCTACACCCAGCAATAGGTATTTCCCTATCCCACACCATGCCTTTCACACACTGGTTAAAGTTACTGGCCTTTTGTATTTGATTTTTATCTCATTTTTTATTTTCCCACTTGCCATTATTTCATCTCCTAGATAACTAAAACAATCCACCACTTTCTGGATTTCTTTTCCAATATTAATCTGTGCTTGATACTTCCCTATGTCTCCTTCTCATGGCATAGTTACAACCTCGCTCTTTATCACACTTAATTTCTTACCTGCTTCTTCGATGTGCATATTTCATAAGTCCGTATATCTCTGAAGTACCTCTAATACTCGGAAAATGCCACCATGTCAATAAACGGCCTAACTTCCACATCATCCATTGCCTACATCTTCACGTTGTTGTGTATGTCATCCATCACAATAGGGAATATTCCACTTCCGCCAAATACTGTACGAATAGATTTTTTAGAAGAAGTATTTCGTCCCGATTACAAATATGTACTTTGTTTTTCCGTGAAATAATAATCCAGTGATTTATAGCTGTTTTAAAAGCAGCAGTTTTTTAAAGCGGCAAAAACGACTGTGACGTCAGAACTGTGTTGATCCAACGCCGTCTGGATAAACATACATCCAGACCAAAGATGTTGGAATAGTATTATAGTAGGATCGAGATATACATCAAGACGGCGGTGTTTTAAACAAAGCAGCGCCTAGCGTAGCCTACAGTAATGTAAACAGATGGCGGACATTTTACATTTAACGCCTAGCCAGAAAACGAGAAAAGTTGACATTGCAATCAAAAAAACAAAACTGAAACAGTCCTGGGTCTAGGCTTAGACGTAGAAAATTATTTATAATACAACAGTCTAGGCCAATCGTTCCTGTAGGATATAGGCATTGGTATGTGAATACTAAAATTACTCACTTGACAAGCCCTAGGCTTAACTTGCCAACCCTAGGCCTGCACGTTCATGTTCTGACACACATCCCGCACAAAAACCTTACTTTGATGACTAATTAAAGCCTATTGTAGATAAAGAATACCATGATAGTCCTAGGCTATGCAAAAATTCAAGACAAAATGCTCGTTATTCTTTATCACAATGATCTCGCGAAATCTCCTGTCACACACGAAAAAAGAAAAACAAAAGACGGTGAAAATGTACATCCCTGTGGAGTTGTTTGTGTTTGAGCGGATGGGCGAGCACCGCCGTCTGTATGTAAATATGTACAAATATACGTACATTTAGTTTCCAATTGGCCTTGACTCAACACAGTTATGACGTAGTACCGTCCAAAGATGGCGCACGCTCGTTTTTGGCGCGCAAACTGGGGGTCCAATTTACTTCTTGTTTAAATTACACAAAAAACATTTTTTTTAAATAAAAAAAAAGTGCAGTGACTATTAAGACATGAATAAGAATTAAAATAAAATATAAAATATTAAGTGGAATATTCCCTATTATGATTAAGAGCCTAATGCATAGACAGGTTTCAGGCGCGGCTGCAGAGGGTTAGAAATAAAATAACAAGCTCTACAATTATGATCAAATCATTATGGAAAAATTCAACTATACTAAAAAATAAATTTTGAACACATCGCATTTGTCTATTTTTTTCTTTGGTCGGTTATTGCTTCGGAAAAAAATGAAAACTTTGGAACTTGATGATGCACTTTACTGCATTGAAATAAGTAATATCCATGTTTCATGACAGCGACGTATTAATTTTACTATTTCGAACACTGTGGTGAAAGTTGATCTTATTTGAACCATAATTACGGATATAATCGTTAAATTTCATCAGAAAAAGCTACACAAAAAGGCACGGAATTGCGCCTAAAATGGGGATTGATGGCTGCACGGAGTTCCGCGTCTGTGCGTTAGGATCGTATGTACGAAAGACGATAACGGCAGCTCAGGCTATACGAACGCCTCGCCCAAGAAAATACGTAAACAGATGGACGACATTTTTAATTTTGTGTCTATGCGTAAAACGAGAAAAGTTGTCATTACGCTCATAAAACAAAACAGAAACCATCCCGGGCCTAGGCCCAGACGATGAAAATTATTTATAATACAACAGTGTAAGCTTCAAGTTACCTTAGGCTATATGACTAGAAATATGAATACAAACACATCACGTTTGACAACTCCTAGGCCTCTCCTAGCCAGCCCTAGGCCTGCACGACCGTGTTCTGACACTCCCGCACAAATAACTAGTTTTGATTATACAGAAAGCCTAATGTAGTTGAACAATAGTAGGGGATGATAGTCCTAGGCTATACAAAAATTTACGGAAACAATACCCTTTAGCTTTTCTTTCAATGCCCCTGTCATTAAATAAAAATGTGAAACAAAAGGCAGTGCAAATTTTCAGTGTTCATTTGATGATTTGCTGATTTAGATGGCGGTGGAATGCAGTGGGAAAGGTGGAAAATATCAATTGTTGTGTTTGTTGCTGCATTGGAAATTTTTTATTTTATTTTGATTTGATGGGCTACGAAGAACACTGGGTTATTTTTTAGTACGTGGCAGATGTGCAATGTAACTATGTAGTGTATGTATGTACGTAACTGTAATGTAAAAGTAATTTAAAAAACCACGTTCAAATCTGTTTTGAGATCTCTCTACTCCAAAAATACGAATTTGATTTGCAAGTTTTTGTATTTTAAAATGTCTCAGTATATTCACAAGTATATTTTTATTGGGTAGCTGATTCTGCGTGTGCGCTCCCATCCTTCTCGGGCTGCAGTAGTGACCTTTCGTCAGTCTCACAAGGTCAATGTTGCTTTGCGAGACGATGATTACTGATTTATACATTCAACATTGTGGTATTCTTACCCATGCATGTATCTATACTCGGCATGCTTTTACTCCAAGATGAGAGTGGCGGGTATTTTTATTCTTTCAATTTGGTTACCATACTTTTGACCATTTTGTTGCATGTTTCGCCTTTGGTGGCTAATGGCTATCAAATCAACATAAACTGTTTCACTGTTTAGAGTGAAACTTCATTAGCTATGCTATGCTTCTCCTAAACAACAAACAAAATAGTAGTGGGGAATGTGGGACTATGTAAGTACTAAACACCTGGTTGTAAATGTAGTGACAGCTAGCAGTGTATGTAAGCTACTTTATACAACATCTTTAAAAATTCTTGCATAGGGATTGGTTCTTGCATCAATCGCTCAGGAGCGTCACATCAGTTTTTGGATGAGCGAAGCGAAGACTTCAATTTCACTGACCCCCAAAAAATATAGCTCGGGTGTTTGTAATTGTTTGTTTTTCTGTCTGTTTGTTAGCTAACAACCAGGCAAACGGCATAACCGATCTTGATGAAAATTGGAAGGGACCTTCGAAATCTCTAAACTTAGAGGTGTATTGTTTTTGGGCACAATCGAAGAAATATTTCTCATGAATATCGTACTTTTACGATTTTTTTTCGATTTTTAGTGCGATATTTTCGTGACATTTGGTCCGATTCTGACCAAACGGGTAGGGCTACAACGTTTAAATTTCACATGGACATTAAGGTTATGGTGATGTATTGCTTTCTGCAAGAAACAGTTGAAAAAGTTATCCAGAATCCATAGAAATAAAGGTTTTAATATGAGTTGTTTTAGGTTTATAACAACAATTAACAAGTAACAATAGAAACTTGACAACAATCACCTACAATGCATTCAAAAAAGCACTTGCAAAGTGAAAGTGCAAACAAACGCAAAAAACGCAAACAAAAAACTTACAAAAAATGATCATCCATCAACGCGGCGGGACTTTAGCGTTTTCCTAGTCTAATGTATTTGTGTTTAGTGCTGTACACCACAAACATGTATTCAAAATTGATTTTTGTAACACCAAACTTATTATTCTCCGAAAGCAACTTATGTTTTTGTGTGTCATTGTTGGAGGCTAGAGTGGTGCATTATGACCTAACGGTTGACGCGTCCTTAATCTAAATAAATAAACAAGAAGTACACAATTATCTACGTTACAACTTCTGTGATTATCTATGGGCTCAACACGACTATGGAATGCGGAATGCGAGAAGGCCTTCGCCATTAGAGTAATTTGCACCGGAAAGTCATAAAAATTGTTTCCGTCATAAATTACGAGTGAACAATAATAATGGGATGAGTAAAAAAAGCAAAAAAATGTTTTATAAAAAAGGCGACCTCTCGCATTCAAAACAAGCGTGCTGACCAGTGAGCCAACACGACTACGGTGAGCGGGCGGTCTCCAGTGATACTTATGCAGATGCACGCTAACTTGAGACGAGCGTAAAACATTTGTCATTACAATTAGGGCACTTTCAATATTTTTAAAACCTTCTGCCGATATTTCTACAGTGTAATTTACGTCTTTATACATGAGATGCACATTATAATTGGATGAGCGTGGCGAGCGTAGCGAGCGTAGCGAAGATTCCATTTCACTACACTGGAGAAAAAAATCCAGAATGTTTTTCTTTCTTTTTTTATTCTATTTGTATTTTTGTGTGTCTGTTAACACGATTCCGGCTAAACCGATACTCCAATTGCGATTAAATTTTCTGGAGACCTTCGAAATCTCTGAACTAAGAACTGCCACATTTTTGAACGCAATCGAAAAATTATTTCTCATGAAAATCGCAATTTTACGATTTTTTTCGATTTTTAAAATTACGATTAATTATAAAAATTAAAAATTAAAGTTTATTTTTTATTAAATTTAAATAATTTAAAAAAAATCTTCAATGAAGTAATGATTTTTTCTCAGAACAACAGAAAATCCGCATAACACATGGCAGCTCAATGCTCCAATTACGCTCATCCAACAACGCGGTGGGACTTAAGCGTTTTCCTGGAGTCAGTCGCATAAAATCATCCAACTCGCCACCAAATAATATCTTGTGGTTTGAAACGTGGCTGGTAATGCGGGTAGCCTAGGACCCTAGGGGAGAAGACGCAACTGTATTGACAGAGCTACCGATAGCGGACGATTTAGTTTAGGTAGTCACCCCCAAAATTTGAAAGCGCTCGGCCCTGCTTCCGACTCTTAACAGTGGTGACAACACACTTCCTTGCCATGGCCCTTTTGTAATTAGCTACCACCATGACAACCCATGTTCTCTATGTTTTCATCAACTTTCACATCCTACATACATACCAGTACTTTAAACCCTGTCTATCAGTCCCTAGTTCACTTATTTTCTTTCCAGGCTCTCCCTTGCCACACTTATAATACAATTTACAATGTGTAAGAAGACCATAATCATTCTTCTGCCAAGCTCCCAACTCTTTTCCATGGCCTGTCTAAGAACGAATTTAGGATCTATCGTGGATCTTCTCCATCTAAATCCATTTTGTTCCCAATTATAACTAGGAAAATAATAGGGCTGTGTACATTGAGGTATGACAATCGGGTAGGGTTATGGTTTTAAACTGCTTCGGGTTGAGTCAGGAAAAAGAGCCCGATATAATTCTGCTTATTTGCAATTGAACTTTTGAAGAATCATCATCTGTTGCCACGTCCTGGTCGGCAATGGAGATTGGTCTCTCCATCTTATTTTCTCCTGCCACCACTCTTCCATTTCCACCACATTCCAGTCTTCTTGCTGTTCCACATCTTTGCTCACACTATCCTGCCATTGTTGCCATGGTTAGTCCCTTTGTGTCCTACCTTCATAATTCTACAATATAATTTTCTCCCTTTCTGTATTTTCTATCAAGTTTTAATTTTCATTGGTTGGCATTTTACTCTATAGCTATAGGTTATAAAATTGTGCTGGCACCTATGACAACAGGTATCATATGGATATTGATTGATATTTTGTGTGAATATCAAACTACTAGTTTAATTTTCTTAAAGAATATTCAATTGCAATTGATTTCCGATCATTTTAGTTTGGGGAAGAATGGACAGGCTGGGAAAAAATAAAGAACGTAAAGCCTAGCCTGAAGGGTTGGCGGCGACAACACTTTTCACATGCTGCTAATGACTGCAGCTAATTTAAAGTTGTTTGTTATCTTAATCCACGATCTATTTCGACCTTCTGCAGCCCGATTCTATAACTTCGACCAAGTTGGATCCGTACGTTTTCTACCGTAATCGACTCTGTTGTTAGTGATCAACCCGGTTGAGGTCGATATTGTTGCGATATAATAGGTGACAACCGAGTCCGTCTCGGTTATTTTTCGTTAGCCCAAATTTGTTTATGTTTGATTAGTAAAAATGGTGGATGATAAGCCTTGGCCTACACGTAAACACAACCAGATTATTAACTTTCTCAAACGAATAACAATAGTATGCTCAAAGAAAACCTACCTTTAGAAAGTCCCGTACGTTCCCTTTTTTCATGAAATTATACCATTTAAAACCAATTTCTCCCCGATTGGAAATAATACACACATCTATGTCATTTTGAAGATTTGACAACTGACTGCCAATCATTTGTTCACATTTGACCATCCACTGCCATGTACCCGGTAAATCATACCTTTCGACCTCGACCAACAACAACCGAATCGATTACCGTTTCTCCGGCACGATTACTGTTGCTCCGAGTCGATTACCGTTGCCGAGTTGAACCCGTGAAGCCACTACTTAAGACTCATCAGGTGGATGGTATTGGTGGCCATTAAAAATCAGCTAACTACATGCAAACAAAACTGCTTTAGAGCCATGCAAGAAGTAAAGTTTAGGGGGTTAACCCCCCCCCCAATAATACTTTGAGGCTTATATTTTAATGGGCAGAAACAGCAGTTTGTTGAGGGTACACAAATACAACAGTTCACTTAAACAAATTAGCAGTCACCTTGGTAAAACCGATATGTTTTGCCTGTATGCTTTGTCATTACATCAAAAAGTAAGTTGAAATTTATTAAAATGGGCCTTTCATTTTATGAGTTTATATGTTGCAGATAGTTGCCGCAAATCATTGTTTACAGAGTGAGTGCAGGAAGTTCAGTTTTAGTTTTTGAGCTATTGATCAAAGTTATTTCAAAACTGCATCTATTATAGTGCATTTGAGTGAACCAATAAATAACATACTTTTATACACATGATGGTTTAAATTTTTGCCAAAAATCAACTTGTTGTAAAATCCTATACTTCATCAACAAAACAGTTATCTGCTGCCATTTTTTCAGTCAAAACATGACAAATAACTAGGCTAGTAGGTGAAATAAATTTGCCTTTGGCGCCAGCTGCCAGACACTTCAACTTCCCCCTCGAAATTATTCCTTGTAAATCCACTGTCAGCAACGTACTACACTCACCATTCATACTGAGCCACTCCGTCAACATATCCAGTAAGGCAGGAGTCGGAACCTGCGGCTCCTGAGTGGGTCTATAGTTTTGTTAGGCCTAAGAAGTCTCTAAAATCCATAGTCAACTGCAGCTGTCAACATGAGCGACGTAAATAAATGCAAAATATGACAAATTCGGTGTTATTGATTGTAGAATGTTGTGGTTTTCCACTACTTTGTGTATGTAATATGTAAAGTTTTCTTTCAATAAAACAGTTACATTGAGTGATATTTTTTGAAGTCATAGAACAGTGTTCCCATGAAATATCCTGTGCTGAACTGCGGAAGAAGTCAATAACTGTGCAGGTTCTACCTGTTTGTTCATACACGAGTTTTAATAGCATTATTGTGTGAACAATCATCCAGTATAAAGTTAAAACTGTCCACATACGGACCACATTTTCAAATTATCGTATCAAAAATTCAACTACAAAATCATAGCGAGAACAGCTTCCTATAAAAAAAAATTAGAACTACGTCATACATTAATTTTGTTTGAACCTTATAAAAATAAAAATAATGTTATACCGGTATGATGTAATTATTTTTCAATTATCCAACTATGGCTCCAACTAGCAATCACTTTCAAATTTTCTATAAAATTGGCTCGTAAGACAAAAGGTTACCGACCCCTGCAGTAAGGGGTCTTCCCTCGCAACTCTAGTGCTCTGGAGACAAAACAAATATCCATCATCCTGGATTCAAACCAGGACCCTTGGGACTACACGGGAAAATCTGTCCCATCTGCTTTTTGTAGAGTTGTGTCAAATCAAATCTGAACCACCCCCTCCAAGAAGCAGTAAAGTGATTTGTTTTCCGATCACACGAGTAATGTTGAGTGGACTGGCACCTCCACCAATGAAGTGTGTCAAAATCTGAACCGGCGCCTCCACCATTGTATTTATTAATATCAACGAGGGACATAATAAATTCAAAGTTGTTCTGAATCGGCCTTGTTGATGCTGGCGTTGATCCGCGGGTGTTCGCACTGTCCATACCACCGATTGCTATATTTCCAATTAAATATATCGATCTTTGGTTGGTTATCGCTCACTCGTCAATTGCGCCAGGGCCTACAGGGTCGGCGTGGTCACTTTGATTTAATGTCCCCCACTGAAAATCAGTTATATGACTGAGTGGGTTGACTCTAAATACGATTTTTTTAAAATTATTTTTATTATTATTATTATTTATTAAGCGAGCGAAGCGAGCGTTTCCATTTGACTCTGCCGGAAAAATTAGTCACTGGTTTTGTTTTTTGTTTGTTTTTTGTTTTTTTGTTTGTTTGTTTGTATGTCTCGCCATAACGTTCGAACGGAGGCTCGGATCGAGTTAAAATTTGGACCATCCGCAAGCTTCGTTCTCGATTGAATGCCATTAGTTTTGTGGCAAAATCGTGCAAAAAGTTAAAAAGTTACATTAAAGTTAATCGAAAGTTTTTTTTTCAAACTAAACGGCGACAAAATCTGAGGTGGCCAAATCATTTAGAATGTCCGTCCGGTCACGAATATGTTAATTTTATTTTGATCCGATAAGTAGTGTAGATGGAAATTACATTATAACAAAGTTCCGTTACCATGGCAACGGAAAGTCGCGCAGCTTTTTTGGCTCATGATAGCGGTCGAACGGAGGTTCGGATCGAGTTGAAATTTTGACCATCCGCAAGCTTCGTTCTCGATTGAATGCCATTAGTTTTGTGGCAAATCGTTCAAAAAGTTAAAAAGTTACATTAAGTTAATCGAAAGTTTTATTTTCAACTAAACGGCGACAAATCTGAGGTGGCCAAATCATTTAGAATGTCGTCCGGTCACGATATGTTATTTATTTGATCCGATAAGTAGAGGCATGAAAATTTAGCGTTTAGTTATTGATGCTAAATCAGTGAGTATAATTCTTAAAAACGCTACATAATGCTAATTTACTGAAATAAGGTTTACCTATACATTGAGAATTTGGTTTGCATTGTATTCTAACGTTTAACGTTGACTTCATTGAATTGAAATGTTCCTATAAAGCATAATTTGAATTCATTCCCATTAAAAATACAGACACTCCCCACATTTGGGTTTTGTGGAAAAAGAAAATTAATCCTACAAATGCTAATTTGGAAATTTAATGCTAAATATTCAGAATATAATGCTATTTTTTCATAGCTCTACCGAAAGTAGTGTAGATGAAATACATTATAACAAAGTACGTTCCATGGCACGTAAATCGCACAAAGTTTCTATGCACTGCCACCTAGAAGTAATCAAAATACTATCGAGGAAGCAGTGTATTATTTGTAACCAAAGAGTTAAAATAGTTTTCCCAAAGAAATGATGTCAAGGTCCTCTAGATGGCGGTGGATTTAAAACACAAAGTAAAGTTTTACCCACGCGTTTACCCAAATACCCTGCCAATAATAAATAATTTTGGAAATATGGCCCCGTGGACAGCGAACGTCGCAAATTTAAAAAAATGTGCAATGTGGGTCTAGCTATAGCACGTGCTCGCTTATCAACGCGTCCAACTGAGCGTTTCCTAGTTTAACCTATATATTCATTTTTAATTTAATTTTCATTGACTTTTTGTTGCAATTGAGACTGTCTTATTTTATTTGTTTTTATCCTTGATTTTTGTTTTATCTAGTGGTGGATTTCCTCTTAACCACTTGATGATTTCATCAGTCCCTTCGCCGGAAATGGCACTGGTCTCAACAACAGTTATGTCCTGGGGTATTTCCTTCTTTAGACGGGCCAGTTGCAGCATCAGCAGTGCCTCATTCCTCATCTGTCGGTAAGAGGCATCCATCTTGGATAGAGCAAGAAGAATCTGGAAAATGTGTATGTTATTGTAACTGAAGCCCATGTGCTGAAGAAGTGTTTGCAGGAAATGAAGTACAGTATACGTGTGTGTTACTGTTATTTAGAAAGTGCTACTCAAAATAGGTGAATTTCGTTAAAATGGAGAATATGAAATGTGATCATTGAGCGAGCGTCTCCACTTGACTCTTATGGCTCTAATGTCTGTTTTTTTTTTTTTTTTTTCTGTTACTGCTTCAGTACAGGTCGCACCATTTCTCTGATCGACCTGAAATTTTGCACACGTGTACATACCTGGCGGATTATTATGTTTCATATTATTATGTACAATCATGCTAAATTTCATGCTGATAACTCATTTGGTGCCTTCATGGTGAATCCTGGAAATCAAGGTAAAAATAACATAGACTATTAGGGATGGGGGTTGAAAAAATGTGGTTTTGGAAATGAGAGTAGGCCGATTGGGTTTTAAAACACATTAAAACATAATTTACTAATTTAAAAAAAAAAACAATTTTGGGTTAGAGCTATGAATTATTCCAATCTTTAGGGGGTGTTGGGGGTGGAATATCGCTTGCCTCTCGGCGAATTATTTTTCATATTAGTATGTACCATCATGCCAAATTTCATGCTGATAACTCATTAGGTGCCTTCATGGTGAATGCTGGAAATCAAGGTAAAAAAAATAAACTATTAGGGATGGGGGTTGAAAAATTATGGTTAAGGAAATGAGAATAGGCCGATTGGGTTAAAGCACATTAAAACATAACTTAGGCCTACTAATTTGAATAAAAATTCAATTTTGGGTTAGAGCTATGAATTATTCCAATTTTAGGGGATGTTGGGGGTGGAATATCGCTTGCCTCTCGATGAATTATTTTTCATATTAGTATGTACCATCATGCCAAATTTTATCCTGATAACTCATTAGGTGCCTTCATGGTGAATGCTGGAAATCAAGGTAAAAATAATATAAACTATAATGGATGGGGGTTGAAAAATGTGCTTAAGGAAATTAGAATAGGCCGATTGGGTTAAAAAACATTAGAACATAATTTTAATAACTAATTTGAATAAAACATCAATTTTAGATTAGAGTAATGAATTATTCCAATTTTAGGGGATGTTGGGGGTGGAATATTGCTTGCCTCTCGGCGGATTATTTTTCATATTATTATGTACCATCATGTTAAATTTCATGATGATAACTCATTAGGTGCCTTCGTCGTGAATGCTGTAAATCAAGGTAAAAATAATATAAACTATTAGGGATGGGGTTGACAAAATGTGGTTTATATAATGAGAATAGGCCGATTGGGTTAAAACATATTAGAACATAATTTTAATAACTAATTTGATTATAAATTCAATTTTGGGTTAGAGCTATGAATTATTTTAATTTTAGGGGGTGTTGGGGTTGGAATATTGCTTGTCTCTCGGCGGAAGTATGTGAGTCTGAGGTACATCTAAGTGTGGTCCAAGTTTCATAGTTCTAAGATGTACCGTTTTCTCTGTAGGCTCTTATTTCTCTCTGGCAGAATCCCCCCCCCCCAACCAACCAGCCAGCCGAAAGATTTTCTTCGATTTTTACGCACTTTTTTAACACGGAACGGGTTATCGGATCGGGCTGATTTTTTTTTTTTGGTATGTCATGCTCATGGACCACATATCAGGTCATATACCGAGTTTCAAGATTGTAAATCTTTCGGGACGGCGTGTGCAGATAGCTGAAAACCCCCCAACTCGGGTAGGAGTAAACAGGGTCGAGTTAGTCATCGCCTTCTAGCAGTCGCGTGCGCTTGGCTGCGGGCGAACGACCGTCGCCCTAGATACTATCGAGGAAGCAGTGTATTATTTGTTATCAAAGACTTAAAATAGTTTTCCCAAAGAAATGATGTCAAGGTCCTCTAGATGGCGGTGGATTTTATCCATTCTCTCCTATTTTACAAATTTTCAGCTAAATCAGTCAAGACCTTAAAGACTTATTGGTATGTAACATTATGGGAATGTCGTACTCGGGTCGTGTTGCACGTACCGGTGCTCGCTCAACAACGCGACGGGACTTTAGCGTTTTCCTAGTTAGGGTTAATATATTTTCACCTGTACGGCTCTAATCCAGCTTCTTAGTTGATTTTTTTCACGGTACGTAATTAATATAAGAGGTGAGTTTTTAAATGATGATACGTATCCATATACTGGTTGTGAGACATGAAGTTAGTATTATGTAGCATGTAGGCCTATGTACCAAATCGGAAATGTAGGAAGCGGTACTGGTAGACGAAGGCTAAAATATTATGAACCTAATCAGATACCCCCACCTAATCATAAATAAAATAAATTTAAATGAATTCCAGATAATGTCCTAGTAACTGTAACAACAAGAACATGTAAGATTCTGTTTTAGCAGTTTATAATTTTAACAAATACTTCTACCTATACTTCAACATGATTTCTTTCACAGATTCAAAAATTGAAGAAGTTTTCTGTATTTTCATCAGCCCACAGAACATTTGGGAGACCTCTCCATCGGAGTTTCATTTTGTACTTTTTCCAATTCTCTCACTCTCACTCTCACACTCACTCACACTCACACTCACACTCACACTCACTCACTCACTCACTCACTCTCTCACTCTCTCACTCTCTCTCTCTCTCTCTCTCTCTCTCTCTCTCTCTCTCTCGACAAATTTGACAGTCGGAAACATTTGTCCCTGATTTATTTCCTCTGCAGTAAAATTACTAGTACCGGTACAGTACTAATTTTTATCCGTCTATCACAATTACTCCCACTGTACTTTCACTTACATAAACCTGCCCTTGAAATACTTTTGATGGGCCTATGCCCATATGGCATGGTCACATGAATTACTTTCATTGGCCAGCACCTTTCTGGACAGTAAGTAAGTCCGGGATATTTGGGTGTGCCAAAAATAATTTTCAGAACACTGGCAGGACCAAGAAAATCGGTACTTTCCTGTAAAATCCAGGGCAAATGAATTAGACAGACTAGACACCTTTTTTTATATTATTTAGTTCATGCACTAATTATTTGCATTTAATATCCGTTTTGAATTTGTTACCAAAATTGTTTTAATGCATTGATGTTGTAATATACCGGTATTCAAATATTTACTTAACTGTAGTTCATTGTTGTGTGTGCATCTATGTAATTAGATTATTTAGTTGTCCAATCCTTTGTAAATCAGTTTTTTAAATCAACTACTGTTGATATCAGAAATTGCATTATTTTTCTTAATGGGTAGGATGTTCAATATTGTGTTTTTCTAGATGGTAACATTTTAAAACAAGTTGCCTACTTACCGGGAAAAAAAAAATAAGATTTGATTGGTAATGTACTAAACTAGGAAAACGCTTAAGTCCCGCCGGGTTGTTGGATGAGCGTAATTGGTGCATTGAGCTGCCATGTGTTATGCGGATTTTCAGTTGTTCTGTGAAAAATCATTACTTAGTTGAAGATTTTTTAAAATTATATTAAATTAAATAAAAAATTAACTTAAATTTTAATTTTTTATTAATAAATCGTAATTTAAAAAAAAAATAATTTTAAATTTTCATAGAAATAATTATTCGATTGCGCACAAATTTTACACGAATGTATATATTCATAAAATTAAGGTTCTGTGAAAAAATCATTCCAATAGGATAAAGCATGTAGGTGTTATAAGTCAAAGAATTGTTTTAAAAAAGAAAAAAAGGTAAAATTTCGATTTTCATAAGAAATAGTTTTTCGATTGCGCTCAAATTTTACACGAATACCTAGATTCATAAAATTAAGGTTATGTGAAAAAATCATTAAAATCGGATAAAGCATGTAGGTGTTAAAAGCTGAAGAATTTTTTTAAAATTCGAAAAAAATCGTAAAGTTGCAATTTTAATGAAAAATAATTTTCCGATTGCGCTCAAAAACGTGGCAGTTCTAAGTTCAGAGATTTCGAAGGCCTCCATAAAATTTCATTGGGTAAAAATGCCGTATAGCGCCTCACGCAAAATACACGTGGAAAGGGTGGTACTTTTTCGGTTGGTATGGACAGTTTTTTTTAGGTGTACCTACAAAACCTTTAACGTCGCTATTTTAAATCTAAAGTAGCCTACCTACTGATCAAAAACTGTCCATACCAACCCAAAGAGTTCCGAAAAGCTTAGGTACGCGGGAGGGGGGGGGGGGGGGGTACGAAGCGCGTAGGTTTTTTTAAATTGAGAATCTGGTCCAAAAAACCAAACCTTTGGTTGTTGGACTCGCAGAAACTCACCTTACTAAAGATATTGAAGATTGGGAAGTGGATATGCATGGCTATCGTCTGTGTAGGGTTGACTCTTCAAGTCGACACACTGGTGGAGTACTTTTATATGTTTTAGAAAATATCTCTTTCGAAGTCATAGAGGCTTGCTCTGTTGATAAATGTCATTGGTCACTGACAATAAGATGCATTGGGGGATACGTTGCCAATTGTGTAATCAATATTATTTACTCTTCACCTAAAGTAAAAAAGTGTGACATAATTAAGTTCCTTGATGATAGATTAACTTCTATAGAAGAAAAGTTTACATTTAAATCTAAGCTCATAGTTATGGGAGATCTGAATATTGACCTTGCTCGAAAAACATGCTACTCGAACAAAATGGTACAGACTATTGAAGGGCATGGTATGAGGCAACTAATCCAAGATTATACAAGAATTGCAATAAAAAAGAACAAGGAAAAGGAAAATTGCACAATCAGCAGAACGCTTATTGATTATATTATAGTACCTGATGAAGATACGGGTAATGTTGCAGTCAATATTTTAGATGAGATAATCAGCGACCATAGAACTTTGGGAATTAACTTTTTAAATGGAAGGAATAGGGCCAAGACTAAACATAATACAGGTCATAAAGTCATAAAATACAGAGATTATAAAATGTTCAAGGAAGAAGAATTTAGGGCCAAATATACTCAAGCAATTCTTAATAACAAATGGGATAACAATCTAGAAGGAGCTGATCCTGACCTTATGGCTACTGAGATGGTAAATAACTTAACTGCTGTAAATAATGACTATATTCCAATTAAGAGGGTAGAAATTAAAAACAAATACAGCACTCATAAATGGTTCGATAATGATGTTAGAACTGCTATTAAAACAAGAAATAAACTATATAGGGATGTGGTGAGCAGTAAAGCTGGATCTAGTTATTTAGAAGAAGTGAATACTACTATTAAAAAATATAAAGAAAAGAGGAATGAAGTTGTACAGTTAATAAGAACTAAAAAAAGAAATTACTTCGAGAATAAGATATCTGAAAATGTAAAGAACCCTCAAAAAATGTGGCAAATACTAAAGTCTTTCTATAATGGGAATAAATATGAACATACTAAACCATCAAGTATAATATTTGATAGCAAGATATGTACGGATAATCTAACTATTGCTATTAATTTCAATAAATATTTTTTAGAGAGTGTTAGTAAAATTACTAACGCTTTACCACCATCCTCCAAAAAGGATACAAATTCTCTGATTAATAGAATAGACCCCATAGAAAATAAAATGGAAGAATTTAAATGTGTAACTGAAACCAAGGTTTTAAATATAATTAAAAAGATTAAATCACGATCATCTATTGAGGACGGTATAAATAAAACCAACTTTTTGGCTTGTAAAACCTTGCTAACACCGTTAACTAATATTATTAATACTTCATTAAAAAATGGCAAATTTCCAAGTAACTTAAAATTAGCAACAATAGTTCCAGTACCGAAGATAGCAAATACGGATGATGGACAATTTTATAGGCCCATAAATACGCTTCATATAATTGATAAAGTTTTAGAATACGTAGTTATTGAACAAATCCAGGACTATGAAACTGACAACAAGATCCTCACTGAAAATCAATCTGGTTTTCGTGGTAAACATTCTTGTGAAACTGCAATACAATTTACTATAAATAAATGGAAAAATAATATAGAAAATAAAAAAATTACAATTGCAGTTTTCCTGGATTTGAAAAAAGCTTTTGAAACTGTTGATAGGCGCATCCTGATTGCAAAGCTAAAAAGATATGGATTCCGCGGACAAGTTTTAAGCTGGTTTTCTTCGTACTTATTAAACAGAACACAAAGAGTAAAATTCAATAATATAGTATCAGAACCACTACCATATGAGACTGGAGTACCTCAAGGGTCAATCTTGGGGCCATTATTATTTATTATTTTTATGAACAATATCGTAAAAGTACTAAAAAACTGTCAAATACATAATATGTATGCTGACGATAACGTCATTAGCATTAGTGGCACAAATATTCATGAAATAACCAGGTTATTGAATGAAGACCTGAAACGAATAAATTTGTGGATAGTTGAAAACAGAATGAAAGTCAACCCATGCAAATCTCAAGCATTAATTATGTGCTCAAAATATATGCAGCACACATATCGCCAAGAATTAAATGCGGTAAAAATTGAAATTGATAGTGTAGAAATCAAGGTTGTTACCCAAGTCAAGTATCTGGGAGTAATACTTGATCCAGAACTAAATTTTAAAAGCCATGGTAGTTACATACTAAGGAAGTTTTCGAGCAAAGTAGGATTTTTTAGAAGAATTAGCAGGTGCCTCAGCATAGATTCAAAAATTAAATTGTATCAATCAATTGTTGCCCCACATATTGACTACTGTAGCAGTATACTATTTCTTTTAAATAAGAATGAAATAGAGGCACTGCAAAAACAACAAAACAAAGCTGTAAGATACATCCTGCAGGTGAATAGATATACACCAATAAGTGATATGTACAAAGCAATATCTTGGTTAAAAATAAGAGACAGGATATTGTTAAATACCTTAACATTTATATTTAGGATGCATAAAGGTCTGGTACCAGATTATCTGGCTAATAATATCAGGAAATGTGATTTTCCTCATGTGTACAATACCAGATCAAAAATAAAACAAGCAACTGATATTAAGAGAACGTCTACTAAATATGGTGATAACTCGATTTTCGGAAAAGGTATTCGAATTTTTAATAGAATTCCATTGAAAATAAGAGATGATTCTTCTGTCCATAGTTTCAGAAGGCTATGCTGTAAATTAATCAAGGACAAAGCTAGCCTAATGCCTCTTCCTCATGAGAATAGGGGATTCTGGGATAATTAGACCCAAGTTGTGAGTGTACACTTCAAATTCCGGTATAAAAATACAAAATATACAAACAACATGAAGTATTATGTACGAATGACACTATGTTTTGTGCCCAGGGATTTAATATAGATTGAATTGCCTTATATCCCACTAGTTCATATGAATTTTTATTATATATGAACTTGTCGGATAATTAATGGGTACACAGTGTAGTGTACATCCATTGTAAAATATTTTTAAGGTTATGTATAGATATCCGTAATAAACTTTATTACGATGTTGTATAGTAATATTTGATATGTTTGTTAAAAGGATATTCATGTGTAGTGTGTACATTATATAATTTTTGATTTGTTCATGTACATTTACTGTAACAATCACTGTAACCATTGTATGCTCTGTAATTGTTTTAAATATGTGTTCTATGTATTGAATTGTACTACTAAATTAGCTAATGTGCTATAATAAAATACTACTAACTAAAAAATAATAATAATAATAATAATAATAATAATATTGCAAGACTTACGCGCTTCGCGCCCCCTCCCCCTTTCCAGCGTACCTAAGCGTTTCGTGGAATATCACAGTGTTGAAAATAGTGTACCTATTTTGCGTGAGGCGCTATACGGCATAATTACCTTTCATTGTAATTGGAGTATCGGTTTAGCCGGAATCGTGTTAACAAACACACAAAAATACATACAGAAAAAAAAAAAGATAAACATTCCGGATTTTTTTCTCCAGTGTAGTGAAATGGAATCTTCGCTTCGCTCGCTACGCTCATCCAATTAATTGATAAGAGAAGATAAAAGTGGTTCAGACATGTCAAAAGGATGGAAAGAGCGAGGTTGCCGAGAAGAATCATGGAATTGGAAATCCCACATAAGAGACCAAGGGGCAGACCACAACAACGATGGCAGAGCAGTGTGAGAAAAGATGTGGAACGGGGAGGAGGAGACTGGAATGTGGTGGAAGGAGACAGGCGCGTAGGAAGGGGGGGGGAATGGGGGAGTTTCCCCCCCCACTTTTTAACCGTGACCCCCCCACTTAAGAATCTTAGAAATTCAGTCTCGCCGTAAATACGCACGGAAACAAATTCTGAATAACGAATTTTCAATTTTGAATTTCCCACTGTGATTCTTTTGTTTTTGTAAATGAGTAAAAAGTACATTATAATTGGCATAGGTTTGCGTCGGGATGTTTGGACACGGTATTGCAGTCCGTATACTGGGGTACTGGTGTGTGTTTAACGAAGACTTGTTTGTGGCTGGTTAGTTTAAGTTGTGACTTGACACTGACAGTGGAAGGAAGGAGAACCTCAGAACAATGAAGAAAAGACCTTCAGCTCTTTTGAACTGGATCAAAAGCCCATGCATGATCTATCTCTTAACTATTCCAACTTTATTTTTAGCTTTATAGTTTTTTACTGTACAAAAATACATTAATTTGGTATTGCATTCAGCCTACGATTTTTTTCTAGAACGCACCAAACACACTCTTAAAAAATAATTTTCAAATTTTCGCCTGCGGCGCTGTTGTTGGGGGCTTCGCCCCCCAAACCCCCCGTGTTTGGCAGCAGATTTGTTGTTCCCCCCCCACTCGAAAAGGAGTTCCTACGCGCCTGGAAGGAGAGGAGTGGTTGCAGGACAACGAAGATGGAGAGGCCTATCGACCAACGCAGAGTTGGACGTGGCAATAGACGATGATGATTGTTAATGTAGAATAAGCGGTACTTCTTTGGTTCAGGGGCCCCAACTTGGTTTTTCATGCTTATTTCATACTTTTAGAATCACGTAAACTATTATTATACCTACAAAAACTTAAACGTTGCTACAAACTGGTGTACAAACCTCGCCACGGCGCTTCGCCCCCTACCCCTCCCCCCTTTAACCTAGGCTTTTCCCAGCAAAAATGGTTTTGGGGCCCCTGAACCGAAGAAGTGCCGAATAAGAGAGCAATAAAGTGCTTTACCAGAATCGATTTACAGAAGAATTTACAAAAATCGCTGATACCGGTATACTCACTTTAGTTTTGTGCAGTCTTGGATCTGTTAAAATTGTATACAGTAGTACTCCAGCTGCAGCAATTTGACAAAGGTTACTTGCATCAACCACGTAAATAATTTTATTAATTCCATTGTAATAGTTTTTCCACATTGGTGCCATAGCACCACCCACTTCACGAATAGTTATTTCTTTTTGCTTTTCAAATATTATTTTTGATAGGTTTGTTCCCACCGTTGGGACTGTATTGGATGTTGCATCTATCTTCTCTTTATTTTGAAGTTTTTTTAGTAAGAGTGTTTTTCCAGCACCAGTGGGACCAAGGCAAAGACATGTACTATTTGCCATAATGTCCTCAGTACCTACCATGTGTTTATTGTACCCACCATGAATTCGTAATTCGTATTAATACCGTTGATGTACATATCTATTTTATTCTGAAACAAAGAAGAGGAATTATATTGCCAGCCAATATATTTTTACGTTGGCCTTTTGCTTATAACAACACTAGAACTGCACTGCTCTAACGCTAAGATCCAGGTTCTCTACACTGCTCGAATGTAGGCAAGGCATTCACGCATCATACCCACAAGTTGCCATGGCAACAAAGTGAAACTACTAGTGAAACACTTTGAATCACGCCATCTATGAATCACGCACACTGAAAGTTCAGTAACAATTCATTAATAGGGCAATCCTATTTTTTCAAGAATGAAATGAAATATTATTGTATCTCCACTTGCAGTTAAAACGTAAAAATTATTGAAACTCTTGAACGAATTCATTATTATTTTTAAACACGCCGGGTTCAATGGAATGCGACATTTTCAGTGCACACCCACTTGGTGCGCATAAACCATTTTCAAGGTTGTGCGCAGTACCAATACTGTGCGATTACCGCGCAGCTGTTAGGACAAATCGAAAACTTGACTAATGACTAGCTTAGGCGAGGTCTACCTGAACGAAGGTGTGCAAATGTCAAAGTAACTAGTGCGGTGAAGATATTAATGGTAGGGATTACTAAGGCATAGAAATAAATGTGAAAGAAAATGTCCTAAAATCAAGATAAGTGACTGCAATCTGGACGAAAATTAGGGCCTTTGCCTAAGCCCTGCTCTCAGGTATAAACGTAGCCTAGGCCTAGGCCCTACCTAGGCCCTAGGCTGATTAGGTAGGGAGCCTACCTAGGCTTAGGCGTAGGTGGCCTACATAAATGCTTCTGTCACTTGCCACATCGATCAAGTTCATAGGGTACCTAGGGCCTAGCCCTAGGCCTAGGCTTTGTGTATTTATTACTTGGACCTAGGCCTATACACAGAATGGTATTGGCCCAGGCCTAGCTAGGTCTAGGCCCCTAGCCTAGGCCTAGGGCTAGGCCTAGCCCTTTTGGCCTTAGGCCTAGGGCCCTAGACTAGGGGCTTGTGTGCGGACCTAGGCATAGGTAGGCTAGATGTGCCTGTGCTAAGCCCTAGCCCCTTGATCATTGTTATCCAAAAAGACAGGCTAGGGCGTAGGTTAGCTAGGAAAGTTTCAAAAAGCCTCTATGCTAGGTCTAGGCCCTAGGATAGAATCATTCATAAACAAATGGAGAATCAAGGCCTAGGTAGGCCTAGGCCTAGCCTAGACCCTAGTAGCCTAGGCCTAGGATAGGGCTGTGGATATTTGCACCCACTGAGGTGAGCCGAGGAGGTTTTATGCTATTTTCACCCATGTTCTGCGCATGCGCGGGTGTGTCCAACATTAAATATTCTATTTGCACCGACGTGAAATGAATAACCTGAAGGTGCTTTCAAGACTGTTTTATGATATATTCACCGACGTGCGCGGGGTGTGTCCTAGGTTAAATTTAATGGCAGGTTTGTTCTTTTGTCCACCTCAAATTGTGGTAATTACACCTAGGTGTGAAATACAGAATCAGAAATGAACCCGCGCATGCGCAGAACTGGGGTGAAAATAGCATAAAATATTCATGAAAGCACCTTCGAGTTGTTTATTTCACATCGGTGAAAATAGCATAATTTACGGCTGGAAGCACCCGCGCATGCGCAGAACTTGGGTGAAAATAGCATAAAACCTCTTCGGCTCACCTCAGTGGGTGCAAATAGACACTCCGCTAGGATAGGGCTTTAGATACTCTTTCGGTTGGTATGGCCAGTTTTTTAACACTGAACGTCGCTATTTTTATAAAGTACCTACAAAACCTTTGTCGCTATTTTAAATCTAAAGTAGGCCTACCTACAAAACCTTAAGGCCTAACGTCACTATTTTAAATCTAAGGTAGGCCTACCTACAAAACCTTTGAAAAAACAAATGATCAAAAACTGGCCATACCAACCGAAAGAGTGCCGGGCTTTATTCCTAGGTTTAGGCCCTGGCCTCTACCTAATGGTTCCACCAGCAGCAGTTAGCTGTCCACAATTTCCAATTTCTCTACCACAGACCTAGACCCTAGGCCTAGCCTAGGCCGGGAGGCCCTACCAGATAAACGTATAAACAAAATTCCTGGAACATTCCGAAGGCTAAGGAGGCTAGGTTAGTAGTCATAGACCTAAGGACGTGTCTGATTGCTTGAAAAACGTGGCTCAGTCTCATTCTCAGTTTTACGTCATCAATAATCGGTGACGTCAGAAGCAATGTACGAAGGGTCCAGATCGAGACTGAGAACGGGAATGAAACCAAGTAACGAAATAACCACACTCGTTTTCATTCTTATTACTAAAAAAATGGCGGCCTCGGGAGACGATCGAACTAAAACACTTCCAAATCACGTTGAGTAACCAAATAAGTTATTAAATGTAATAAATAATATAGTATTACAGAGTCAAATTTGATACGGAAATGTTATGTAAACACTTTAAAGTACTGTTAAGATTGCAATCAGTCGGCCACCTGCATGTGTCAACTCCACGGCTGTTCATCTGTTTGTTTTGATGTTGATACCATTGTTGATACTCCCACCAAGAAACGACCGAAAGTTACACTTCTAGTAATGAGACCGAGACTGAGAGTGAGAATGAGACTGAGAACATAGTTCAGAACTCAAGACACGTCCTAGATGTGGGCCTTGGTGCAAAAACAAGACAAGTCCATTTTGAGTTAGGTACGCTTTCATGGAAAACAATATAACCCAACTTTTAAAGCAAAAACAAGACATGTCCGGACATATCTTCACTGGCTGCCTATATGGAATGAAAAGTCTCGATACCGGTAGTGTATGTTTGTGTCGAGAACAAGACAAGTCCAAATCAAGATGGCAGTGCCTTACCAGCTGGTTGTTTGTTTGAAAGCAGGGATATTCGCCACGGTCAACCGTACGACTATTGCAAATTCATTCAAACGGTCACCGTACGATACACCTAACTAGGCCAATAGCATCAAATATCATAGTGCATTGTGGGAGTGTAGCGCTTCTGAATTCTATGCAAAGGTCGGCGGTTAATTTCATTTGGTCGATTTTTTTTACCATTCTATTTGGGTCATGTTTTTTGCAATGATTTGCACTACATTCGGCCACCGTCGCAAACACAATTCTAGATGATAAAAGCGTTTAAAAGTCTAGGCTTAGCCTATTTAAGGAAAGCCTTATCTATACCACCACAACGTGTAGGTAGGCAGCCTAAAAAGGACTTTTGTTTAAATAGAAACGTAAGGGGTTTTGGAAGGTTTTGTTGTTAGAAAACAGAACAAGGACACGACACCGAAAAAGGACTTCGTTTAAAATAGCAACGTTAAAGTCTTGGAAGATTTTTTTGAAACCAAAACAGCAAAAGACGACACATTTAGGCCTAGCCACCAAAAAGACTTCTCGTTTAAAATAGCGATTTAAGTCTTGATTTTTTTTTGTTGTTACTAAACAGCAAAAAAGGCGACGACGACGGGACATTTTATACGGCGCGCCTTTATCAATCGAGATCATTGACAGTACGAAAAATTTTGCACTAGTCGTACGGCCTGACCGTGGAATATCCACAGTTGTTTGAAACTAGGCCTGTCATTGTGTGTAATTGTAATTTAACATAGCATATTATAGAATAGAATATTTATTTGGGTTCAATTTTTACATTTTGTTTTTGATGACAATAATTTTATATTGTATTATACCCTTTTTGTGGCCAGACTTTGGGTTTGGCCTATGTATTATAGGCCTAAGTAAGAACATAAGAATAAATGAAGAGGAAATAATGTTTACCCTAGTTTAAACATTTGATTTATACGTACTGAAACGGAATAGGTCCTTAAGACCAAAGCCCTACTGATGGGTATCACTGTAACGGAATATAGTGTGATTCAGATAAGGTGGCGGTCGCCGAGGGATCGCAGCACTGTCGTCCACGCACTATGGCCACAGGATCGGCAAAAAGTAAATAAAATAACGGTCTCCAAAACTGCTTTCGGAGAAAAACACTACTATTTTAAAGCCAAGCCTTGCCCAATATATCCTAAAAATAAAGTATTTATGAAGTGTACGAATAAAATCAAGACATTTTGATGCTCCTAAACATTGACATCACATCTGGCGAGGTTGGCATTATAAACAGCTGGAACTTTGGACACAGCATAACCAACAAGGCAAAAAACACTTTCGTAATCGTGATTACTTAAAAATCATTATTTCGCTAAAATACTGACTCTGTGGGACGAACTACTTTATTCACAGCTTATAAAATGTTGATTTATGTGATAAAATATCACGATAACATGACCAAATACGGTAGGCCCTACCTAATGCCAGTTGTATGTAAATTGTCAACGTTGGCGTCCGTGCTCTCGCTTGACCTTGACGGCCGCCACCTTATCTGAATCACACTATAAGCCCTCTCGGGGTTAGGCTTATGCTGTTCGTGACTAAATATTATTATGCAAATTAAGTAATTATAAAAAGCGCTCCTAGCTAGCTCAGGGGGAGGCCCTTTAACTCGGCGGGAAAACTCAACAAAACGCAACAGACCTAGCAAGACATGGCATGTGACAAGTGGTGATGACATGTGAAGAATGACCTGTTGGGTACAACCTCCCGTTTAGAAGCGTACTACCAACCTTACACAGTGCGCTAGCGCTGTGCCAGCCTCGTCGCTGCAGGGCGCCGCGTCCTTGGAACTGCTGGGCAGTCCACTCGTTCTTAAGTTACCACTAAATCTAGAACTCACACTTGTGCGAGAGAAAATATGCAAATGACTGAAGGTCGTGCAGTAGCCTAATAGGTAATGTGATCGGGATTGAAGGTCGTTAGCATGCCCCTGATGACTTGAGAGGCGTTAACTCGGATATCAAAGTTTTAATTTAATGAAGTTAAGTTATGCAAAGGTTTGAACAAGAGTGAATTTAAATTGAGCTTGGATCCAAAGCAAATACCTGAATAAAAATTACTATGAAACATAGGCTACATTTAAAATACAGTCAAGTCTTACTCTAATCAATCAAATTTTAGTACTCAACGCTTATCTTGATGCTTGATGCTGCAGTGAGGGGAGGGGTAGAGACGTTGCCCTCTACTTGGCACGTTCGTAGGTAGCGTATGCGCTCGATCGGCGCTCGGGACCCTCAGGGTGAATTCCGCAGTGGCGGACCGGCCTCATGCCCATCTTGGCGTCCTGGGTGGACCTCGAAGTGGAATGTAGAAAATAGTACTCACTCAGCATGTAGAAGGGTTGGCAAGATAATCAGGCGTCGTTACAGGTACAATAAAATAAGAATCTAGTCGATCAGATGCCTATCCGCGGTCTCGACCACGTGGTGTATAGTTAGTGTTTCGGACGTAAAAATCCCTCAACTCAGGGTTATTCATTTTTGTGCTTATAAATTGCCACTCCCGAATTACGGTAAACTGTAAAAACTTTCGTTGGATGACCATTTTAATGCTTGTGTCGTCGACAGCCCGGTGGCGTCGGTTGTATTGGCGGCTACCACATAACAGGTGGATCACCTAAAACACTCCCGATTTCTCCGGAATAAACGTGATTAATTGTGATTTATTCTAATGCCTTAACCCTCGCAAATGGTTCCGCTCTCTTATGACTCGAGAGGCGTGTGGTTCCATTGCGCTCGAAGATTCTCTTCGCCTGCTTGGAAGGCGTGCACACGGAAGATACGTGAAGAGCGGCCTGCACGTCTGATGGCTTGTATCTTAGTGAACGAGCTGTTTGCCTCGCTTCCGTCACGAATCCTCCCTGTCCGGTGGCTGTTGCTGTGACGTAGGTCATTGTTCGTGGTTCCAACTACCCCGTTCTGACCTCTGATTGGTCGCTGCGTGGAGAAACCGGCGAACTGACGCGGCCAACTCTGCCTGCCACACCACATTCCGATTGAAGTCTTTCTCACTTTACGATGATTTTAGCAACACAAAAACAACCCCGTTGGTACCGCAAATAACATTGCTGACCATTAGCCACTATAGACTTTACGCACAAGTCTAGGCTATACTCACATGACCTTAGCCATGACCACTAGCTTCCCTCGTAAGGTTAGCTTAATGTACATAGACATGTAAATTATGCAAAATTATGTAAAATCAAAAATAATTAATTAAATGCAAATTTGTAAAATATGCAAATTTTAGGTTTCAAAAATGAAAAATAAAGGCGAATATGGCCGCTCATGGCTGTACTGTCACAGTAGCTACTTAACTTAATCCTAGAGAGGTAGTGTTTTTAGTTTTAGTACCGTGCTCATTTGTGTGTATTCATTTAAGCTATAGTATTGTTCTTTAGGCCTAATTACCCGAAACTCTGTGAGTCTCTTTTTGAAAATATTTGTAGAATTTGATGTCTTTATTGTTTCTGGAAGCTTATTGTATTTGAATTTTTATGTATTTTATAGACATGTTATAGGTGTCAAAACTTGTCTACTGCAATAAAATGAATTCAACTCATTAAACACATATTTAGGGGCTCGTAAAATATAAATCTGGTTTAGGCCTAAGTTTGTTTTGCTAAGTGCTTGTAGGGTAAGATTGAATGAGTTCATAAAGTGGTATTTTTGACCTCAATATATTTAATTTTGGTTAACAACTAAGGTTCTAAGGTAACTAAGGTAAGGTTGAGGTGTATAGGCCTAATTTGAAGGCAATCGAAAAATTATTCCTCATGAAAATCGAAATTTTACGTGTTTTTTCTTTTTTAAAACAATTCTTTGACTTTTTTTTTTTTTTTTTTTTTTCTTGTGCAAAGTTGGCCTCTTCAGCCATTCTTCTGTCTTGCTATCCAATATAAGACTGCCTCCTTTTCTATCCTTCTCAGGTCATCGGGCAGGGAGTCAATGTCATTCTTGAGGGCGGCGCATCTGAAGAGATGCGCTCTGTCTTGATCTTCTAAATTACAAAGTTTGCAGGTGGCCGGTTCGTTGGTAATGTTGAAGCGGTGCAGGTGGTGCTGCAAGACGTCGTGACCGGTTACAAGCCGGAAATGGGCGGTGGCCGTCTTCCTCGACCAGTCTTTGTCTGGCCCTTTTTTGATCTCGGTCCACCAGTTCTTCTTGTGAAGTCTCTTCTGTGGTGTTTCTGAAGATCCTTTTTGTGGTTGACTTGATCTTAGTTTTGACATTTTGGTAGGAGAGAGGCGCTGCTGGTGGTTGCGGTGCTTTTGTGGCACTTTTGGCCAAGAAGTCTGCCTTTTCATTCCCCATGATCTTGCAGTGGCTGGGGATCCATTGAGTCTCTAATAGTTTGTTTTGCTGTCGGATGCCGGCAAGGGAGTTTTTGAAAAGCAGCGATTTAGGATGGAGGTTCGCTGCTTGAGAGACAAATTGGATGGCTGAGACGCTGTCGCTTAGGATCACAAATTTTGTCTTGTTGAGGGGGAAGGCGGGGGTCTCGGCGATTTTTTCGGCCGCCCTGGCAATGGCTGCGACCTCAGCAGGAAGTATGTTTCGCCAGCTCCCATTGGAGTGGCTTCTTCAAAGAAGATGCAGTGGATGCCGTAACCTGTTCTGTTTGTAGCCGAGTCATAGGAGCCGTCTGTGAAGATGTGCACCCACTCTTGAAGAGGAAAGTGCTTCTTCAGGTGCTTCTCGGCAAGCTCTTTCAGTTCTTTATGGTCATGGTCATCTTTCTTCTCGATGCCGTCAATTTTGGTCCCCGGGGCAAGCTGATTGGACTTAACCGGCAGAAGCTCTGGGAGTGGTACGTCAAGTGGTGCACGTGGTGCTTCTAGGAGGATAGGACAGTTTTTACTCTTCAGTTGGTGGACTGTTTCAGCAAAGTTAGTGTGCACCTTGACTTTTGAGAAGGTTGGGTAGTTGAGCCATTTGTCGGGGTTTAGGCGCGCCAGTTTTTCGTGCAGTTGGACAGCGCGCTGCTCTCTTCTTAGCTGTAGAGGCTCAATTTGGCTGAACCACTCCATGGCGATAATTGGGGTGGTTTTCCCTGCTCCCGTTATGAGGCGAAGGGCTCGATTTTGGACTCTGTCGACATCGCTGGCGTGCGTTGCGGCGGCGGCAGGAAAGACTTCGGTGCCGTACTCAATGGCTGGTCTGGGCTGGTCTTATATAACACCTACATGCTTTATCCTATTGTAATGATTTTTTCACAGAACCTTAATTTTATAAATATATATATTCATGTGAAATTTGAGCTTTTAATCGAATTTCTTATGAAAATCGCAATTTTACGATTTTTTCCTTTCTTTTAAATTATGACTAAAAAAATTAAAAATTTAAGTTAATTTCTTATTTAATTTAATTTAATTTTAAAAAAATCTTCAAATTAGTAATGATTTTTTCACAGAACAACAGAAAATCCGCATAACACATGGCAGCTCAATGCACCAATTACACTCATCCAACAACGCGGCGGGACTTAAGCGTTTTCCTAGTATATAAATATATAAAAGTAATGACGTCCATACACAACACCATAATACTACATTAGCCCAATACAATTCCAACTATATGAAAATTAAACTTTATAATAAACTTCCCAAAGAAATAAAAAATACAACAACCATTACAAATTTTAAATATAAAGTAGAAAAATTCTTAAAAGATAAAGCCTACTACTCTATAAGGGAATATCTGGAGGACAACTTAAGCTAAGTAGGCCTAGAAGCAATAGGCCTATTGTCAGATTTTTTTATGTACACTAACATTTTATTCTTACTACAGCATTTGCACATTGTAAATATTCATTATGTAGAAAGCATGTAATATGGGTGACAAACCATTATGTGTAACTGACTTGCAAGTGCTATTTTTATATTATTTTAATGTTACGTAAAAATGCATTTAGTAATATGTATCTTGTTTTTAATTGGGTCTAATTATCTACATGAATTATGTACATATCTATGTACCAATAAATATCATCATATACTTAGCAGGACATCGCGTACACTTAAGCTGGTACACCACGTTTGTTGTTGTGTATATTGTAGGTCTTGCTGGTGAGGTAGGCAGTGAAGGTCCTGTCAGGCTCGTGCATGGGGCAAGTGTTGCACCTGGGTCAGTCACAAGGGGAGCACCCATGCACCACAGCTTCCACTTGTTGGGCTTTCTGCTGATCTCTTCTCCCCAATAGCCGAGGTAGTTTAACCGGTTCCCACTAGAACATTAAGCAAACTCCGGCGTGGTCAGGGGTAGAGTGGGTGACCGCTCTTCTCTGAAACTCGCGTATATTGCTGGTTAGAGCAGATGGAGGGTTTGAGAGCTAGTGTAACGGCTTCGTTCTCCTCGACGTCTGCTCGGCAGGAGGAACCTTTTTTTTATTATTATTATTTTTATTTTTTTCCTATGCCGAAAGTGATTCTTCAATCATTTTTCTTCCTATCTATACAAAATGATAGCCAGTGGCGTTCGTGAAAGTCGTCTTTGCTCTGGGGCCTCTTGCCACCAGTCCAGGGGGTACGTGGTCCTGACTTGTAGGTCATTGTAGTGGACCGGACGTGCGACTTCTTCACCCACAACGTGCCAAATTCTTGCATGAAAACAATGAGCACTGTTTGTTTGTTTGTTTGTTGTTTGGAACCTTTAGGCCTATGACTGTCAAGGTTACACCGTCCTTTCAGATGGGACGTTAAGCCATTGGTCCCCTTGGTACTTTTCGAAAGGAGTAGGCTACGTGCCGGTACTGGGTTTCCCCTCCTCCCTTCTGTTCATACTTCATCCTCATCTATCACCACTCATCACCTCGAATAGCCAAAGTGCATTAATATGAGACATTAAGCAATATCCAATCCAATCTTCTCACCAGCAAGTCCCCCAAGTTCGGAGGCCGTTTAAACTAAAGGCTACCCTGGGAATGTTCTAGCTCAGGTCTTGGGTCAAGGGCAAGGGTGACACAGCCAGAATATGACTTCCCCCTGTAGGATAGACAGTGCAACACGTGCCACTGAATAGAGCCGAAAACTTCAATAAATAATAACAACTTACAGGTTTCGATTTACATTGTATCATAGACCAAAGAGATAGAACAAGGGCCCAAAACACAATCTTCTACAAAGGATAGAGTATAGGGCTATAGAGTTTATATAAGTTAAGAGTATAAGCTACCAGCAAACATAAAAGATGCAAATTTAGTAAGTGAGATCAAAAGACTAGGCCTACTCAGTAAACTTAAAATATAATGTCTTAATTCTTCCTGTAACTGATATAAAACCTGAATGTAGCATAACTAAGCAAAAGTTGCTAATAAAGCCATATTATTATTATTATTATTAATTACCTATATGTTTACTCATTACTGTGCAAGTAGGCCTAAACTGTTTTTTCCTTAAAAAATTATTAACATCATCACCGTGACAGTGAATGTTTACACAACAGCAAAGGATTAATAGCATTCGTGTTAATGTAACTAATTGACGACTTGAAATGTACCCGCCTCCTGACGTCACGAGGCAACATGACGGAATGAATGGGTATAAATCCTCATTTCCCCAAGTTGACGCCTGCTTCACGGCGCAACATATTCTATTCATTATTTGGGCAATGTTTAAATGAATAATATTTAGCAAATATATCATTCCTTGTAATAGCGATTATTTCAATTTTTTGACACAGTCGTTAGCTTGTTATAACAATGTACGCATCATAGATGTGAAAATTATCAATGACTAAAGTTTTCTCAACAATTTATTTGACAAAAACTACTGATCGGATTTCGACAAGACCTCTTTAAAAATATGCATTAGACTGTTAAACAAGAAATAAACTAACTTTCTATAGAAAGTGCACTGAACGAAACTTTGCAGCATAGAGTAATATGCAATTGCAAGGTATGTGTTTTTATCTAAAATACGCACTCTTGACGTGCGGATGAGCCGTGAAAAAGTGCACGCTGCATATTACTCTATGCTATAAATTTTCGTTCGGTGCACTTTCTATCTAGAAAGTTAGCTTATTTCTTGTTTAAACAGTCTGATGCATTTTTACAAAGAATTTGTGTCGAAATTTGATCGAGTAGATTTTTGTCAAATAAATTGTTGAGAAAACTTTAGTCATTGATAATTTTCACTTGTGTGATGCGTACATTGTTATAACAAGCTAACGAAGTAATCGCTATTACAAAGAATGATATGTTTGCTGAATATTATTCATTTAAGTATTGTCCAAATAATGAATAGAATAAAAGTTAGAGCGTGATAAGTGATGCGCCGTTCAGCAGGCGCCAACTTGCGAAATGAGGATTTATACCCAATACTAGTCACGTGACCCATCGATCGTTTTAAGCTCCGCCCATTTCGAGTCTCCAATTCCACGAAGATATGACACATAACTAAACTAGCCTATTTAATTTTGTTTCAGCAATGGGCTGGCAAGAATGCATCTTCGTAGATCTAAACTACACATTCGAGTGCTGTTCTGACATTAAGTGATCACTTTACAAGACTGTGTAGTGATCCTTACTTATATATTCTACCCAAAACAATTATCAACACAATTTAGGCCTACCTACCGTACATCAAAATGTCAAAAATAATTCCCCCAATGGTATCATCTTCACCACCACCCATGGATGATAATTTGGATGAGGATGATGAAGATGATGAATTTGGATCATTTTCAACTGCCAACTTTTCGTACAACCTTGACGTTACTCAGTCGTCCAAAACCTGTACAAATGGGGATTGGGAAGGGAATGTCAAACATCAAAATGATCTGAATACCATCCATGTAGAAGAAGGGAAGGAAGAAGGCATAACTTATAATGATAAATCACACCACAATGGTACACACTCCACCTCGGTGGTTCTTCCTGAGATGTACTTAACTGAAGAGGATGAAGAAGTTGTGGGAGCTTTTCCCCGGGAGATGGAAGAAGTGCCGCATAGTCACGAAATGCAACAAGATAACACAAGTCAGGATTCTGTAGCCTCGGTAACAACAGATTCTGGACTTTGCAGTGCTAGTCAAGACAGTGAGGGAACTTCACCACTACCAACTGCTACAGGATTTATGGTGTCAATACCCGGCACAAATAATGTTAGTCAAGATGAATCTAGCAGTAGTGATGAAACGCTAGTTACCGGTAAATCTTATGACACAAATCTTGGACCACAATTAACAGTACCGGTACCATCAAGTTCGAAGAAGCAAGATGGTGAAACATGTGATGTTAGTAGCAAAACACTATCTGAACACAGATACATTTTTAATGATTTGGACTCAGTGGAACAGCGGTTAATAGATTCTAAATTATTAAGTGAGGAAAATATTCATGACCAATTTCCAATTAGTATTAGTAAAAAGCTTAAGAATAATTCTACAGATCAGGACTATTGTGATGTTTTAGATTGTCAGACTGTTGGAGATAATATATTAACTAGCGAACCTAGTGCCAGCTCCTATGTTACAAATGATGTTAAAATCAATGCTGTTAAAACTACAATCGATCAACTACCAAATAATGCCTTGACAAGTGACAACCAAGGAAGATTTCTTACACATAATAATTTAAATGCTTTTATTCCTGATAGTAGTGAGTATAATATTGCTGATGAACCAAGCAGACATTTGTCCAATAAAATTCAATTAGGTAACTTAAGTCGTTTATCTGATAATATGGATGAGTTTGACGATGTTCCTGAATCAAGAGGAAATATTGCTACTAATTCTAATATTCCCACTTCGAGTGAGCCTCATGAAAGCGATGACGACTTTGCAGATTTTGCATTCAGTGAAGCTCCATCATTACAAGTCGCTTCATCAGCACCTGGTATAACAAATGAATCGTTTGGATCTGATGATGAATTTGCGGATTTTGCCTTCAGTGAAACTCCATCGCTTCAAGTTACGGCGTTTGCACCATCCATAAAACCAAAGGAATCATTTGGATCTAACGATGAATTTGCAGATTTTACTTTTAGTGAAGTACGAACATTTCCAGTTGCTTCGTCTCCTGTAGCTATTAAATCAAACGAATCATTCGGTTCTGACGACGAATTTGCGGACTTTACATCTAGTGTGGTAGTACCATCATTCCGACCTCTAGCGCCAAGTGAAGAAAAAGGCTGGGCAGATAAATCAGCTATGCTACTCCCTACGTTACCCACTGATTTGAATCAAGGTGATGATGATTTTGATGACTTTGAAACTGCTAGTTTTTCTTCATCAGCAATACCAAATGTTGATCACAGCCAGGTAAGTTAAAATGTTCCTAGATGTATTTGGTTCATGAAATTTATTACCTAATTAGTAATTACATGTTCAAGAAATTGCTTGTGCATTGAGCAATTTACGTAGGCCTATGTTAATAAATTAAAGTTACCGGTAGGCCTACCATAGTTGAGTTAGTGGCAAGTTCACAAGTTGGGACAATAGTTTGTAAGTAGGCCCTACCAGTCTTGAGCAAGTTCCTCCAAAAAAGTAACTTTGAAAAGTTGAGGCTGCTTAGGGTCTAAAGGAACTGATCCAAGTTCTTGTTAAGTGGGGAGGTGCCCAACAGCTTACCTGGTCGGTGACTGCAGGGATCTCGTAGAATAAAAAGACAAATAAATATATAAACATAATACACGAAAATGTCAAAACTGTTTCGGCCAAACAGGGCCTTGCTCACTTTGTAAATCAAGTTTTTATTACTGAATAGGAGAGCCTTTAAATAAATAAGAAAACATAAATTATTTTATTTTTGAATAAGTAGCAGTTGGTGGAAAATAAGTAGGGCTAGGCTACGTGGTCTACTATCTAGGGCGCGTTTGTGATATTGTTTACATACAATCAGTAGCTTGAATTTTTCTCTACCTAGACCAATCTCGTGAAACTTTGCATGCTTATTGTTTATAGCCTACAAATGACTTGATTCTGTTTCAGTTGGCATCAAGGTTGGAGAATGTAGTAACCACGCTGTTCCCTGGCCCTGCTTGTGTTTGTCTGGAGTCCAGTGAAGCCACTCGGTCGTCTAGCAGACGAATGGTGGACTGTAACCCCGTCTGGGGTGATCTTCGGGATGTGGACACGAGCCACGCACTCTCCTATCAGTGGCTCAGCTCCTCGGCAAACAAGATGCTGCTTTCTTCCCTTGGCATCGACACGCGTAATATCGTAAGGCAATTTATAATATAGGATAGGTAGTGTAGAAATCAATCCGGAAATGACAAATTCCACTTGGGCCGGGAACCAAACTTGGGTCTCAAAATTCATTTTCATTATTCTGTTAGTGTTATGGCCTTTTGAAACATGTAGAGCCTATTTCAATTGAGTAATCTAGGGCGACGGTCGTTCGCCCGCAGCCAAGTGCACGCGACTGCTAGTAGGCGATGATAACTCGACCCTGTTTACTCCTACCCGAGTTGGGGGGTTTTCAGCTATCTGCACACGCCGTCCCGAAAGATTTACAATCTTGAAACTCGGTATATGACCTGATATGTGGTCCATGACATACCAAAAAAAATCAGCCCGATCCGATAACCCGTTCTGTGTTAAAAAAAGCATAAAAATCGACGAAAGCCTTCCGGCTGGCTGGATGGGTGGGTGGGTGGGTGGAAATCATCCCCTAAAATTGGAATAATTCATAGCTCTAACCCAAAATTGAATTTTTATTCAAATTAGTTATTAAAATTATGTTCTAATGGGTTTTAACCCAATTATATAAACTAGGAAAACGCTTAAGTCCCGCCGCGTTGATGGATGAGCGTTTTTTTGTAAGTTTTTTGTTTGCGTTTTGTGCGTTTGTTCGCACTTTTCCTTTGCAAGTGCTTTTTTAATGCATTGTAGGTGAGTGTTGTCAAGTTTCTATTGTTACTTGTCAATTGGTATTATAAACTTCAAAAAACTCATATTAAAACCTTATTTCTGTGGATTCTGACTAACCTTTTCAACTTTTTCTTTCAAAAGGTACTACATCACCATAACGTTAATGTCCATGTGAAATCTGAACGTTGTAGCCCCACCCGTTTGGTCAGAATCGGCACAAATGTGACGAAAATATTGCACTAAAAATTGAAAAACTAATATTAAAACCTTAATTTCTATGGATTCTAGCTAACTTTTTCAACTTTTTCTTTCAAAAGGTACATCACCATAATCTTAATGTCCATGTGAAATATGAACGTTGTAGCCCCACCCGTTTGGTCAGAATCGGCCCAAATGTGACGAAAATATTGCACTAAAAATCGAAAAAAAATCGTAAAAGTACGATATTCTTGAGAAATATTTCTTCGATTGTACCCAAAAACAATACACCTCGAAGTTCAGAGAAAACGAAGGTCCGGTCAAATTTTCATCAAGATCGCATATGCTGTTTGCCCAGTAGAGAGCAAACAAACAGACAGAAAAAAAAAACAAAAAAACAAACAAAACAAAACAAAAAAAAAAAACTGGAGCTAAATTTTTTGGGGGGTCAGTGAAATTGAAGTCTTCGCTTCAGCTCGCTACGCTCATCCAATTATTATTATCATTATATAAACCACATTTTGTCAACCCCCATCCCTAATAGTTTATTAATTTTACCTTGATTTCCAGCATTCTCCACGAAGGCACCTAATGAGTTATCATCATAAATTTGGCATGATGGTACATAATATAATATTATATATCAAACACCCTTTTCCAACATTCGTCGGGTCGGGGGGTGACGAGTCACCAGTTTCTCGGGCTATCTTCTAGTGCTTGCTAGCCAGGCTCAGCACCTCTCATCTTCTTCCTCATTTTCTTCCATAACCGGCATTTCTAATAATTCTCTCCACTTCTTCCTGTCCTCCCAGTCTTTCTTCATTAACCCTATCCCATGTTTTCCCTCTTTCTTCGATGCTTCGCGTTATTTGGTCCCGCCATCATCTCTTGGCCGGCCAACTCTTCGTACTCCCCCACATGTACGTTCGAATTCTCGTCTTGGGATTTTGTCTTGCTTCATTCTTCTTACATGTCCATACCACCTGAGTCTTTCTCTTCCTATTTTATCTCGTAGACTTTCCACTCCTAATTTGTATCTTGTTGTTATGCTTCGTACCTATCCTTGTCTAGTTTTGTTATGCCCACCGCACTTCTTAGAAATTTCATCTCTGCTGCTTGTAGTCTGCTCTCTTCCTTTCCTCCTACTGTCCATTGTCGACCACTGATGCATATGACAAAATTGGGAGAAAGAACATTTTGTATATCATTTTACATCTGTTTGATATTTCCTCTTTCCATAGTAGTTTTCGTACGCTTTGGTAGAATTTGTGTGCTAGTATGATTCTTCTTGATATTTCTGCTGTTATTTTGGCATCCTTTGTCAGAATACTTCCCAGGTATTTGAATTCTTCTGCAATTGACAGCTCTTCTCCACGTAGTGTTACTTTTTTCTGGTTCGGTTTAATTTTCTTGGTTACTATTAACATCTCACTCTTTTCGATACTTATTTTCATGTTAAATTCCTGTGTTTCCTCATTCCACTTATCTATACTTTCCTGGACTTCTTCAATGGAATCTCCCCATCTCACTATATCGTCGGCAAATATCATCGTCTTTGACATTTTGCTTTCGGTTGGTTCTACTTTTCTTAGTATGGCATCCATTACAATGGCGAACAGTGTAGGAGACATCACACTGCCTTGTCGTAGACCACTGTTTATTTCGAACCAGGTCGTTCTACCCAGTGGTGTTTGTACGCAGCTCTTGCTTATGGCATATGTACTTTGGATTCTTGACACTAGACTCTTTTCCACTCCTGTAGCTTTTAGGCATTCCCATACTTTAGCTCTTGGGGCACTGTCATATGCCTTTTCTAGGTCCAGGAAGACCATGTACATTTCTTCTCCTTGTTCCCACTTTTTTTCCATGATTTGTCTGAGTGCAAATATAAGGTCAATGGTTGAGCGGCCAGCTCTAAACCCATATTGTATTCCTCTCTCATATTTGGCTCAACTTGTTGTCGTAGTCTCCGATCCATTTTTTTCTCGTATATTTTTGCACACTGGCTCATCAGGGTGATTCCTCGATAGTTTCCACATTTCTTCTCATCCCCTTTCTTGAAGGTTGGTACATAATTCCCTTCCCTCAGTCCTCTGGCACCTTCTTATTTCTCCATGCTGCACTGATAACTCTCCACATCCAGTTATGCCTGTCTCCCCCGCTGCCTTAATCATCTCTACTACTATTTCGTCTTCTCCTGATGCTTTTCCATTTTTCATGTATTTTACTGCTTCGGCTACTTCCTGTCTAGATATTGCATTGTTTGTAGTTTCTTCGATCGTTTCATCATTGGTACTTGTATCGTTTTCTTCTCTTGGATCCGTTTCTTGGGTTTGATTAGGATTATTATCAGTAGGCTTAGTCATATTTAGTAACTTTTGAAAGTAGTTTTTTCCACATGTTTTTCACTTTGTTTGGGTCAGTAACAAGTGTTCCAGTGTTATCGGTCAAATATCTTGTCATATCTCCTTTATTTCTTTTGTTTCTCACAAGTCCATATATTAGTTTTTTATTTGCATCAAAGTCCCTCTCTAACTTGTCTGCAAATATTTCCATAGTAATTTCTTTTCTTCATTACTATTTCTTAGCTTCATTTTTGTATCTTCTATATTTGTCTTCATTATCTTTAGACCTGTTCTGATCATTTTCTTTTCTGGCTACATTTTTACGTTTAACAGCTTTCTTCACTCTTTCATTCCACCACACGGTTTCCTTTTCCTTCCTTTTACCCCCTGCTCTCCCACATATTTCTTCAGCACTACTGACAAATGCTGATTTTAGTAGCTTCCATTCCTCGTCTACTGATTTCAGATCTTGTTCTGGGTATTTATCCTCTTATCAGTCTCCTGAAGGACAGCATGGCAGTCTCCTCCTGTATTTTCCATATCTTGATTTTTGGTATTTTCATCCTGGGATAACTACCATGGGTTTGGTTCATGGTGTCCACTCTTATACAGCTTACTAGTAGTCGATGATCTCCATCTAACGATACACTTGGGATTACTTTTACATCCGTGACTTCTTTGATTACGTCGTTGCTTATAATTATATAGTCGATCACAGACTCCGATGCGCCATCCCAGGAGTACCGTGTTATTTGCTGTTCTTTTTTCTTCATGAACCAGCTATTTGCTACTCTCAGGCCACTCCTTGCACATGTAGCAGGTTCTCTCCTTCTTTATTTCTTGGTCCGTTCAAAGCCTTTTCTCTCCTTCCCCACCTTAGCATTGAGATCCCCTATGACTATTACTTTTTTCTCGGTAATACTTTCTTCTAGTTGTTTTAGCCATGCCTCTTTTTTGGCCATTGCTATTCCTACTTGGGGTGCATAGCATTGGATAATCTCTAAGGTTGCTTTGTTCACTCGTATTTTTATTTTCATCAGTCTGTCACTTATATTGTCTGTGTGTGTAATATATTCTTTCCACTTAGGGCTGATTATGTAACCCACTCCATTTTTGCCTTCATTTGCTCCCGACCACATTAGCTTGTAACCTCCTCTCAGTTCCTTAGTCCCCACCCCCTTCCACTTTGTTTCACTCAGTCCTAATATATCCAGTTTTTTTGCTATCATTACATCCACTAGTTCTTCGATTTTCTCATTCAAAGTGATAATGTTTAGGGTTCCTATTTTCATCCTTGTAGGTTTACTGAGATTACATCTATTTTTCGGGTCTAGTGTCCCGTTCCTTCCCTTGTACAATCGTTTGATTTTTTAATATTTTCTTCTTGTTCTCCACACCCACCTTGTGTGAAAATCCTTCTTTTCTAGGTATGTTTGTGTGTTTTGACATGGTTGTACTTGTGCGCCTATTGTATGGTCTTTTTCGTTAATCCGCATTATGTTACTTATGTACCTCCTTGTTCGTGTCCCCATTTGTGCTTCTCTCTTCCAGTTTTCGGTTATTCCTTCAAATCCTGACATGTCTATGAACATTACATTTTCTTTCTCACAAATGGTTTTTATTTGGATGTTTGCACTGGTTCCTGTCCATGTAGTGAGGCCAGACATAGTTATTTGTGCCCCCTTAAACTTCTGTTTTGTTGTTGATAGTAGGTCCTGTACCTGTGTCATTATTTGCTCTCTGTTGTCCAGCCCAACTCTTTCTGCATTTCCCACTTGTATGGCCACTATTGCCACTTTCTCTTCACCATATTCTTGGATTTTCTGTTGTAATTCCTTTATTTTGATGCCTGGGTAAGCTCTGGCTCTGTATCCATCTTCTGTGCAGAATTCTCCTGCCGTTCTTCCCCATAGGCCTATGTCACCTATCAGTAACGCCTTGGTAGGCATATCCTTTTCTAGGTCCAGGCCTACTCCTTGTTCTTGGTCTAGTACCAGTACCACTGGCCCTTTGCCTAGGCCTAGGCCTGACCCCTGTTTTTGGTCTAGTACCGGCTCTGGTCTGTCCCCTTGGTCTCTCATAGGCTCTTGGGCTCCATCGAGCTGCAGGCCTAGGTCTATTTCAGTTTCTGGCTGATCTAGGCGTATTTTATCTCGCCAACTGAGAATTACCTCAGCCCTCTCGGTTAACTTCATCACTTCTACGCACTTTGTGCTGTAGCACTGATTTAGGGACACCGCATCCATTTTCATTTTTTGTTTGTAAATATTCCTCTGTGTCTCCTTCTCTTGTTCCCGTCTTCCTTCAGCCTCCTTCTTTAACATTTCCCTCAGTTCTCGTCTTCCTTCAGTCTCCTTCTTCACCATTTCTCTCAGTTCTTTGTTTTGGTTTTCCAATGTCTTCATGTTAATATACATTTCCACCTCCCACATTTTTCGGTCGGACAGGATCTCATTGAGCTCATCTTCACTCTTCTTTAGTTTCAGAATCTCTTCTCTCATGTAGTTTATTTGGTTTACCATTTCAGCTTTCCAATTTATATCATTGTCTAGCTCTAGCCTACCTTGTTGGCCTAGGCCTATCTTGTTTAGGCCTAGGCTAGGCTTCCTGATGTCTACCCTAACCTCACTTTTCTCGCACCCACATTTCCAGTCACTTTTCTTTTCATACTATAGTCCTTCTTTTCCACTCCGTCACATGTAAAATGGGCCCAAATCTTGCACTTTACACACTGTATCCCCCACCTTTAATACTTTTAGTCCATTCCCCAAAGTACCTTCATTCACCTTGTCCACCATCTTGTATATATTTATTTTTTTACATAATAATATGAAAAATTATTTGCCGAGAAGCAAGCGATATTCCACCCCCAACAATAAATAATAATAATAATAATAATCAAACACCCGGTTCCAACATAAGTCAGGTCGGGGGGCGACGTATCACCAATTTCTCGGGCTGTGGACTTTCAGTGTTTGCTAGCCAGGCTCAACACCTCCTCATCTACTTCGATGTCTTCTATGACAGGCATTTCTACCAGTTCTCTCCATTTCTTTCTATCCTCCCAGAGTCTTTCTTCATTAATTCTTTCCCATGATTTCCCTCTTTCTTCAACGTTCTATTTTATTTGGTCCCTCCATCTATCTCTTGGGCGTCCAACCTTTCTTACTCCCCCCCATGTGCGTTCAAATTCTCTTCTTGGTATTCTATCTTGTTTCATTCTTCGTACGTGCCCATAACATCGAAGTCTTTCTTTTCCTATTTTATTTCGTAAACTTTTAGTACAAATAATAATATAATAATAATAATAATAATAATAATAATAATAATAATAATAATAAA
Organism: Sweltsa coloradensis; assembly: GCA_024449915.1. Lineage (NCBI taxonomy): Eukaryota > Metazoa > Arthropoda > Insecta > Plecoptera > Chloroperlidae > Sweltsa > Sweltsa coloradensis. The sequence goes on from JAMZAV010001072.1 coordinate 245,065, forward strand.
TAATAATAATAATAATAATAATAAATAATAAATAAATAAATCCCCTAAAATTGGAGTAATTCATAGCTCTAACCTAAAATTGATTTTTTATTCAAATAAGTTATTAAAATTATGTTTTATTGTGTTTTAACACAATCGGCCTATTCTTATTTTCTAAACCACATTTTTTCAACCCCCATCCCTAATAGTTTATATTTTTTTTATCTTGATTTCCAGCATTCACCATGAAGGCACCGAATGAGTTATCAGCATGAAATTTGGCATGATGGTACATAATAATCCGCCGGGAGGCAAGCGAATTCCCCCCACTGTCCCCTCCCCCCCTTAATTTTGGGGAAAAACGTAGGTTTTTTTTTAAATTTAAAATTGAATATTTAATTGCTATTAAATTATGCGTCAATGTGTTAAGTCCGGTCAACAAATCATTCACAAAAAAACCCAAAGACACATTAACCAAGGAAATTTTAAAAAAAAAACATTGTAATTTGCCAACTAAAAAATTGTAAAAAAAAACAAAAGAGGGTAGCTTTTTTTTAAACAATCTTTTTTTAAAGGCACTATATCCCCTTTTCACGTTTTCACCCTTTGATATGAAACAAACAAAAAAAGTTTTGGATATCCCCCCAAAAATAAAAAAAATTTGTAAAAACCGGGCAGCCAAGCTCTCCATTAAAAGTCTTCGGCTGTGAATGCTGTGAGAATAGAAGTTGAGCAAAGCATTTCATTCTGTCTCCTGTTTCCCCATTGAAAAGAAAAAAAAGACATTTGCCCTGTTGACGAGCGCCAAAGCCAACCCCTTTTTTTCTTGGAAAAAAAAAGTAAAAATTCTAAACTCAAATCAAAAAAAAATTCTTGGCCATTGCTTTTTAGAGTTCTCGTAATAAAACCAAAATCAATGGCCAAGAATTTTTTTATGATTTGATTTTAAAATTTTACTTTTTTTAAAACGAAAAGGGTTTTGTCTTGGCCCCGCAACGGCAAATGATCTTTTTTCTTTTCAATGCGAAACAGGGAGAAAGAATAAAATTTGTTGGCTCAACTTCTATATCTCACAGCATTTACAGCCAAAGACTTTGGAAGGAGAGCTGGGCTGCTGTTTTTTTTTTACAAATTTTTGTGTTTGGGGGGGATCAAGTTTACATTTACTTGTTTACCTTTCAAGTTATTTTTGTGCCCTCTCAGCTGTTTGGTTCTAAATGGAATGTGGCTGTACCAAGATTTGCAGCCAACTTGGGAATCAGCCCTTTGGAACCCGTCCGTGCGCGTTCACCCCCGTTGTTACAGCCAACCCGTGAGCCAATGCCAAGGTCAACCAAACTTCATCCCGAGACGTCAACATCTGGTGGTCCTGAGGTAGGTTGAGTCCTCACCATCATGTTGGGCCTGATAAAACCATCTCACAACCAAGCAATGCAAATCAAGCTCCATAATTGTCTATTGCTAGGTAGGCCTTCATGATACAAATTTAGAGATACCTTTTTTTAGCGTTTTAGGCTCTTGACGGTTGGTTGATGATTGAATATTGCTTAACGTCTCATATTTATGCACTTTGGCTAATCAAGACGATGAGTGGTGATAGATGAGGGGTGAAGAGAACAGAAGGGGGGAGGGGAAACCCGGTACCGGCACGTAACCCACCCCCTTTGAAAAGTACCAAGGGGACCAACGGGTTAACGCCCACCACGGACGGTGTAACTTTGACAGCATATAGGGTTTCCCCACTAAAACCCGGATGCCGAGCAGACGAAAAAGGGGAACAAAAGCCGTTACAATACTTTGAAAACCCTCCATCTCTCTAACCGCGGATAGTGAGTTTAGGGGAAGCGGCCCCACCTACCCCTGACCCCCCCCGATTCTGCTTAACTTTAGGCTACACATTGGGACACTACACATCTATATTTTGCAAAACGCTACAAAATGCTAATTTTTACTAAATAATCATGTTGTGACTACACAAATGGCTCGCGGCTACTAAGTGAAGACACCTTTTTCTACTCCTTCCCCGGGGAAAACCCCGGGAGAGGATCGCACTCGCAAAATTTAAAATTAATAATCACTTTTTGGCCGGCGAGTAGCGAAAAAATTGTGTTTTCCCCCCAGCTACTTATTTTTACGAGTTTTTTAAAAAGAAAAAAAGCCCTACAAAAAAAATTTACACATGGACAAAATGGCAAACACCTAGCACCCCCTGGTGTCCTAAACCCCAAAGGGGGGGGGACCCCCAGCCTTTCCGGTGTGGGGGCAAGGCCGCGCCCATGGAGATCTCAGCGTAGGGCCCTGGGCGTCACTTTCGCTTTTACCAGACTATCGGTTCAGCACCCCTACTTGTGACTGAGGGTCTATGCTTAATAATAAATATGTTAGGGGAGGCAAGGTTGCGCATGCACCCTCTCAACAAAATCAAGGTTTAAATTTTGTGAATGTATAATTGCAAAATTTACTCTAGTAAAAAAGAAGTTAAAAAAGTATAGTGAATTTTTAAATTGGGCCCAAACGTTTTATCGTTACTTGGTGGATTGAAAAGGGTACAGATAAAAAGAACATAAAAAACCAATCAGCATTTGCTGTTTACTCATCACTGTTTTCCCGTCTTGTCCATCCCCATTCCCTCGTCTTCTTGCTTTTAGCAAGGGGAGGGGGGATGGGATGACGATGAGGGGAAAATCCGGGGGAGGAAGCGTGGACGCGTCGCAAGAGGGGGTCCCGTTGGGGACGGCGACCTTGGGGTGGCGTCTCGACGTCTCTCTTCGGGCGCTACGGCACATGAAGACAGATGCCGGTTAAAGCTGGACCTCGAAGTTCTGGAAGGAGAGAGAGATGCGGCTACACGCCTGCATAGTGGTAGTGGTACGACCACGTGGTTCAATTATTATCGGCACATAACACGTGCACCCTGTGTACGACACCGCAAAAGTGATCCGAAGATCGTAAAGATATACTTGACTTGAGACAATGCTCCCCGAAGCTTTATAACTTAAGAATTAACCATGTGGTTGCTTAGGTCGTCATCGGAACGACGCTTTCTTACGGGATCACCATAAAGCTAATGGATCACCAAAAACGTTGCCCGTGGGGTTGAAGTTGTTTTAAATAAAAGCTTAATAAAGTTGAACCTCTCTCCCTCGCCACTTAGCCTTCTCCATTAGGTGCGGGGCTCTTGCTGTAGCCATGGCTCTCGGTGTGATGCCTCGGTGTTCCGGCAAAACCCTGGAGCTCGTGACAAATCAACCGGCTCAGTCACTGGTTCGCCTAGGAGTGTCGTGCTGTCGATTCAGCAAGCTTGCAGAAGTTAGCATCCCCGGATACCGGGTGTTCTTCCGCTAGCACACTCATTGGCTAGGGTTCAAAATTCGCTATGGCGCGAGCTCGTTCTGGTTTGCCATTGGTGGACTCCGCCACCTGAAAATCTCGACTAGCATTCGCATTCCTGAGCTGCGTTTTCTTGGAGTTTGCCGATTTCCAAGGGTGTGCGAATAGTGATTTTTGAGTTCGAATACGAATATCGAATAGTACACAGTAAAAAAGTCGAATATCGAAGTCAAATATCAAATAGTTGTCAAAACAGTGCGCACACATAAAAATAAACATTTAGCTGTTTTTAAGTTTTATATATTATGGCTATTAATATTAATATAATTAATTAATAATAGGATCTTTGGTCCTAGGTCTACCCTAGGCTAGCCTTGGCAAAATTCAATGGCTAGCCCCTAGCACTAGGCCTAGGTAGGCTAGCCTGGGTAGGCTAGCCTAGGGCCAGTGTTGGGGAAGGAACTTTTAAAAAGAACGCGTTCTCGTGAACGCGTTCTTTTTTTGTGAACTTTTCAGTGAACTTACTCTTTTTTAAATGAATGAACTTGAACTTTTAAAAGTTCTTTTTGAACACGAACTTTTCAGTTTTAGAAAGTTCATTTGAAAGTTCTTTCCGTGCGTCGAGCAGCTGTCGACTCGCCGCCGTCGACGCTTAAAAACAATAACAAATCGTTGTTTCATCGTAGGCCTACGTTGACACACGTTCAGCTGTTTACGACAAGGTCAAGTACGATTTACGAAGTTAAAACGATCCACGCCAACTAATTCGTAAAAAAATTTTGGAAACCTAAAATGCTAAGTATCTGCCATAATTTTACAAGCTGGTCGACGAGAATGTAGTACAAATCATCAACACGATCAAAAACAGCTCAACACTTTCGTAAGACTCAAACTTGCGAGTAGTTTGTTACTCGAACACCCCTTATGTGTTTCCTCGTGTTTTTCTTCATTTTACGCCAGCCTTTAATAAAATAGAGTTTTTTTTTACAAAAGAACTTTTAAAAGAACTTAGTTCATATTTTAGACGAACTTGAACTTTTAAAATTTTTAGGTTTTAAAAGAACTTGAACTTTTTAAAAGTTCATTATTTGAGCTGTGAACTGAACTTTTAAAAAGTTCATTTTAAAAAAGAACTGACCCAACACTGCCTAGGGCCTAGGCCTAAGTAGGCTAGCCTGGGGCCTAGGTCGGCCTAGGTAGGCTCGGGGCCTAGGCCCTAGGCCTAGCATTGTGCAAAGCACAGGGAATTAAAAACTTGTAAAAATACAGCCAAACCTTACACACTCAAAAGAAATGAGATCTTAAAAAAAGGGCCAAGCTCATCTACCCTCCCACATTTGCGCATTCTTTATTCATAAACGTACAGTAGTCACTACGTATATCACAGCACTCAATCCGAATTGACTCAAGTCGGTTCGAGTTCAATTCGGTTTGAGTCTCTTGATATACACACTCGATTCGCATTGAAGTCAATCCACTTTCCAAAGTGGACTGACATGAGTAAATTGCTTGATATACAGTTCAATACGCATTCAATACGGATTGAAAACTGCCTTAGAGATTTAGATTTCAGTGAATACCATTATTAGGCAGGCGGTGTTTATTACATGTTTACAATAAAATGGCGTCTTGGAGGCTTTAATAAAGACATTAGGCTTTATATTTACGTAGCTGTAGGTAGAGATACAAGTACATAGTATTTTCAAGTGTTATTCATAGAATCTTGTAGCATCAATTTAAACTGCAACAACAACAACTTCAATTCGAATCGAAATAGGATTGAGGAAGTCGTTTCGAATGTCCGTGATATACACTTCAAGTCAAACCGAATTGAACTCAAACCGAATTCAGTCAATTCGGATTGACTGCTGTGGTATACGTAGTGATTGTCCCATAACAGCATCCTCGAAAAGCTTGGCAAAATAAAATTTGCATGTTATTACGTTTAAATTAATTAGAAAAAAGTACTTGTTGAACTATTACGTACGTACGTACGCCTAGGTCTAGGTAGGCTCGGGGCCTAGGCCCTAGGCCTAGCATTGTGCAAAGCACAGGTAATTAAAAACAATGTTCGTTGTTCTGACCTGTGGGGGTTTTTAATTTTTTTTGCAATCCATACATTCGGCTTCGTTCCCTTTTGGGTTGAAAAAGTACCAAATCGCACTTTTTTTGCCGTAGGCTAGGGCCTAGACTTTGAAGCGGGTAGGCCTAGGGCTATGTCCGTTTCGGGCTCAAGGCCCGCTTCTTCTTCGTAATCTGTAAGCACGAGAGCCCTATGCGGGTTTTTACATGAGCATTTACCCGAGAAAAGACCATGTCTAGAACCTTTTCGCAAGAAAGATGAGGTTTGCATTACGTTTTCGGAGTAATTTCTTACGTTCAACGACGTCGTGACAATGGTGATGTCAGATGCTGTTGTTTGTCGAAGTTGGTACAGCTTGGTTTGGTTGGTACGACCGCTGAAACACGTTGCGCGGAGTTGACGATAGGGTGCGTCGATCGGTAATGTAGTTTCCTGCATACTAGCGGGAATTTCAAATCGAATACTTCGGGAATTCGAATACTTCGGAAATTCGAATAGTTACTATTCGAGTTTCGAATCGAATACGAATAGTAAATTATTCTCGAATACTTCGAAAATTTCGAATATTCGCACACCCCTACCGATTTCCAAATTCCTACCGCACAGGGTGAAATTGTGAAGCCTCTGCCAAGTTCTAGCTCGGTACAGATTTATCATGGGCATGACGTCACGAATAGGCCACACTCGTAAACGCCAAACCAAAAACATGAGCCTTCGCTCCACTATGGAATGTAGCACAAAATCAACCCTAGGTTGATGTAGCAGGCTAGCTGCTTGTAATTTGCATAGGTATATGCAAATTACCACACACATGACGATATATTCACTTAATGATTAAAGTCCAAAAATTATCAGCTGGTTTCTTGATGAGACATTTATGCAAATTATTACGATTTTCAATACAAAAAATAAAAATATCTAGGGCCAAAGCCTGTACCGTTACAATGTTTTCTCATACACACACCTATCGAGAACAAGTTTATCAATGTATACTAACATTTTATGTGGCTGTGTGAGAAACATGTAGAGATAGGATAGGAGACCAACAGCTTACCTGAAGTGGAGTAGGCGCGCCGTGATAGAAGACATAAACACAAATAAACAAATAAGTAATAACACTACATTTCAAACGTTTCGGTCTACGTGACCTTCCTCAGTGAGTAGAGAAGAGTTACTGAGGTGAGGTGAAAACCTCAGTCCTTTTGGCATTCCTTTCGACACATCACATTTTATGTGGCTGTATCAAATTGAAATGTCCCTACTAGAAAAACGCCAAAGTCGTGGGACGAGTGAGCGAGCTATGTGTTGAGTACCCGGTAACATTGATATCATCATCATTATCCATTGCCGTTTCCTGCTTCTGGCAGGGTCAGCTTGGGTTTAGCAACCAAATTTTTCCACTTCTTTCTATCCTCCCACAATCTTATCTCTTCCACATCTTCCCAACTCTTTCCTCTCAAGTCTCCTGCTATATTCCTTCCATCTCTTCCTTGGTCTACCCCGTCTTCTTCTTCCTTCTTCAATCCTTCTTTCATACATTTTCTAATTCTAATTTAAACCTCCATCTCTGCAGTCCCAGTTGTTTTCTGATTACTTTACTTCTTATCTTGTCCATCTTGGTAACTCCATTGACACTTCTTAAGAACTTCATTTCTGCTGCTTCCAGCTGAATTCTTTTGTTCCCACTGCCCATGTTACTGCCCCATACGTTAGTATAGGTACAAAATATGCCTTGTACAGCAAAATGTTACATTTTTGTGGGAACAACTCGTTCCACAGTAACTTTCTCATCAATTGGTAAAACCCTTCTGCGTTTTGCACTCTAGATGACACTTCCCTACCCACTTTTGCATCGTTTGTCAATATAGGCCTACTTCCCAAATATTTAAATTCTTCTTTTTCTCCCAAGACTTCCAGTTATAATGAACTTATTAATAGTAAGTAAACAAGCATTGATTTGTATGTGTTTGAAAGGAATGTCAAAAGGCTGACTCATGTGAATGACATAAAGAGATATAGGGTGCCAACAGCTTAGGTACCTTAAATGGAGTAGCGTGCCGCGAAAGATCTTTCGCGCCTACTCCATTTAAGGTAAGCTGTTGGTACCGTATCTCTTTATGTCATTCACATAGCATTGATTTGTGTTTGTATAAATTTCTAAACATTGCACATGTTTGAAAATCTAGTTAGAAAAGGGGTGTACAGCCATGTGAGCAGCCATTTGTCCATAAACCATAGTAGCCTCCCATTAGGTTTGTTTGGTTTGCTACACGAACTTACACTTTACACTAGTGTAGGCTCAAAATTTCTAAAAAGCGTTTTCGTATTAAGTGTAGTATAAAGTGTAGCCGTTTGGTTTGACTTCGTGTAGTGTAAAGTGTAGCATTTTTACACGAGCTCTAGGAGGTCGTGTAGAGTGTAGGTGTAGAAATTTAGGCGCAACATTTGAAGAGAAACAGCTTAACATGATGAATGAGACATTCTTTCATTGACAATCCGATATAACTCCTAAAATCAATTAATAGTCTATAATTACGTATTAGAAACTGATTCGGAGTATTTTATTTATGTGGCACTATGTTTTGTGATGAGGGCAAATGCGTAGGGTACTCTAACCTCAATTAGGATAAGCACTATTGAAGTTTATATTCCAAATAGCTTTTCATCGTTCAGATAGTACACATTTTCTATCATTTTGACTCATTTAGTGCCTTCAACAGTACTGTTTGTTGTTTTATTATGTTTTTTAGTTTGACAGTTCGATGTGAGCGAATCTAGTGTAGAGTGTTGCTTAAAAAACGTTTGGTTATCCTGGGTAAAGTGTAGTGTAATTTGATTTCAAGGCCTACACCTACACTACACAAGTCTACACTACACTAGGTAAACCAAACAAACCTATTAACATAGTTTTAAAAGTTGAGTTGTCATTACTCAATCGCAGCCTGTGATCAATTAAAATGACAAAACCAATACTTCTAGTTACAGTAAGATCTCTCTTATCCGATCTCCTCTTATCCGATGTTCCGTGTTAACCGAGCCGCCGAAAAAAAAAAAAAAAAAAAAAAAAAAAAAAGTTTTAAATACGTAAAAAAAACAAAAAAAAAATTACAGACGCCGCGCCGCACTTTTTTAAATGTACTCGCATACATTTGTAGGCATGCCTTACGAGTGAGTGCAAAGAAGATAGATCGGCGATATATCTCGACTTTCGAGCAGTGTGCATCAGTCTACTGAGCATATAGAGTTCAGTGGTCAGTGTGCGTCGGGCGCATCGCCGGTAAGCGTCAGTGCCACCCACTGAGCATATAGAGGTCAGTGTGCGTCGCGCGCCTGCGCGTGCGCATACGATCCAGCCATCTCACACACAGCTGTTCAAAGATGGTCGTTGTGGAACTAGATGCAATCATGTTTCAACCGATTCACGAAATTCGTAATCACGACGCATTGAATTGTTATTCCTGGGCTTATCTTATTTCTTTCCCAGACTTATCTTGCGTCGTGAGCTTCAGCGCGGGCATAGTAGTGAGAGGTTTTCCCACATGAGAAAGAGAGCTAGGCCTAGGCCTATGTTTGCATTGTAGGCCTAGGCCTACTGCGTCGAGTTTAGGCCTAGGCCTAGGCCTAGACATACGTTTTTATTACGACATGTAGGCCTAATTGTGTACGTGTGTTCGTGAGCTTGAATTACAAGCTATTAAATCATTTAGTATACCCTGTATGAAGTGTATCGTGTGTATTTTATGTTCCTTTATCCATTACATGTGTCATATATCATTTTACCACATCAGGCTATGCTACGAGAGCAAATAAACAATTGATCCGCGCCATCCGAGTTTTTCGCAAATCCGAGGTGCCCCCGGTCTCATCCAACTCGGATAAGAGAGATCTTACTGTAATTTCAATCATGATAATTGATAATACATCTAGGGCTCCAAAGTTGATAATGCTGTTTAATTGCTTCTTTCTAGGCAACTGTTCCAGATGCCCAGTTTGACTGGAACAGTAGTGGACTGGTGAACCCATTGGATTGTAAGTATATAGCACATGCAATAACATCCCATCACAAAGCTTAATTTGACAATAGTTATGAACCATCACAAGCTAAAAGACACGATTTTGACTGTCTATGAACAATGTGCCCATAATGCTTGAAGTTCATACAGTGTGCTGTAGTAATGTTAAGTGTAGCTCACATTTTACAAAAAAACTATCCACGTGAACTATATCCGGCATTTATATTTTTATTAGTATAGTTTCCCTTTCTCATTACTCAACTTAAAAGTGCAACTATGTAGGTATGTTTAAACTAGGGTTGCCGTATGATAATCAATATATCGATCAATACAATTATTTCCCAAAACGGTCAATATTCGATTCAGTCTTCCCGGATTGATTATCAATATTATCTATAATCGAGTAGCTCACCCGCCTGAAATTTCTAGTAAACCGCTCGTTCAGCAGAATGTTAACAAATAATTCCAGTCAAGACATTATACGAACAATAGAGGACCTTACTTTATTGACTTGTATTACATTCAATGCAAGTTGTAGTACAAGTGCCACTATACTTTTGAGTTATCGATCTACTAGATACTGTTGTAACAAAATACCATATTGCTTACAATTTGCATTTTGTCTGATGGTTTATCACTGCTGTTAGATTAAGGGTTTGGCCTATCAATGCAAATCAATCAATCCATGTTGTATTCCAGTACAGTGTCATTGCATGATTTAAAGGTGTGGTATAGAGTATCAACACTATCTTACATGTAGGTACTAGGGGTGTAGCTTACTTCCAAATCTTGCTACAGTCTTATCATAATCATAGACATTCCGCATTATGTTAGTTAGTCCATACACGTGTCACGTAGCTAACTGGCTATTGTGTCATCTCACAGTCAGTCACGTAAGCTAATAATGTGTTTCCAGCTTTGCATCTGCAAATTTATAGTACTGCTTTTAAATTTACACAAAATTCATCACTTATGCTATTATTCAAATTATAAATGAACAAGGGTCTAGACTTGTAGATACCTGCCTTTATCAACTTTACTTGGGAATTTATTTATTTATACAACGTTTATCCTATTCAGTTAAAAAACTGATTTACAAAGGAGGACAACATTCGGTTTTGTCCGAGCATAATTTTCGCAAGGCTATATGCAATGCCAATTGGTGTTTTCCAATGGCATGTACTGCGCACCCACTTGGTTAGCACTGAAACACCACTGTGACGTAATTGCTCTCTCCAAGTGTTGCACTAGGGCAATTCTCAACTGATTTAATATAGAATATCAATATACTTTAACAAGCCGTGGCTTATTGATCGATCCAATTCACGGCTCTCAGATCTGTATTCTAAGTTCTAACGGTGCTTACAAAGTTACCTCTTGACAATATGAAGTTTAAGAATATGATATTAATTTCTATAATGTTAAACTTAAAAATAAAACAAGGTTCAATTTGCAACTTTGAATGTTGACAAAAAGTTGTCCTAATTTTCTTTAACTAGGAAAACGCTTAAGTCCCGCCGCATTGTTGGATGAGCGTAACTGGTGCATTGAGCTGCCATGTGTTATGCAAATTTTCTGTTGTTCTGTGGAAAACCATTATTAAGTTGAAATGTTTTTAAAATTAAATTAAATTAAATAAAAAATTAACTTAATTTTTTTAAATTTGTTTTAATTAATCGTAATTGTTTTTAAAAAAATGTAAAATTGCGATTATTATAAGAAATAATTTCTCGATTGCGCTCAAATTTAACACGAATTAATTCATAAAATTAAGGTTCTGCGAAAAAATCATTACAATCGGATAAAGCATGTATAGGTGTTAAAAGTCGAAGAATTGTTTAAAAAAAGAAAAAAAAAACGTAAAATATCGATTTTATGATAAATATTTTTTCAATTGCGCTCAAATTTCACAAGAATATCTTAATTCATAAAATAAAGGTTCTGTGCAAAAATCATTAAAATCGGATAAAGCATGTAGGTGTTATAAGTCGAAGAAATTTTTTAAAAATTAAAAAAAATCGTAAAATTGCGATTTTCATGAGAAAAAATTTTCCGATTGCGCTCAAAAACGTGGCAGTTCTATGTTCAGAGATTTCGAAGGTCTCCATAAAATTTCATCGCAATCGGAGTATCGGTTTAGCCGGAATCGTGTGGACAAACAGACAAAAAAACAAAAAAAAAAGAAAAAACATTCCAGATTTTTTTCTCCAGTGTAGTAGAATGGAATCTTCGCTTCGCTCGCTACGCTCATCCAAATATAAAATTATTAGCCAGTTTATGGTATAATATTAGTACTAATATTATTGAATACAACAATTCAAGTAGTTATTTTAAGCCAACTTTCTGCATGGTTAAAATTCGGTTATACCTATCACTTTAGTGTCACCATTTTTAGATAACCAGAAGCATAGATACTAGTGTTACCCATCCGTAGATTTGCCACTATCTACAGGCGATATGAACTGTTTGAGACTAATAGCGCAACGCCTTGCTCGGACTTTTAACTAACTGGCTCTAGCTGGTAAATGCAGTCCCCTACTACAGTAGGGCCCCGCTAAATCGGGCCCCGGTAATTCGGATTTCTGGATAATTCGGGCCGGGCCAATTTTTTTTTTTAAATTACAAATTAAATGAAAAGTTCTTAACCGCTGTGCCGTGCGTAGTAAGGAGTGAGTAGATCGCCGCAGGCCACCCACCAGCTGACTGAGCGAGGCTAGTGGCATGCCACTCGAGAGCGAGGTTGGCCGGTCAGTGTAGGCCTAACCCCCTCCCTCCCAGACAGCCAGACGAAGATACTATAAATATGCTATAAATCACACTGCTGTGTTTGCGTCATTGTTTATGTTCAAGCAACTTCCACGTTGCGATGACGTGACGGAATGGGTGGCAGGCAAGTGTGAAGATAACATGTCGCCGCAAGTGTTATCTGATGAAGAGATCGTCGAATCGAGTCGAATGGTGAAAAAGAAACATCGCTAATAAACATCGTCTAATGCCTAGGGAGCCTAGGCCTAGAACAGATGCGATGCGTTTCTTCTAGAAGTTCGTGATCTAATGCGCACCAGTTGCGCGCAGTAGAGCGGTCGACTCACACACATGTTTGGGTGGAGTCTAGCTGAAAGGCTGGTGCAAACGCGACATTCCGTCAGTTGCATGGCTGGTACAAACGCATGATTTCGTCGGCCGTAAGAGCCAAAATACGCGATCGCATCGGTTTTTCTTGGGGTTTTCGTATCGGAAATATTAAAAACGATTCATTTCTAGTATTTTCAGCGTGTCATATGTTTCCTTTTATGCTTGAGAACAATGAGTGACCTTCAAACATGTTTTAGAATCGTTGCTATTCCATTCAAGGCAATAAAACCACTTTAAATGCTTAATTCGGGTTTTTCGTTATTTCGGGCAATACCCGGACACAATTAGCCCGAATTAGCGGGGCGCTACTGTATTCCTTCAGCTAATTACGCTACACAAATAATTTTCAAACTATTTCATCATTATTTGGTCACTTACATTTTATTACAATTAGCAATTTAAATACACACATGAAACGAGAATAAATCCATAAGCATGTAAAAATGATAATGATGATGAAATGATGCCAGCAAGTGCTTGTTAGCTTGTAGTGGGGAGGGATTCCATAGTCTTGAGCTTTGTAGATGTAGTTACTAGATGCAGTGCAGCTGCTAGCCTTTTCAACAGCTGATTGAAGAGTCTACATCCGTTTTTTTTCTTCTGAGCTGCGCTCGAGTGTTGCAAAGTATATTGTGAATCTTCTCCCAACCATCTTCAATGATCTTGCCTCTTTTCTTGCTTGCTACAATCAGCAGAGGTAGGCTAGTGCTAGCCTAGGCCTAGGGCCTATACTCCGGGGGGGCCCCTCCTTAGAATGAATTTACAATTAATAAGGCATGCCTGGCAATTACTTGTCCTTGCCCTTTCTCACCTTTGATGGTCAATAATAATCATTTTCTATATTGATTGGGCAGTACATTGCAACATTTTAAACCAAATATTATGCCTCGAAACTTTGTTTTACTTTCAAATGAAATTGTGCTCGCCATGTGACTTTCACATGCATTTCTAAGACTTTTGTTTTATCAATATTTTGAAGTAAACCACTGCTGTATCGATCAATTCTTCACTACTAATCGATTAGTCGAACGCGGCTGACGCACTCTCTTGGATACTTTGCGCAAAAAGGCGACGATGACACTCTGCAGGGCGGACTTATACTACTGAAATTCAAAACAAATGAAGGAACACTGCCACACGATTTATAATTGCAGTTTCAGAACCCTGGCCAGACGGATTGAATTTGGGGTAGCATCTCGTTTGTTTTGCTGATCAGTTTGTCAGTGGGTACCACCTAGGTAAAATGACATAATCAACTGTAGATCGATGGACAAATATTTTTGCTCTCAACTAAGGAGACACTGGAGGTGTCCAATTGGCAGTTTCAATGCTAAACATAGTATGCGTGCAGCTTATATTAGTTATTGTTTTCTTTGGCAAAAATTCCAAGATCAATAGATCATAAAGGTTTTTATTGGGTGCTTGCTGTGCGTTCCCTTTTAAGAACAAACCCGAGAATTGGTGTGTAAAGGTTAATAACAAAGGTATCTTAATGACTCTTACTTTAATTGTGGTCATGGATGTTCATGTTGTTCACTTCACTATTTTCTAGGCATAGGCCTATGCTAACAAATTGAACACTTTCACACGGTAGCTGTAGGCCTACACGCTGTTATCTGCACACACTAGCGTGGTTGCACCGACAATGAACAGTGCTACCAATTGTTGCCGACTAAAGCAGCTTATTTTCAAGAATTATTGTTGAATGTGTGTTTTGAGAAATGTAACTAGTGTTACATTTCTTAAGTAGGTACATGGAATGAATAGAATACAAAAGATTGAGAGAATGTATTTATTGTATTTATCTATTTATTTATGTATTTATTTATTTATTAATTTATTTATATAATTATTTATTTATTTATTGTCTGTCCTATTCAGTTAAAAAAACTGCTTTACAGAGGAGGAGTATAATTATAAATTATTGCTTTCTTGATGGAGAAAAGACTCTTTCTGAAGTGAAGTTAACGCTAATAGCAAGGATCTACACTCAATACTGAATCAAAACCAATGTAGGCCTAAACATAAAAAAAATTGCATAGCCTGACTACATCTAGTTGTGTTTTATTATACTAATGGGCCAATGGCTATCAACTTAATAATTTCTAGGGGTGTGGGAAGAATTTTTGCAGACAGGACGGGAAAAGGAATTTTTTATTTTAAATTTTGTGAAATATGATGGAATTAGGAAAATGTTTTGTGAGTACCCGTACTACTTCTTATTTCTAGAAATCATATGACTTGATAGGATAACACTAAGAGACTAGTAGAAATTGTTTACATTGTTTGGTTAACTTTTATATTGGGAATTCAAATTTTCTGTTTTGTCATCATTTTGGTTTTATTTGAGACATATAGTTATTTGTTTTGAGTTGAGTTGAAGGACATAAATAAATAATTTCCCGACCCTATCTAGGTGCCCGTTAGGGTGCCGCAGCCAAGCCGCGGTGCGCTACACACTCGGGCACCTTATACAGCAAGCAGAGTTGGGGTGATTTCGAGGTGTCACCCAACCGTCATGAAACGTGATGTGATCTTAAAAACTATCAAAATCAAGGGGATTTAGGTACCTGACAACACATGCCAAATTTGGTTGGTGTTCAAACATTCCTTCTTGGTGAAAAAATGACTTGAAACATGCTCAAAATCACTTTAAGGATGTTAGTTACTACTACTACTACTACTACTACTACTACTACTACTACTACTACTACTACTACTACTACTACTACTACTGCTACTACTACTACTACTACTACTACTACTACTACTACTACTACTACTACTACAGTAAACCCTCGTTAGTTCGAATTGAAGGGACGCCAAAAAAGGCATTTCGAAATAAAAAAATTCGAATTAAGCATATTATTTTTTAAAAAAAAATAAAAAAAAAATTTTTTTAATGATTTGTACTTAGGCCTAGTCTTTTTGTGATTTTTCAACTGTCTAGGGGATAAAAGACAGGCTAAACTAGGAGCTAGGAAAAGGCTAATAATGTTATTACCTGACACAAGTTATGATAGTAAAAATGTGTTACCTACACAAATTTTATTAATTAATTTGCATTTACATATGTGCTGAAGGCTATGTCATTTTTCTAAATTTACAGTTCTATGTACAGTAGTATTTACTATGTAGGCCTACATTATTTACATCTTGTTGCTTGTGTACCCAGTAGGCTAGGCTAGGCTCGAGGAAGTTGTCATTCCTGTACTGTAGAAAGAAAAACCGTGGTTAGCACTAGGCCTAGGAAAAGCTATAAATTTCATTGTTAAAGAAAGATTGGATTTAAATTCACATACCTCACGTCGAACTTGAAGGTCGGAAAAAGTCTCCCATCATCCTCTGCACTAACTTCTGTCTTGAAGTCTCCCGAACGAATTTCGCAAGTCCATCAAATTGCTCCAAGGTCAGCTCTGTGGTATCCTTAGTCGCGATGTAGGCCTCCAACACAGCAAGCGCGTTGCCGACTTCTTGCCTGGTAGGAACAGGGCGCTCAATCTCGTCGGGTTCATCTTCATCGTCGCTAATAGGTGTGCTGGTACTAGCCTAGGCCTATCGGATGGCCCTGGTTCCGACTCATTTGAAGGCTGGTCTTCCGGCTTTAACTCCACGGCCGGAGTTGCAATGTCTTCGTCCACATTCACGTAGTCGTTGAAGCTGGCGCCAAACTGTGCATGGTCACAATTCACAACAAACACTCGTAAAACACGTAGTCGGCTAACAACGGAACAAACACTTGGCGATGCAACTGTCGTGAAAGCTTGAGACGTAGGCCTACTGTGCAATGCCACGGGCGCGTCGCCTGATTTGTTGATGTCGCCAGGCTGCAGTAGCTGCCGGCCGGCTGGGCCAGTCCAGTCACGTGGTGCGTGCGCATCTCCTTTGTCGTCGCTGCAGCTAGCCATCGGTTGTTTTCGTGCGGCGTATTACAGACCGTTCAAAACACATTTTCCGAATTCGAACATCGGAAAAATTCTCGGAAAAGTTCTTCGAATTAACCACACTATTTCACACGTAAATTGACCGTTAAGGCCAAGATATTCTTTCGAATTACGAAATAAACCGAATTTCGAATAAACCGAATCTAATACACTGTTAAATCCTATACTGACCGTCGGGACCGATGTTTTCGTTCGAAATAAAGCATTTTTCAAAGTAACCGAGTTAACGAGGGTTTACTGTACTACTACTACTACTACTACTACTACTACTACTACTACCACTACTACCACTACCACTACCACTACCACTACCACTACTAGGGCTGCCCAACAATATCGATAATTCGATACGATATCGATATGAAGGAATAAATTTGATATCAATATGGAAATGTATATCGTTTGATTAAAAAAAAAAAACTTGGCTAAATATTTTACATTCTATTGTTAATTGAATTGGTAGTACTATAGAAATTAATCGATTTTGATAAAATTATTTATTTTAACAAATAATTTTGCAATGAAACTTGAAAAAGTAATGAGATCCCACACATAACAAAATCTTGTAAAAATACAGCCAAACCTTACACACTCAAAAGAAATGAGATCTAAAAAAAGGGCAAAGCTCATCTACCCTTCCACATTTGCGCATTCTTAATTCGTAAACGTACAGTGTCCCGTAACAACATCCTTGAAAAGCTTGGCAAAATAGAATTTGTATGACGATTACGTTTAAACTAGGAAAACGCTAAAGTCCCGTCGCGTTGTTGAGCGAGCACCGATACGTGCAACACGACCCGAGTACGACATTCCCATAATGTTACATACCAATAAGTTTTTAAGGTCTTGACCGATTTAGCTGAAAATTTGTAAAATAGGAGGTATGGATAAAATCCACCGCCATCTAGAGGACCTTGACATCATTTCTTTGGGAAAACTATTTTAACTCTTTGATAACAAATAATACACTGCTTCCTCGATAGTATTTTGATTACTTCTAGGTGGCAGTGCATAGTGAGACTTTTCGTTGTCATGGTAACGTTTATTTTGTTAAAATGTAATTTCTATCTACACTACTTAAGGTCTTGACCGATTTAGATGAAAATTTGTAAAATAGGAGAGAATGTTGTACTTATTGACCCTGCAAAATTTCATAACGATCGGAACATTTTTATTTTTTTATTTTATTTTTTATAACCAACCATTGGATTTTGTTCAAAAACTATACAGCAACCCGCATAGGTGGTATGTACTGTACATGTGTGCAAAATTTCAGGTCGATCAGAGAAACGGTGCGACCTGTACAGAAGCAGTAACAAAAATAAAAAACAATAAAAAAAACAGACATTCGAGCCATAAGAGTCAAGTGGAGACGCTCGCTCAATTAATTAATAAAAAAAATTGGATGAACTATAGTTGCAAATTCAATTTTTCCAAGCTTTTCAAGGATGTTGTTACGGGACTCTGTACGTTTATGAATTAAGAATGCGCAAATGTGGAAGGGTAGATGAGCTTGGCCCATTTTTAGATCTCATTTCTTTTGAGTGTGTAAGGTTTGGCTGTATTTTTGCAAGATTTTGTTATGTGTGTATAGTATATCTAAAAAAGGGATAAGCTCAACTACCCTTCCACATTTGCGCATTCTTAATTCATAAACGTACAGTGTCCCGTAACAGTATCCTTGAAAAGCTTGGAAAAATAGAATTTACAATTATTATTTTAAACGTAATAGTTCATCCAAGTTCTTTTTTTCTAATAAAGCGAGCGTTTCCATTTGACTCTGCCGGAAAAAATAGTCATAGTTTTTTTTTTTTTTTTATGTCTCGCCATAGCGTTTGAACGGAGGCTCGGATCGAGTTGAAATTTGGACCATCCGCAAGCTTCGTTCTCGATTGAATGCCATTAGTTTTGTGGCAAAATCTTTCAAAAAGTTTAAAAGTTACATTTAAAGTTAATCGAAAGTTTTTTTTTTCAAACTAAACGGCGACAAAATCTAAGGTTGCCAAATCATTTAGAATGTCCGTCCGGTCACGAATATGTTCATTTTATTTTGATCCGATAAGTAGTGTACCGGTAGATGGAAATTATATTTTAACAAAAGTAACGTTACCATGGCAACGAAAAGTCACACGAGAATTCTGGTCACTATGCACTGCCACCTAGAAGTAATCAAAATACTATCGAGGAAGCAGTGTATTATTTGTTACTTTCCCAAAGAAATGATGTCAAGGTCCTCTAGATGGCGGTGGATTTTATCCACACAGTAAAGGTTTACCCACGAGTTTACCCAAAAACCTTGCCAATAATAAATAAAATTGGAAACATGGCCACGTGGACAGCGAACGTCGCAAATTTTTAAATTTAAAAACATGTGCAATGTGGGTCTAGCTATAGCACGTGCTTGCTTATCAACGCGTCCAACTGAGCGTTTCCTAGTTAATTTAAACGTAATATCATGCAAATTCTATTTTGCCAAGCTTCTCAAGGATGCCGTTACGGGACACTGTACGTTTATGAATTAAGAATGCGCAAATGTGGAAGAGTAGATGAGCTTTGCCCTTTTTTAGATCTCATTTCTTTTGAGTGTGTAAGGTTTGGCTGTATTTCTACAAGTTTTTGTTATGTGTGTGATCTCATTACTTTTCCAAGTTCCATTGCAAAATTATTTGTTACAATATAATAATTTTGTCAAAGTTGATTTAATTTCTATGGTATTACCAATTAACAATAGGATGTAAAATATTTAGTGGTCCAAAGACTTGCTTTTTGTAAACAATGTAGTCGATTATTGTCAAGTAACTATAGTTACTTGTTGATTATATTCTTGTATAAGGCTTATATTGAAACCTTTATTTGGAAGCCTTCCAGCAAACTTTTTCAACTTTTTCTTTCAAAAGGAACTGTATCACTATTACCTTAATGCCCATGTAAAATATGAACGTTGTAGCCCCACCCGTTTGGCCAGAATCGCTGGGCAATTGAAACTGACGAATTAGACAGTAGTAGCCAGTAGTAACTAACATCCTTAAAGTGATTTTGAGCATGTTTCAAGTCATTTTTTCACCAAGAAGGAATGTTCGTACACCAACCAAATTTGGCATGTGTTGTCAGGTACCTAAATTCTCTCGATTTTGATAGTTTTCAAGTTCACATCACGTTTCATGACGGCTGGGTGACACCTCGAAATCACCCCAACTCTGCTTGCTGTATAAGGTGCCCGAGTGTGTAGCGCACCGCGGCTTGGCTGCGGCGCCCTAACGGGCACCTAGATCCCAACAATGAAGTGGGGTGGAGGGGGGAAGATCCCACCAAACTCTTGGGTCTATTGAAGTCGGCTAGCCATGTCGGACACTTCCTTCAATATTGTCTTGTTCTTTTTTCTTTATTTTCTAAAAAAATGGAATCTGGAACGAGAAATCATTATCTTGATCCCGTTCCCAGAATTTTGGGATACCTCATACACTATTTTATTTCAAAATTCATCTTACAGGTATTGTGCATTTCCACCACACCAAATGTCCCTTTACAGGCCTAGATAAAAGTAATTTTGGCAAGATACTGTAGAATCAGTTAGCCTACAACTCTTATGCATAAATTATGAACATGTTGTTTAAATTGTATACTACGTATTTATTTTATTAGAAGGTATACTGGAAGGAATAGAAAGCTTCCTGATGCTGCACTAATGGTTTTTGCTAGTGCGTATTTTGAATTGAGGTGTTGTGTTGTGGATACGTAAGCACTTATTTGCATGACTTGTTTTAGCTCTGAATGCTTTGCCGCTGTTGACAGCTCTGCAGCAGAGTGACGAGGTAAATAATATGGGATAAATGCATAAGACAGCCTAACAAGTTTGATTCCAGCTTACAGCCATCTTGGGTCATTTTCTTATTTTGGAACTGTACAGCATTCACACACAGCTTCTTGTTCAATGGGTCATTTTGTTGGAATAATCACTATAATGTACTTTCTTACAGTTATATTGAAATGCAAGGCTGTTAGTTTATGTATGGAATACTGTCTTCAGTACTTTTTAGTATGGTATGATGATCTAGAACAGTGACGGCAAACCTATATTCCAAGCAACGAAGGACCTTTTAAGACGATGTAGAACAAAAATTACGAGCAAGCTGAATTTTTGTACAGACCTTCCAGAAAGTGTCCTTCATTTAGGGAAAAAAGTCCTCAAAAATCGGGCTGGAGCGTGCCATGTTGGAAAATGTCTGCACAAAAGTGGCTGTTTTCGTATATCTTCAAAATGGCGGAAGATTCATGAACATCGTTCCAAAGTCCTTTTGTGTTGCCTGAAAATGAGGAAATCAGCTTGTACTCCAATAAGCAACATAATATGAACCATGATTTTGTGACTTAACCGCTGTCTCTACCAAAAATATGGTAGAACAGGTAGATATCATTTTTGTAGCAAATTATAGGGTCAACATTTTTGCTGTTGAAACTTTTCGTCTTTCTTCCGCCATTTTGAAGATATACGCAAGCAACCACTTTTCTGCAGTCATTTTCCAACATGGCGGCCTACGCTTTAGCCCAATTTTTGAGGAATGTTATCCCTTTATGAAGGACACTTTCTGGAAGGACTGTTCAAAAATTTAGCTTGCCCGGAATTTTTGCAGAAAAAAAGCCTTCGTTGCTTGGCCTACTAGGTATTGCTATTGGTGAATAATCAACTACTACTACTACTACTACTATACTACTACTAATACTACTACTACTACTACCACCACCACCAACACCACCACCACCACCACCACCACCACCAACACCACCACCACCACCACCACTACCACTACCACTACCACTACCACTACTACTACTACTAAAGGCAACTTTAAAAAAAAAAAAAAAAAATACTACTACTACTACTACTACTGTTATTACTACTACTACTTCAGCATTGTTTTTACTTTTAATTTGTAATATTACGCAGCCATTCACCATAGTGCACCCTTTTCCCAGATTTGAATTCAATAAAATCAGGATAAAATTTCAATACTACTGTAAGAAGCCCTATATTACCTAATTTCTACAAATTACTTTCTTTTCTACCTGGCTATAGGTCACCTATTATGTGTTGGGAATCTTTATTTAAATAAGTACATACAGGTCTTTCTTTTGGGACAGCATTAGCCCCCCGTTCTTATTTGGGTGCATGAATCGGAAATATAGAGTTACATTTTACTTTTTTAGGGTTTTGGTACCTTTTTCAATACAAATTAAGTGTTGCTGTATTACGGTCTGTACACCCATAATTAGTACTACTAGGAAAAGGCCAAAAGTTGTTGTTAGACCAATGAGCAAGTCATGTGTTAAGTACCCGGATGCATTTGCATTTAAGTTGATTGATATATAAGGTAAACTGGTATGGTTTTGAGTTGAGATGGTATAGGCACCGAGCGTTTATACAACTAGCGCCGTGAGTGGACAAATCTGGAATAAATTGTGTGAAGATTTGGTAATCACCTACCCTTTTCCATGTTATTTGTACAATTCTAAATTGCCATTATTAATTGTACTAGTTGCAATGAATATTGAAACTCATGTAAAAACATCAAGAAATTCGTCCTGTATCGTCGGCTATACTCTTCTAATAGCCAACACAGGACATTATCTCACATTTTATACTTTTACTAGGCCCCGATTTTAAAACTTGAGCCAGATTTGATTGCTCTTAAGTAACACAAAAGTGACGGTGCAGCCCCATCCATCCGACATCTTTGGTGTATTCGGCACCACGAAAATAATAACAAAGGAATTCCTAAACAAGAGAAAAATATTGAATTACTTATCTTAAATTGAGCAAAATCAAACTGCCTCAAACAAAATGTTCCCGGAGGTCATGCCTCCAAATCCCCATGATGTAGTCTACTTATCAAAGCTTCCGACCTATCAATGGACGACTGGTGATGGGCGGAGCTTAAAACGATCGATAGGCCAAGTGTCGAGAGTTGGGATAGATTCTCATTTCCCAAGTTTACGTCAGTTGAACGGCGCAACACTAATCACGCTCTAACTCTTATTCTATTCATTATTTGGACAAAACTTAAGAGGAATATTATTTAGCAAACATATCATTGCTTATAAAAGCGATTATTGCGAATTTTTTGACACAGCCGTTAACTTGTTATTACAATGTACGCATTATACATAAAAAATAATCAAAACAACTATAAACTTTCTCAACTTACAAACAAAACAAACAAAAAAACTACTTATCGGATTTCGACAAGACCTCTTTCAAAAAATTCATCAGACTGTTCAGACAAGAAATAAATTAACTTTCTAGGCACAAAGTGCACTGAACAAAAATTTACAGCATGGGTTAATATGCAGCGTGCAGTTTTTCACGGCTCATCCGCACGTCAAATGTGCGTATTTGTCATAAAAACACATACACTGCATATGAACCTATGCTATAAAATTTCGTTCAGTGCACTTTCTATCTAGAAAGTTGATTTATTTCTTGACTAAACAGCCAGATGCATTTTTTGAAGGAGGTCTTGTCAAAATCTGGTCAGTAGTTTTTTGTCAATTGAAGTTGAGAAAGTTTATAGTCGTTTTGATTATTTTTCATGTATGATGCGTACATTGTAATAACAAGTTACGGCTGTGTCAATAAATTCGCAATAATCGCTATTATAAGCAATGATATGTTTGCTAAATAATATTCCTCTTAAGTTTTGTCCAAATAATGAATAGAATAAGAGTTAGAGCGTGATTAGTGTTGCGCCGTTCAACAGACGTAAACTTGGGAAAATGAGGATTTATCCCAACTCATTCCGCCATGTTGCCTCGTGACGTCAGGAGGCGGGTAAAATTCTAGTCGTCAATTGCACACCTGCAATGGTGTCATGTGAGTATACGGCGTAAACCCAAAACGAAATATATCCCCCTCAGTAAACCTAAAACAAATCAGGGTATGCTCTGTATACGGTGCAAAATATTAATATTCTCGTAGAACAAATGAAGAAATCCAATGTAAAGTCAAGCACATAATCTAATTTTGCAATCACAACAATCATCAGTAACAAATTATACTACAAACAACCGTAACAAAAACATCTCTTTCAAAATTATTTAAAAATCATGCCTAAAACTCTTTTAAATCCTTTAATCACACTCTTAGAATCAGAAACTTTTCTGGGGCTGTGCGCCCCTGACCTGCAGTAGCTAGGGATGTTCCCCCCAGACCTCCCGTTGTACTTAATCATGTACTTTACTCACGAAAGAGCGTACGCCCATAAATACATTTTTGATGACACCACTGCACACCTGATAATTAGTTGCTTGCAAAACCACCACTGCCAGACTAGCACTAGTTGGGAGGGGGGGGGGGGGTGTCGTCAGACCCCCATTGTACCAGGCAACGAGTTAGAATAGAACCTATCTTTCTATCTCGTTGGTACAAGGCACAAGGTGGGAATACATAGGTTATGTTTGTAGTTTTTAAAGTGTTTGCCCCCCCCCCCCCCCAAAAAAAAAAAAAAAAAAAGGGCTAGTTACGCCACTGGCAGAATATAAATTATGCCCAATATAACCTCACTCAACTTGCTAAAAATATATAGTGTGGTATAGTAGTAAAACTAAAAAGTATAATTTAAATAATAAATGAGAAGTAGGTAACTGGGAGTCTTATGTTTGAGATATCCAATCAGAAAAGAGCAGCTGGGATGGTTGGGACACATGTAAAGATTTCCAGGTTATAAAGTAAGTCTTCCCATTTTTTTTTTTAAAAAAAGTTAAGACATGTAAAATAGCAGGAATCAAATCCATGTAAATACGGCTTTGACCTTAGTCGTAGGTCTTGTGCGTAGGTCAAACCACTGATCCGATATTGCTAAAATTTTAAACTATTTTCTGGGAACAATTTTGTGGGTGCTGTTTACATTTAGAGCAAAATCAGTTACACAATTCAAACCTTCAAGACGTAATAAACTGAAAATGTGTAGCATTCCTTTTACAGACGCTGGCTTCTGTTTTTGATTACAATAAATCATTTTCATCAGATTTCACTGATATTTGGAGAGTTTTTGTATCTAACCTAGGCCGCTTTGCAAACGTTTTTTCCAGTCGCATTGATGGATGAGCTTTTATGGTTGAATAATCTTTGCCGAAAAGTACGATTTTGATGAGAAATATTTCTTCGATTGTCCCCAAAATCATAACATATCTAAGTTCCCTGATTTCGAACGTTCCCATAAAGTTTCATCAAGATCGTAGTAGGTAGCCGTTTGCCCGTTCGCGGGCCAAATATCACGAAAATATTGCATTAAATTCGGGAAAAAATCGTAATAATACGATACTCAAGAGCAAACATTTCTTCGATTGTACCAAAAAACTTGGCACATCTAAGTTTAGAGATTTTGAAGATCCCCTGAAAATTTCATCTTGTTCGCAAATGCCGTTTGCCCAGTAGAGAGCGAACAAACAGACAACAAAAAAAAACACCCGAGCTTTTTTTCTCAGGGTAAGTGAAATTGAAGTCTCGCTTTGCTCATCCAACTAGAAACAATGCCATATTCCCTTAGATTTGGAAAATTTAGTAGTTTTGAATGATATCTCATACTGTATTAGTAATAGCTTCGCTCTACTTCCTACTATTAACATACACCCAACATTCAAACATAGCAGAAGGTGGTAAAAACCACTCTTATGGTTCAACCTGTTACTATGAAGAAAGTATCCAATCAATACATGCGCTCTCACAACACCCCTAGAAAGAACGTGGTACAGTAGTAGTAGCGCTGGTGGTGTGGTTGGCCTGCTACTACCTTGGAATCGTCGTCTTTTTTTTGCGCTGACAGTTCCCTTGAGTAGATGGTAGTGACATATCGACTGCTGTTAGTGGACAGAGCATTGCTTATGTTTGTCATTGTTGCCACTGGAAGGGTGCTAAAAATTTTGGTATTACTGGTCTTAAATCCACGTCAAACAATTACTTATGAATTTTGTTTCGTTGCTTGCAATATAAAATTATAAAATGCAAGTATTTAAGCCATAAAACAATTTATCCTTTACCTACTGTCTGAATTGCTCATATAAAAGAATCTGAAGGTAGTAATAGGCAATTTTTGTATTTCACTACTATACCAACTAAAAGGTCTCAAACAGTGGTGATTGCACTGATGTAAAATATTTTATGCCAGACATTTAGTTGGTTATACCATCCCTGGCAATTACTTACCGTAGATAAATAAAGAGTCATTGTAGCCTACATTGTAAAAATGGAAGTGTGTAATTGAACAACTAAAACATAGTACATCTATGAAGGAAAACGTTGGGTCAATGGGAACTACTCCACATTTTAATTTGTGAGTCACAAATTTCAACTGATGTGTAGTTTAGTTTCCATTGTCATAACTTTGTCATTAATAAATATTCGGAATGTAATAGTTTGCTTATGTTCTTCAATTTAACAAAAAAGTGTAGCTACTACCCAAATAAGATGTGAATCCTTGTCATGGATTAGAGTTATGTATGAATTCAGGATACCCATTTACCCGATCTTACCCCTAATATTTATTCAAGTTCATTCACAATTCCACATACTCTATACCACAACCTAGATTGAATTAGCCAATTGAATTTGATGTTGATTGATTTTTTTTAGTTTCGTAGTCACATTTGAACTAACAGCACATGTTTTTCTTTCTCTCTTTCTTTTCTCACTGTTTTTCCTACCTCTCCTATGATGCTAACTGTATGGTTGGACGGGGTCCCGTTTTTTTGTTTGCCGAACGTGATCCGTTCAGGCGACCACTCCACCCTCCTTGACCTCGATTATCTCAATTCATTTGATAACTTGACCCTACCTACCTCTGATTCCCATGCTGCCGTCTGGAGACTTGCCAGTGAGTAATGTTCTTCTTACTTCTTAGTTCATAGTCACTCGTTTTGAAATAACAGATATGCAACTCTAGAAAGCAATGCATGGAGATGAATGTGATACAAGTTAATTCAGTACCATACTTTAATTAAAATTTAACTATCATTCCAGTTGGATATCAAAAGGGAAAAGGTATCCATTAGGTGGTTCTTTAATCTAATAATTTTATATTTCATTAATTAATTTAATCATTTCACTTCCTCAAACTAATGAATAGAATATGATATAAATATATAATAATAAGGAATAATATTAATAATAATAATAATAATAATAATAATAATAATAATAATAATAATAATAATAATAATGTGTGAATATTTGCAACATTAGAAGACAATAAGCATACAATATTATATTTTATTCAATATTCATATTATATTCATTGTTGTAATAATAAGAAACATCCTAGAACCAGATGCCTGGTCCTTGGCATGCATTTTCAGAACTTACACCTCAAATATATAGGTAGGCCTACTGTTGGTTTAAAAATCAAACCATAGCAGTTTAAGCGTCTAATCATGGATGGGTAAACGGGCATGATGTATTCTGGGAAAAAATTCATGTAGGTCATGTAGGATAGGCCTTGTCCAAAGGCGTAATATGTATTTTATTGCATTTAAAAAACATACCTTTCCACTATTAAACATATTGGCCGTGACCTAAAACATTATAATATAGACCTTTTGCATGCGTATTGCTAGCTAATACATAATATTGAAGTTTATACTCTTTGCTTGTATATTGTTGGGCTAATACAATGTTTGTTTGTATACTCTCTGCATGCAGATTGTTGTTATATACACTGACGTTTATACCCTGTGCATGCATACTTGTTGCATTCATACTTTGGATGTCATATATATAGTAGTACCCCGGTTACCCAAATCCAGATATTATTCAAATCCATTTTCCATCTTATGATATCCCTGGTTGATACACAAACCATAAAATCTTTTGCATAGATATTGTGAACTAATTAACTGTACTTTATGTAACCTTTGCTTGTAGATTGTAGAGCTAAATCATTATTTATTCCATGTAGTACAGCAGATCACCATCCCATTTAATGTGTTTCTGGAGTGCCCAACGTAAAATATGAAACTTACAAACCATTGTTCACATTCAATGCATTATATTAATGACCATAGAAAAATACATTTACATATGGTCACATTAGTCTTTCAAACAAATTTAACAATAATTAACATGCATAAGATGTAATTGCATCAATATTGAAAGGTGGATTGAGACGGCTCCCACTTCACACGTGACTACCTTCCTCAAGGATATTTTTTTATAAAGCACATTGATAATTAGGTTAACTTCAAGAACAAGGTTTTCCACTTTCCTGAAGCGCGAGCTGTAGATTATTTTTTAATAAAGTGCTAAAAAAAAATAGTTAGCTACAAAAACAAGTTATTCCACCTTCCTGACCTGATAGCTCTATGCACATAAAAAAAGTTAAGCTTCTAATGCCAAAAATATGGGTTTCCACCTTTCTGCTGGACTAGTTAGCTGATGTGTTTGGATAAAAGGCACAGAAAAACGAGGTTAACTTCAAAAAGTAGGTTTTCCACCTCCCGGTCATGAGCTCAATGGTATTTTTTGATAAAGCACTCAGAAAATGATGAACAACAAAAACAAAGTTAGTGTTAGCATTAGTTGCTTTTCAACAGCTGGTACTATTCGCTAAAACGGTAAACCCTGTGCAAAAGTAATACACTGCCATATGGAATATTTACCGCTAATTCAATGTCGTATTGTTTACGTTGTTGAAGAAGCTTGCGGCATGCATGAAATAGTTGTGTGATTGAATATCTGACTAGAACTTGTGTAAGACGTTAAAAAGCAAACTATATTGGATGAATTGAATGGAGAGAGGAGTGGGAGCATAGAGATCTTACCAAGAGAAGTAACTCAGTGACTTCGAGGCATCCAAAGATTGTTACCCTGTTTGACAAAACACTGGTACACAATCGGCCTTGAGCTCTTTTCAATACCAACGAGCGCTTGGCTCTCAATTTCCGTTGTGTTCACGACATCGCATGTGACAGCATCCAACCAACATGGAGGATGGCGAGGATCAATGAAGTTATAAATCATCCGCCTTTGTACGATTTTCATAACAGGCTCTACAAATACCAAAATGAAGAGCACATACGGACACGAATATCAAAAGATTTGAACATGGATGGTTTTCACCTATAGGCACATATAGGTGGCAGTTCCGGCCGAGCGAAGTCAGAAGTCGGATTCAACCAACTTCCGGCTCTTGTCGGTTCTTCAAAGTGCCGCTTCATCGTGATTGGTCAAAACAGCCACTTTCAGCATCGAGTGCTCGCTGACGTGTAGGTAGTGAAAACATATTTATTGTATGAACTGGGCCTTCATTAAGTGGAGAACCAGTGAAATATTTTTACATCAATCATTACAACAGTGTTTGTAGGATCTTCAAGATTTTGGGTGCAGGCATTTATAGCCAAGCTGGCCAGTCTCTAAGTGACAGTGGATTGAATCCAAAGTACGCAACTATATCAGGCCCTTGCGTCACTTGTTTTCAAAAGTATATGTTTTCGGTTGTGCAGTGAGTTGCTTCTCTTTGTAAAGTATGCATCTGTATGGTGGGAGGACAGAAGGGAGTGGAACACTGGCGTAGTTAACTTGCTCTTTGATTATTTCATGCCGTAGATACTGCATACCTGCAAGGTGAGACTGAATTATAAAAAGTTATCTGTGGTTACTAATTATCACTACACTTAATAACTATTTACATGAGTGAAATGTATGGGATTTAATATCATCCTAGATATTATGTTCAGATTACAATGTAGTTGTAACATGCAAGTAAGTTATTCATTCACAATATTGAAGATTGGCACATTCTTTAACATCTGATAATCCTGCATCAAATTTAATTTCCACTTTCATCTCAGTCTTCATACTTGTTCATCTTTTCACTCTGCGTACTTGTGTTACTTAGACGTGGAGAAAGATGGCCATCGCGCAGCGACGAGCAGCCACCGCACGATCAACAATGGGCAACAGCTCGTGACACCAACTGGTCGACAAGGAATAAGTGCCGAGGCTTTGAAAGTGCTTGAAAGTCTGCCCAACTTATCTTTTCTCCGATCAAAATCTCTGGTTTTTCCTCCACCTGGACAAGCATTGACACACTAACCCCTACTACGTAAATATTCATGATATTAATTCCCTTATTCAGCTTATGGCCTGTGTATGTAGTTTATTTATTGGGTTATGGCTAGAAAACTGGAAGTATTATATGTGAGCTTTTTCTTTGGCAGGTAGCTTCTGTAGTTTGTGATAACATACACATTAATATTGTGGTAGAACAGATCAAACATTTGTATGTTGATTCCTTGGTTAGTCTGCCTAAGTGACATTAATCAATGTAAGGAAGTGGTTTGTCTATCCTTATATTTAATGTAAATGTTGTCAAAAACCACAGATGAGACCAGCTTTTGATAAATGTATTATTGTGTGTATATAAAATTAGTTAAACGTATAATATATTTATTGCAGATTATAAAAATTGAATGCCACATTTGGGGGATTTTTGATCTCAATTGATTACAAAATGTTTATGTAGCAATGTTGTTACCAATGTTTTAGTTCATGACCGTCCTTCAAAAATCTATTCATATTGTAATGTCATTGGTTCAACTGAAAATTTGGTGTTTTTATACATGTTTTATTTTAACCAACACTGGGAAATGCTTTATCAGTTAATAGGTTTGTATTATGTAAATAATATATTATATTTATGTTGTTTCTAACAGTATGTACTTAAAAAAAATTAATAAGCTAAGGCTATAGGGAAGAGAACTTGATAAAAGACAAGCTTTTGCATTATAGAACTATGCCGTGTAGGACAGAAAGTAAAGGGTAGTTTGAGTTTCTATACCTCAACACCAAGAATTCCTCTGTGCTTTACAGTATTTCAAAGTGATACAATCTTACATTTTGTAATAATCAAATGACTTTTGCTAAAGCTGTTCACCCTCCGTCATCATGCCTTTATCTTAAGCTCTATCCATCTCATGTGTGGGGTTTTTGCCATCTTAATTGCTTGACGCTATCTATTATGATATACAGGATTTATTTCACTTAGTTGACTTAATATGTGGTGTGTACACATTTTTAAATAAAATAAGTAAAAAATTAAAATATCAATTAGGTTCCAATTATTTTGAAAACATGCGATCCCCTGTCTAAATTCCCCATGACAAAATAGTATCAAGATATTTAATTGATACAGTAATATGAAGGTACTCTTTTCATAAAGGTTGTTATAATTATTATGGTGTGAAATTTCAGTGCAGGGTTTGTAGAACCCCACTAGAGTGACGGAGGGTTGAGTTAACTTATTCCATTTGTTTATTTATCAATACAGTATAAGTATGAATATTATGTATAATTAGTATACTGGTATGGTATGTGCAATGAAAATTATTGTTTCTTTCTTCATCACTATTTTTATCAGACTAATAGACATCAGATTAACAATCCTCTAGGCCAAGTCTTGAGCCCACTCGTTTCAACTTACTTATCATTCCGAGTCGCGTTATCGTTTCAAGTTGCTCAAAATCGCCAAATCGGTAGTCTTGGGGACAAGTCCACAAGTCGATCGGTGACTTGGAACGATTTTTTTTATCGTTTCAAACCACCAGATATTTGTTGGCGAGTTAGATGATTTTGGTCGACTTAAAGTCACTTGACTGCCACCTCGGAAGTTTTATATGTGAAAATAAGTAGTATTTACGTGTACAAGGTGCATACAGATGTAAATTACATTCAAGAAATATTGGCAGAAGGTTTTAAAAGTCTAAAAAGTGCATCATTGCCATCACAAAGCTTTACAGTCGATCTTTTATCTATCTGTTTAAGTATAAGCTGTCCATTGTTTGTAATTGCTGTTATCTGAACTAACGTGCGCGACTTTTACACGAAGGGGAGCCGTTTCATATCCCCATTGGATTTTTTTTTATTACTTGCCCTACCCTTAATTTTTATGTATTATCTGTGTTGGCTACGATTTTAATAATCGTCTAGTGCAAATTACTCTAATTGTGAATTCTTTATCTCTCTGCATCTCACAGTCGTGTTGAGCCTAACATTGCAGAAATTGAAATGTGGATTTTGTGTACTCCAGGCACGCTAATTAAAAATGTCTTCGCACCATTCGATAGGGGAAAATATTAGGATCACATCCCCTGGATAATTAAAAAATAAAAAAGTGGAAGTTCTGGGAATCAAACCCCGATCGTTTAGCTAAAAAGTAAGAACACTTACCACTACGCCAGCTTGATACGATGCCTGCGAGTCCTATAAGCCCCTATATAAACGCACATTGATACTCATAGCGGAATGACAAGAAAAATGTTTTTGCTGTGGTTCTTTTTCACATTAACAATATATTTTATGTTGATCTATTGAAATTAATACAAGAGACAAAGCGTAAATGAAAGATATGAAAAAGAATGCCAACGCTGGTAATCTTCCAAGATAAGAATTGCATGTAACAACGTTTTCCATTGGTTTTTTATTTTTGTGGATTTGTTGGGGCCGGAGTCTCAAACCGATAAATCAAGTCACCCGTTGATAATACTGTCCTTGTGACTTCATGGGACTCAAGACTACCAAACCAAGTCACATTTGCTGGCAGGTGACATAAAATGAGTGACTTGACTCGCTTCTCGACTTGAAACGAGTGGGCTCAAGACATGGCCCCCTGGGCAATCAAATGTGCATGTCATGGATGCTGTCTATTGTAGTAGTCTTGTTTTTTAAGTTCAGGCCCATTCACAATGATGTTGCTAACTTGGAACTTGTGTTGATATGAAAAATGGGAATTATTCGATATTGATTTTCAAACTCGATATCAATTTTTTTTTTAATACAAATTTTCAAAAACAAAAACTAGGATACCCTATGAATATTTGGTAATGAAAATTTGTGTGCCCTTTATGCTGCAATACCTAAGAAAAATAGTTGTATTATTATTATAATAATAATAATAATAATAATAATAATAATAATAATAATAATAATAATAATAATAAATAATAATTAATTGTCATAGTATCTACATTTTGTGAGAAATCAACCATTTACAGATGTACAGACAATATGGTCATGAATACAGTTTCAAACTGAGAACAGTAAAAATTATATTATATTTGCTGGGTGCTGGGTAATTAAACTCGTACATATGAGAACGTAAAACTATTTGTTTACTTTTTGGCCATAACATGTCAAACCTTTTAGCCACACATTATGAATAGTACTATATCTCTTTTGACCCAATTTTTTTTTTAATATGAATATTTTAGGTGAATTTTGATATTTTTACACAAATAATAAAATTTTGATTTGTCAATATCAAAATTTGTGTGTGATGATAGCCCTATCTTGAATGTTTATTACTCCCAATGCTGAAGGTTGCCGTTTTTGATTCCTTCTTCCGGCAAAATTATTTTATCTACTTCATTGACTTTAACCCCTAGGCTGTTCATGCCGTATATATACGTCCATGCTAAATGGCGACCGTACTGTGCATGCCGTAAATATACGCGCCACAACACTTCCCACTCCGTGTGTCTGTGCATGCCGTATATATACACGTATTATCGCCAGCAGCAGAGGTCTTCATTCTAGTGATTTTCGTTCTGTTATGTTGGTGGTAGATGATCGATTTTTCGAGGCTATCCTAACGGGAATAGGAGCCTATTGCTTCATCTGTGCATAGTGGCGTCGCGTAAGGGTTGTGTATATATTCAGAAAATGTTGATTATTTTAGATTCAGATATAGTTTGGAGGGTGAACTGAATGATTTAATTAATAACAGTGATGATACAAAAAAAAATTGAGATACTTGCAAAAATGGCAAAGAAATGATAGTTTCAACTCCAGTATAAATAAGGGCATTTTACCTTAAAATTAATACACAGGGGAAGAACAACTTCTGAAAATAAATTCCACAGTTAAGGGGTTAATCCATCCATATGAATATGATGTGTGTGTGTGTGTGTGTGTGTGTGTGTGTGTGTGTGTGTGTGTGTGTGTGTGTGGTGTGTGTGTGGGTGTGTGTGTGTGGGTGTAAGAAATGAATAAGAAATTTTAATGGACTTGATCTTGGCAACATAGCTAGCACATAATAAATGGTACAAAGTTGTTCTGATTTAGCTTTGTCCATCACCTGCGGTGGTTCGTGGCCAACCAATGAGCTTTGAGATCAAAGTGATTACTGGTGGATGGACATTCTTTGTGGCAATGACGTTAGCTCCAACAGGGTTGATTGAAAGTTGAAACCTCTTTAACTTATTTCTCGATTTGGTTAGTCGGGAAACACAGGTGTAAGTGTAGGTAGAATTGTTAATATTTAATACAATTCAGAAATTACAAAATCCATCCCGATCGGGGTACGATCCCCAAACTACACAACTTACACAAACTTACTTTAAAAGGCTATTCAATAGCACTCTTACCGATATTTTGAAAGTCAAAGGAAAATGGCTAAAAGTTGGTTGAATGTAGTGCAGCTCCATGGTAAGAGGAACTTGATTCTTTTACAGGACAATATACTGCCATTATGTGCATATTTTGGGTCAGTGATAAAATGAAAGTTCTAGGTGCAATACTCAATTTTGAGCTATGATTTTTTAAATTGTTTAAACACACCTTTGTCTCCGCTCCAAGTATAAGGGAAAATAATTTTCTAAGATAATGTTCGATGTGCGATTTTTTTGTCACTTGGTACAAATGAGAGTTTTGAACCGGTGGACAAAAAAAATCGCACATCAAACATTATTTTAGAAAAATATTTTCCCTTATACTCAGAGCGGAGACAAAGGTGTGTTTAAACAATTAAAAAAAAACGTAGCTCAAAATTAAGTTTGCACCTAGAACTTTCATTTTCTTATTGACCCAAAATTTGCATATACATAATGGCCAAAAGGGACTATGGTCCCTTTATTTTTTTTTTCTTTCTCACTTTCAATTCACTTTATTTTTTCAAATATTATACAATATTATACAAATAGTACAATATGTACCAAGCTAATTTAAGTTATTTATTTTTATCACTAGTTTAGATAACAATATTAATTAACACTAAAAGTATTCAAGTCCCTCTTTCATTCAACCAACTTTCAGCCATTTTCCTTTGACTTTCAAAATTTTGGTAAGAGTGCTATGGAATAGCCTTAAACAAACTACTAGAGATGTGAGTCAAGAATTTTTTCCGAGCATGAGACGAGAATATTCTCTAAAAGATTATGCTCTGAGCATATTTGAGCATTTTCTTTTCATTTACTAGTATACAATACTTACAAATGGTTGAAAACTCATATATATATATATATTTTCCCACCTTTTTAAGAATGTTTAAGGGTATGTCCAAACTTAACTTTTTGTAGTAGTATGCTGTTACTGTGTGCTTTAGTCCTCTGGCTTCAACACAATAGTAGGCCAAGGTGCACACACAAAGCTACAAATTGTCACTATTGTAGAATCCTTGGCTAATACCGTACGAGTATGACAATTGAAGAAAAAGCCTTATCACAAATTTAATTCATATCAATAAAACACAAACTGTTATATGAATGAATATGGTTGTAGTTAGGCTCTGCTTCCAATGCCGCTTTAGGCAGAAGTTTTTTAACTTTAGATATGGACTCAAGTCTGCATCAGTTCTTTGCTTGGGAATATGTAAACTGTGATTTTGGAGCCGTCATAGCAACTATACACAATAAATTGTAGGTTGTTCCGAATTAGTCTTGTGGATTCTGGCACTGTTCCACGGGTGGAATTGTGTCCAGCTTGATTGATCGGTGTTTCCTACTTAAATATGCCGGTCCCTAGTTGGTCATTGTTCGCTTGTTGATGATGTTGGCGCCTACAGGGTTGGCTTGGTCGGCTTTATATTTGAAGTCTCCCACTGAAAATAAAAAAAACTAGTTCTCTCTAAATACATTTTTTTTAATTTTTAAATCATAATGTACAATATTGCATGGTAGTATAAGTAAATCATTGATAAAGTTTAAGTTTGCCAGAAGTGGCAACAATAATAATTGTGAATGGGCCATTAGTGAAACTATCAACATGTTTTCTCATAGAGTCTTGTACTTATTGTACTTGTCTCTAACTTATTTATATTTACCTAATGTTTGTTGTTTTGCCAGTTACATGCCTGCGCCTCTCACATCACATGAATCATATTCACACATTCCTAACTAGCCTTGTAAGTAAGCCTTCATTGTATTGCATACATGCCGGTAAAACCCCGTTTATAGATTACTAGCGCTCAACGCGGGTTAGCGAGTTACGCGGGTAAGATCTGACGTTTAAACGGACGCAGGTTGCAACGACGGTTGATTTTCAATACAAATTTGAACTCGCATTCCAACTTGCATTAAACACTAGTACCATAAACAGGGTATTACACTGGAAATTGTTTTTTAAACTAGGCTTTGCATCTCATTCTTGTTAATCGTATAACGTTGATGTTTGTATTTAAACAATGTAAATATGCGATGGCAAGTTGCACAGGAAAAATAAAATTTACAAACATTGATCTTGTGGATTATTAATTTACAGCCAGTTTACACATTTTTCTAATGAATAGGTTAAGAATTGAGAAACACTAATTTAAGGTATAGTAGGCTAAGAGTTGAATAACACCAATTTGGCATTTTTGTGGAGCTTTTCCTGAAACCAGTAAGGCTCTTGATTGATATGAAACATGTTTGGTCATCAATCAAGGAAGAGTAGTGGGGGCTTTAAGCCTAACAATCGTGCAAATTGTAAAGAAAGCATGAAAATTAATGACTACTACTATGATACCACGGAATCCAAAAATTGATGGCCCCATAGTTAAGTTCCTGTAATTTTCTAATTAATTTAATTAATTAAATACAGATGGAAGGGACACAAGAACCTTAGTGTTTGCGGACGATGTGTTGATTTGGGGTGAGAGTACCAGAGAAGTGCAGGAGAAGGTGGACAGATGGAATGAAGTTACTACAGAGTTTTGGTCTAAAAATCAATCAGAAAAAGAGTGAATGTTTTGCGTATGCAAAAGAACAAAGGGCAGGCCTAGAGACCAGGAAAATATTGTACTACGTGAGAAGTCTTAGAAGAAAAAGAAGAATTTAAATATTTGGGAAGTATATTGACAAAAGATGCAAAAGTGTGTAGGGAAGTGTCATCTAGAGTGCAAAAAACAGAAGGGTTTTACCAATTGGTGAGAAAGTTACTATGGAATGAGTTGTTTCCACAAAAATGTAAAATTTTGCTGTATAAGGCATATTTTGTACCTATACTAACATATGGGGCAGTAACATGGGCAGTGGGAACAAAAGAAGAGAGTCAGCTGGAAGCAGCAGAAATGAAGTTTTTAAGAAGTATCAAGGGAGTTACAAAGATGGACAAGATAAGAAGTAATGAAATAAGGAAAGAACTGGGACTGGAGAGATTGAAGTTTAAGCTAGGAAGAGAACGTCTAAGATGGTTTGGACATATGAAAAGGATGGGCAGAGAGAGGATTCCAAGACTGAGAATTTGAACGCAGAGGGAAAAGATATAGAAGGCCATAGACAAATGGGAAATAGTTAATTCAAAGAAGCTTTGAAGGAAAGATAATGTGGAGCATTCAAAAGATAAAGGGGCCTAACAGTAATGACGAGGGAAGAAAGTCGTTGGTAGAGAAGGAGTAAGCATGTGTGAAGAAACACTAGTTACTTCTATCCTCGTTCCCTAGCCTAGATAGACTAGGTGGGCATTATGGCCGTACATACGTCCCTTACACCAAAACATAGTTGAAACCTATTATTATAATGTATTATATCAAAACATATAATTAGACAAAGAGCCGACACTCAACATACGTCCTCAAAAAAGCTTATTACGAATAGATATTCCTATTAATTGCAAGGCTTAAGGCCAATCATGGGATTACTGGGTTAACCCCTAGGTCGATAGAGTTTGTAACCGATTGTTTTATAAACGTGAGTCTATCTTCCACATACTGGCATCATAGCCATCAAATAGTGAATATTGGCCAGGTTACTCAATTACGGTAATTGGGGACTTATTAAAACCTATTATTTGAAGATATATTTCAAACTTACCTAAATGCAAGTTGCACGAGACTAAAATTCAGCTTCTCGAATCGCCTTAAACATTTGGCGTTTCGCTGGGGTTGCAGGCCATACCATACATGTGGGATGACTTTTCATCCGTCGATAGATTTTGTAATTCTGATTGTTTTGATCTGACGGTTGGTTCCATCTTTGATTAAAGTACCCAATCAAAGCCAGTTATCAATACGTGTAATCTAAATAAAGTTTACTCATCTAGTGAATTTGGGTTACCTTAACATCAACAATATTCCATTGCTGTTAAATAAATTTCTACCATTGTAGTCTTATTTCAGTTTATATTTGTAGGTTTAAATCGAAATGGATTGTGCTCATTTTGTTAGCAGTTCTCGGTTACTGGCAGGATGTCTGTTAAAAATTTCAGTCAATCTATTGGCGTTGTGCCGTATGGATCGGACAGTACAAACATACAGACAAAGCTCACGGCGCCCGATCGAGTACGTAAGGAAAGACTTTTGTGCTCTCATCCTAATAACCTCCTAATTACATTAAACACAGCTCTAGAATTGTTATATCAGACTTTAATCCATTGGATGACTACATACATTGGAGAAGAACAGACCAACCCGACGAGATTCAAGATTGGACTCCAATCAATACATAACAAATCCTAATATTATTAGGGAGCACATTATTATGCGGAATGAACTGAAAAAAGTATCCAAAGTCGTTGTTAGACGAGTGAGTGAGCCATGTGTTGAGTACCCGGTAACATTCCTTTTCTTCCCCCTACCTTAGGCCTCCCTAGCCTATCATAGGCTACAGTGAAGCATTGGTCTAAACTATGAATTAAACTTAAATATACCCTTTTATTTATACGAATATTATAATAAAACTTAAATGCAAATGTTCCCGCATATTCAACACATGACTCGCTCACTCGTCTAACAACGACTTTGGCGTTTCCCTAGTCTAGTTGGATGAGCGTAGCGAGCGAAGCGAAGATTCCATTTCACTACACTGGAGAAAAAAATCCGAAATGTTTTTTTTTGTATTTTTGTGTGTCTGTTAACACGTTTCCGGCTAAACCATACCCCAATTGCGTGATAAATTTTTTCGGGAAGCCTTCGAAATCCTGAACTTAAACTGCCCCTTTTTGAGCTCAATGGGAAAAATTTTTTCTCATGAAAATCGCATTTTATTTTTTTTTTCGTTTAAAAAAAAAATTTTCGACTTAAAACCCCCTATTCTTTATAAATTTTTAATTTTTTTTCACAGAACCTTAATTTTATAAATTAGGGTATTCGTGTGAAATTTGACGCAATAAAAAAATTATTTCTATAATACAAAATTTTACTTTTTTTCTTTTTAAAAACAGTTCTTTGACTTTAACCCCTACATCTTTATCCTATTGTAATGTTTTTTTTCACAAAACCTTTAAATTTTATGAGATTAATATATTCGTGTTAAATTTGAGCTCAATCGAATAATTATTTCGAATGAACATTGCAATTTTACGATTTTTTTCTTTTTTTAAATTATGTTTAATTAAAAAATTTAAAATTCAAGTTAATTTTTTATTTAATTTAATTTAATTTTTAAAAAAATCGACTTGGTAATGATTTTTTACAGAAAACAAAAAAACCCCATAACACTATGGCAGCTCAATGCCAAATTTACGCTCATCCACAACGCCCCTAAAAAAAGCTTTTTTGCGAAGCTTCCAGTAGAAAAAAAAAACTAGATGAATTATTATTATTTAAATTTAAATTTCAAAACTTTTTCCGCTTTTTAAGGGGTTGGGATTGTTTTATGTTAGAATCCTGTGGAATAAGGTTTGTTTTTTTAACAAAAAATTCCCTTTTTTTAATGGGGAAAAAAAGGGAAATTTTTTTTTTTTTTTTTTTTGGTTTTTTTTTTGTTGCGCACATTTTAAAACATATATTTAAATTTCTGGGGAATTTAAAACTCTGAAAACTGAGTTTTTAAAAGAAAAAAAAATTTTTTAAAAACCCCTTTTTCATTGTTTTTTTTTTAAAACTCCTTCAACATAAAATTTTTTTAATTTTTTAATTTTTTCAAAGATTTATTTTTTGATTATATTCGGGAAATTTAAATCGAAAAAATTTTTTTCCCTGAAAATAAATTTTCGATTTTTTCAAAATTTTTAGGCAGCGAGGTCGAGCAACAAATTTCCCTTTCAATGGGAAAAAAAACCGCGAGTTTTTTTTTTTTTTTTTCCGGAATTTTTTTTTTTTTTGTCCGGTAAAGTATCTTCGGTTTTTGGGACCTTCGAAACTCTAACTTAAATCCCTTTTTGCCAATTTAAAATTTTTTCCGGGAAAAAACCCATTTTTTGAATTTTTTCGATTTTAAAAATAGTTCTTCGACTTATA
The DNA here is from genome assembly GCA_024449915.1 of Sweltsa coloradensis. Taxonomy (NCBI): domain Eukaryota; kingdom Metazoa; phylum Arthropoda; class Insecta; order Plecoptera; family Chloroperlidae; genus Sweltsa; species Sweltsa coloradensis. Next base: position 284,966 of record JAMZAV010001072.1, read on the forward strand.
ACACTTACATGCTTAATCGATTGTAATAATTTTTTAACAGAACCTTAGTTTTATGAATCAATATATTCGTGTAAAATTTGAGCGCAATCGAAAAATTATTTCTCATGAAAATCGAAATTTTACAGGTTTTTTCTTTTTTTAAACAAGTCTTTGACTTATAACACCTACATGCTTTATCCTATGTAATGAATTTTTCACAGAACCATAATTTTATGAATTAATATATTAGGGTAAAATTTGAGCGCAATCGAAATAATTTTTTCTTATGAAAATCGCAATTTTAAAATTTTTTTTTTTTTTAAATTAAAAAAATTAAAAAATAATGTTAATTTTGTATTTTTTTAATTTAATTTAAAAAAATTATTCGACTTTGTAATAATTTTGTCACAGAACAACAGAAAATCCTCATAACACAATCATGGCAGCTTAATGCACCGATTATTACGCTCATCCAACAACGCGGCGGGACTTAGGCGTTTTCCTAGTTTAAATTTCTTCGACTACCTACATGCGTTAACCGATTGTTATGATTTTTTTACAGAACCCTAATTTTATGAATTTACGTATTCGTGTGGAATTTGAGCGCAATAGAAAAAGTATTTCTTATGAAAATCGCAAATTTACGATTTGTTTTCGATTTTTAACATTTCTTCGACTAATAACACCTACCATTGCCTACCGTAGAATGGGGTGAATAGCAACGGCGGGGTGAATAGCAACAAAACTTCATTATTTTTCCCGATCGCTGTATCTCACATGTAAATTCAAATATCCGCGTATTTTAAAGTTCCCGCCGGAAGTATACAACTTGATCTTTGTTGTGATCAAGAATACCGAGTTTCAAGATTGTAAATTTTTCGGGACGGCGTGTGCAGATAACTGAAAACCCCCCTTACTCGGGTAGGAGTCAACAGGGTCGAGTTATTATCGCCTAATAGTAGTCACGTGCGCTTGGCTGCGGGCGAACGACCGTCGCCCTAGATAGTATGTCAAGATTGACAGTGAAGGTGAAACTTCTCCGGGGTTGTCAATTGTCAAGTGGTACTAAAGATCTGAAAAAATGTTAAAATAAATCATCTTTTGTGTTTGCGATGGTTGAATGAGAATATTTTTCCATTTATGATTTGAGTTACACCACTGGATTGCCGCGCTAGACTTGTATCCGTTGCCGGTGTAACGATATCAGAATAGCCAATCTAAACTGTGCATAAGCTTTTATGTACCAACCGTAATAATGGTGGTTTCGCGCTTTAAACAATGTCTTATATTAGATCTAGCCTAGATTTTATATTAAATACGTGTCTAATACTCCTTTTGAAAAGTTATGTATGCGATTTTAAGAAAAATGTTAGTTTTTAGTTTTTATAGAATGGTATTGTCGAGATTTCGAATTGTCTCGGGTGGTCTCGGGATTGAAGAGATTTGCCGAGAACTAATGAGAAACAAACAAAGTACAAACTGTTCTGTAGATGGCAGTTGAACTCGAGTTCGTAAATATTCTGGTGCATATTATTAAAATTCTATAATATTAGGTTTACTCTAATAAATTGGCTTCCATACAGAAAATACAAGATTGGTGATCCATATCTGACTTTATTTATCAATCGGTAAGATGACCTGTAATTGAAAACCGGGTAAAGCTTGGTTCAAGTGGACCCTAGGCCTAGCCCTAGGGCCTGGCGCCAAACATTGGCAGCACATGCAGTCCAGGCATGCATTTTTTTACCCACAGGGCCTAGGGATAATGTCCAAACTAGCAGTGGGTGTAGACATATCTAGTAGATCAATGTACTTTGTTATGGACTAGCTAGGCCTAGGGAGGCCCTAGGTATAAGGTCGGTGGCAGGTTCATCTTTCACAGCACTTCCTCAATTGTTTTCTTATTAGTAGCCTACGTTTCTCATTTTCCCCTAGTGCAAAGTTATTTTTAGGGCCTAGCCTAGGCCTACAGTCAAAGGTTGATTAGTCTATGTAGGGCCTAGGCCTACTTGCTGTAATAACGGGACTAGCCTAGGCTAGGTAGGCGGTACTTCTTCGGCTAGGGGGGTCCAACTTTTATATCACTGTACGGAAAGGATTTCGGGTGCGCTCTTATCGATTATATCCTAGACTAGCGCGGCGCACTGTAGCCAGCGGAAAGTTCGGCTTACCAAACGAAAGTACACCTTTAACATAGGCCTAAGTAGTAGGGTAACAAGGCAAATAACAGTGTAAACAAGGTGTATAAAAGTTGACCCCCTAGCCGAAGGAGTGCCTAGCTAGACGGTACTGTTTCGGTTAAGAATGGCCAACTTTTCACCAGCACTTCTACCGAGCCGTAGGCCTACACTCACTGTAAGTAACCTTACAAAACCTTTAACGTCGCTATTTTAAACATAAAAAAACCCTTCAAAACCTTTAACGTCGCTATTTTAAACAAAAAACCTTCAAAACCTTTAACACACACAACACAGTTTACAAGTGTTTAAAAGTTGGCCATTCTTAACCGAAACAGTGCCGGCTAGACCTAGAGCTAGGGTAGGGGGCTAGGGTAGGCTAGACCTAGGGCTAGCTAGGCTATGGGGTACTTTTTCGGTTGGGAACAAGGGTATGGCTAATTTTGCACCAATTTTTTTTGTTGTTGTTCAAAACCATGCAAAATCACTAGTTCGCTAAAAATAAACACGCAGAAACCCACTTTCACCGACAATTTCCAACAAAAAACATGAAAAAACGTAGCGAGGAGTGACGCGGCCTACCTAGGCATACCTGCTGAGATGTTGTGCTCACTGCAAATAACCTTACAAGTAGCCTACATAATAAAAAAATCCAAAATAGAATCATCACGTTTTTGCTGTTATAGTAACAAAAAAAACTTCAAAACCTTTAAACGTCGCTATTTTAAACGAAAGTCCTTTTGTGGTGAAAGTCATTTATATTTAAAATAGCGACGTTAAAGGCTTTGTAGGTGGAGTATTTTAGTGAAAAAAGGTTGGTAGGCCTAGTAGGCCCTAAGTAAAATCAAGACGTATAGCAAAAATAACGACCAAATGACAGTGAAATGAGCGAGTTCTGTGTTCATTATCAGAGTGATTAGTAAAAATAAATCGTTATTAATGAGTTCTTTAATTATTTCTCATTTGAAGTTGCTTTTTTATTATTTTCTTTAAAAAAAAAACAGTGTTGAAAAGTTGGACCGCACCAACTGAACTAGTACCATTGATTAAAGAAGGCTAGGTAGGCTACCAAAACGACCGATTCAAGCAAACTAAAACTGATTAAATAAGTCCAGAAACTACTTTCCGCGGCCAAAAACCAAATAAGTACATAATAATATTCAGTTAGAAAAAGGAAAATCATAAATTTAATACAAAATAACATTTCCGTCAAATTACCCTTATACCTTTCGGTTGGTATGGACCAGTTTTTTAACACTGGTTTTCTTCAATAAAAACAACCTAAAATGAGTAGGATTTTATTAATGAAAATAGGTAGTCATTTATATTAGGGGTACCTATTAAAAAAATACACTTAGGCATAGGGGTACATGTTTCATTTCATTATGTTTTATTAATAATTGAAGCTATAGGGGTCTAAGTAGTGAGAAGTGACGCGGCCTAGGCCTACGAGACATAAACTGGGCATTTGTCATCGTAAAATAAAACATGGCGGACAGTAGGCCTATCAACCTTTTTCACTAAAATACTCTACCTACAAAACCTTTAACGTCGCTATTTTAAATAGGCTAAAGTACTTTCAACGGAAAAGTACTTTCGCTTGAAATTTAGCGACGTTAAAGGTTTTGAAGTTTTTTTTTGTTAGGCCTAGGCCTACTATATTCAGCAAAAACGTGATGATTCTATTTTGTTATATTTTATGATGTTCTTGTCAGAGTACTTCCACAACATCTCTGCACGGCAGGCCTAAAGATGGCGGCCCGAAAAACAGTGAAATATGCGAGTGATTAGTAGGCCCTGAACAGGGTCCACTAGATACCTAACAGCTGCTATAAGGTGGGTCTTCGCTTGTACTTCCACAATGTATAAGCGCCATCTTAGTTCCCTAAGTCAAGGCCTACTTGATAATGTGTCTACTGAGAGGCGCTGCTGGTGGTTTCGATGCTTTTGTGGCACTTTTTGCCAAGAAGTCTGCCTTTTCATTCCCCATGATCTTGCAGTGGCTAGGGATCCTTTGCTCCTCTACTAATAGTTTGTTTTGTTGACGGAGGCTGGCAAGGGAGTTTTTGAAAAGCAGCGATTTCGGATGGAGGTTTGCTGCTTGGGTGATAAATTGGATAGCCGAGACACTGTCGCTTAAGATGACAAATTTTGTCTTGTTGAGGGGGAAGGCGGGGGTATCGGCGATTTTTTCGGCCGCCCTGGCGATGGCTGCGACCTCAGCGTCGAAGTATGTTTCACCGGCTCCCATTGGAGTGGTTTCTTCGAAGAAGATGCAGTGGATGCCGTAGCCTGTTCTGTTAGTAACCGAGTCGTAGGAGCTGTCCGTGAAGATATGCACCCACTCTTGAAGAGGAAAGCGCTTCTTCAGGTGCTCCTCGGCAAGTTTTTTCAGTTCTTTGTAGTCATGGTCATCTTTCTTCTCGATGCCGTCAATTTTTGTTCCCGGGGCGAGCTGATTGGACTTTTCCGGCAGAAGCTCTGGGAGTGGTACGTCAAGTGGTGCACAAGCACGTGGTGCTTCTAGGAGGATAGGATAGGACAGTTTTTAATCTTCAGTTGGTGAACTGTTTCAGCAAATTTAGTGTGCGCCTTGACTTTTGAGGTTGGGTAGTTGAGCCATTTGTCGGGGTTTAGGCGCGCTGCTCTCTTCTTAGCTGTAGAGGCTCAATTTGGCTGAACCACTCCATGGCGATAATTGGGGTGGTTTTCACTGCTCCCGTGATCAGGCGAAGGGCTCGATTTTGGACTCTGTCGACATGGCTGGCGTGCGTTGCGGCGGCGGCGGGGAAGACTTTGGTGCCGTACTCAATGGCTGGTCTGATGTACATTTTGTACGTCAGCGCCAGAGTGTCTAGTTTTGCGCCCTAGGACACACCGGCTACCATTTGAAGGAGTCATAGTCGTTTTTGACCCTTCTCTGCTGCCTTTTCAAAGTGGATCTTGCCGGTCATTTTTTTGTCGAAGGTCACGCCGAGGTACTTCATTTCATCTGTCTGTTTAATCTGTTCGCCATCAAGAGTGATGTTGAACTTGAAGGGATTGTGACTCATCGTGAAGTAGGTGAAGATGGTTTTGCTGCAGTTTATCTTGAAGCCGTGCACTTTGATCCAGCCTGCAGCTATCGTCATGGTGTGGCTCATTTTTTGTTCCAGTCTTACTGGGCATTTTCCTGTGAAGATGATGACAAAGTCGTCAGCAAAAACTTTGACGACTAGGCCAGGTATGCGATTCAAGAGTTTGATGAGTCCATTGATTGCAGTTTTGAAGACGGTCGGCGCTGTGATTGTGCCTTGAGCCACTCCGGCTCGCGTTTTACGTGTTTTGCTGTGTGCGCCTTTGTGGACCACCTTGATACACCTCTTGTTAATGAAGTCATGGAGCCATCTGACAATGTTATTTGGTACTTCATCTTTGATCATCTGCTTGACTGCCCATGACTGGTCGGTGGAGTCGAAGGCCCCAGAGAGGTCGATGGAGACAGCCAGTGTGCTTTCACCTTTGCTGAAACTCTCTTTGACTGTCTGCGCAAAGTAGGCGACTTGGTCTGTGGTGCCTCGGTGTTGTCGAAAGCCTGCCTGGTCTTCGGCGATGATGTAGTTGCTTTCGAGGTAGGGCCTAATACTCCAAGTGTGCATTGACTATTTTTTCAGTTGTCTTTGCAAGGGCGCTTGTGAGGGCAATTGGACGGTAGCTGGCAGGGTCGGAGGCGTCTTTCTCAGGCTTCAGAATTGGCGTGATGTAGGCAATTTTCCAGCTTGATGGGACTTCGCTGGTCCAGGAACTGTTTATGAGGTCGAGGACAAGTTTTCGCGCCTTAGGTCCTAAGTGTTAGAGGAATTCAGCATGAATCTTGTCAAGTCCAGGCACTTTTTTGTTGTCTAGTTTGATGATTGCATAATCCAGCTCCTGTGAGGTGAAAGGCCGATTGTAAGTGTTGTTTGGCATGTGCGTGTACTTGAATTTTGTCAACTTTTTTGGCTTCTTTCTTTGAGGGCTGCTTATGGTGGTAAAGTGTCTGCACAGGACGTCAGCCTTTTCTTTGTTAGTCACTGCCATATTTCCTTTATAGAGAAGAGGAGCATTTTCTTCTTCTGGCTTTGCTTTTTTCCCACATAAGTTGGAAGTGTAGATGTGAGCTTTGTAGGAGTCTTTTCTGTAGTCCAGATTTAATAGAAAATTTCTAAATTCTGCTCTTTTTCCTCGTTGATGGCTTTGGTGATGGCGTTTTGAGCTTCAAGAGGCTTTTCTTTGCTGGTTGGGGTCTTTTGCTGTTCTGTATCTTGTCTACATTTGTTGTGCTTTATCCTCAGATTTTCAAGTCTTCTGCTCCAAAAGGGTTTGTAGTTTTTGCGGGATCCTCTGGGAATGTGTTTACGTGCAGCTTCCAGTATTTTCTCCTCCAACAGTTTTGTATCTCGATGTGGGTTGCCCGAGAGTTGGGTGGTGGTGGCCACATTTTCCATGGTTTTTGTGAAGTCATTCCATTTGGCCGATCGGAAGTTCCACCTCAGGTACGGATACTGCTCATTTTTGATGTTGCTCTTGATGTCGCAGATTTTGATCACCTTATGACCCAGACCTGTGGGGCAATCGAGATTTTCCTGTTTCAGTTCATCCGCAATTGATGAGTGGGCCGTAGCAAGATCTGGTCGGGAAGTGTATCCGGAGTTGGATAGGAAAGTGGCCCTGTTGTCCTTGTCCGGGTCCTCGAGTAGGAAGAGTGCATTCGAGTAGACCAATTCTGCTACTGTTTGTCCAACTGGAGTAGTCGACTCGTAGTCTCAGTCCTTGTGCGGAGCATTGAAATCGCCAACGATGATTGTGTTTCTCGACACGTTGATGGTTTCGAGGGCAGCTGGTATGTTGTGTGGAGGGTTATCTTATACAGCATGTGAATGGTATACTTAGTTTGTCCCATCCAGACGTCCAGAGAAGCGATTTCAATCTTGTCGCCACTAAGCTCCATTTTATGTGTGACTGTGAAGGCTGAGACCAGGGTTGACCTCACTCCAACAATCAAGCCTGAAGAGATTGTTCTGCTCTTCTCCAGGATGTGGATGGCGTAATTGGGGGTTTTTAGGTCACTTAGATTCTTGTCTGTTTTCTCTGCCATTTTGCCAGCCTCTGAGATACAGAATACATCAGCATTTTGTTCGTAGATAATGCTGTGGATCTCATCCAGTTTTTTGGAGACGCCTCCTGTGTTCCAGTATATTATTGTTGGTTTGTGGTCCTGATAAGGGCCGTTTTGCACTTGGTGAGCATCGGATGGAGCCATGATGGATAGCGTGGCGTGGTGTGGCGACTTTTGGTTACGGGCTTCTGTCCCGTATCCAGGGGGCACTTGATCTTTGACTTGTCGGTCGTGTAGTAGATCGGAAGCGTCGTCGCGAAGCCCCCCAACGACTAGGGCCTAGCCTAGGCTTATGCACAATTGCACATTACAATCTTTTATCGTGGAGTTGTAACTACATTCTAAACACATATCAATGGTAATATTGATAATAAAATAATCCACAATGCCCAATCTTTGCTGTCCATAATCTATCAAAACTAAACAAAAACAGCACATTCTGCTACGGATAATATTACAGAGCGTGTTCGGAGCGCTCCAGATTATTTTTAAAACACACGCAGGGATATAAGATGGTGGTTTGTGTACATCAGGTGAGAAGACCCAGCTTACAGCAGCTTAGCATAAGTATCTAGTGGACCCTGGCCCTGAAGAGTAATTAACCTATGATTGTAATTGTATATTTTCTAAGTGATAAGTGTAAAAAATCGTTAATAATGAATGAATTGTTCTTTATTTATTTCTCATTTGAAGTTGTTTTTCATTGTTTTTATTGAAGAAAAACAGTGTTAAAAAACTGGTCCATACCAGGCTATGGATAACTGTCACAGATGAAAGTGGTAGGGTCAAGTGTGGTAAAAATGAGACACAAAAGCAAACTTTCATGTGTACAAGCTACATTTTACATCTAGTTCAATGAAAGTTGATGTCACAATCTTCAGCTCCCCTATCTGAATGAAATAGTGACATTACATTTTAATTAATATTAATTTAATTATTAAAAAACAATTAAAAACACCGTCTCATTTTTTCTGACGTTTTGGACAAAAATGAGACGTGTTTAAATATGAGACAATCCATTTCTAGGCTAACACAGCAGTTCTAGGGGGATGGGATGTTAAAAATGAGACAGACAAGGAAAGAATGATAAGAAATACTTTTTAAAATGTTTAGTTACGAGGTCGATTGACCGTTTTATTGGCAATTCAACTTAGGTATTATTTATGATTGCAGTGTAACATGCAATTTGGTACTTTGTGGCTAAAATCTTAGGAAAACAAAATAAAATTATTCAGATTATTATTAGTTGTAATGATTATTAAACTTGATATGATGACCAGATGTGTCTGGGTAAATTGATTGATTGGATATTGCTTAGCGTCTCATATTTATGCAACTTGGCTAATCGAGACGAAGGGAGGGACGTAAGGGATGACGCGGGGGGACAAGGGGTGGACAGGCCTGTGCTGGTCAGAACCAGCCACAAGCTTATGGGGAGGGCAGGGGTTCCCCACGTCGTGGTCGTCTCCGTCTGTGTCATCATCCGTCCGTGTTGTCATTGTCGTCGGCGTCGGGGAGGTAGTAAAGGGATGGGGAAAGTTCCCCGACGACGACCCAGAGCTCGCCATTAATTTCAGGGAAAAGAGCTCCCCTAATCACGGGCCAAACCACGAGAAGGTTGCGAGTTGGAATTTAATGGGCCCAAAAATGGCATCATTGAAAATGAGTGTCTCATTTTTAACACCCAACTTAGGTTAGAGTTTACTAATTAATTATGCTAGAGGGCAGCATAGCATTGTGATGAAAATGACCATTGGACCATTAGGGGAGAGAGGGGCACATTTGGACATTTTTTACATTTTTGTAGATTACCAGTTATGTTTGTAAAATAGGATTAAAATTTTTTTTTACCTAATTACAGCAACCATTTGCCAACATTAATATGGTATCAAAAGTTTTGTGTAGTTACAGCAACATAAATCTGCAACACTCCGAAATTGTTCAGAACCGCTCCCCGGGGGGGGGGAGGGGGGGGGGGCACATTTGAACGAAGCTTAATCTCAATTTATGGTTCACAAATTTACTGTAATCAACATTGTTTTAACTTTTGCCACTACCACTAGTTATTTGTAATTTTACAGTTATTTTACAACAAACTGTGAAATGTCAACAGGAAATTCAAAATACAAATTCAAAAAAAAAGGAAACAAATTTGACAGACTTAAATTAGATGGCCTAATACCCTGTAGATTTAAAACATGTGTAGGCCTAGTACAGTTTAGTCATAAGTGTAAAAGTGGCCTAGGCCACTGCCTACTAGTCAAATAAAATAATAATTCTGCTTATGGCATTAACAACATCCCAGAATTAGCTTTCTATTAGGTCTAGTCAATTTTGTAGGTCCTCATAATATTGCCCAGCCAAAAACTTGCATAAGGCCACGAGCATTGGCATTTTGGTAGTGTTCAAATGTGCCCCACTATTTCTGTTCAAAACTGCCCCCTACTACCATTTTAGGCCTTCTTGCTGAAATCTCCCACCAACCTATTGATATTGGTTTCCCACTAGTTCCACATTTTAAGCTACCCAGTAGGGTTGTAATATCAACCAATATCACCTTTGTATGATTGTATCATATTAAAATAATTAAAATGTATATTTAAATAAATATTTGGTTCCTTCCCTTGATTTTCATGTTTGACAGATTGCTTGAAAAATATCCAATGCTTCCATGTCAAATGATGCATGCTAGTGTGTCTGTCTCTGTCTCTGGTGGTGCACTGTCCAACTACAACTTTTGGCTTGGATAGGTGGGAAATTTGAAATGTTCAAATGTGCCCCCCTCTCCCCTGAGCATGTTTGTAGAAAAAGTTGCAGTCAATGACTTTTAACCTACCACAGCTGCATATCAAAGTTTAAGTCAAGTTGTCAAAAGATTTTCAGCTGATTTTGCAGTGTTTTTAAATCTAGTTTGCAATTAACAAGAAATGAATTCCAAAAGTGGATGCTTATTACATATTATGCAAAAAATTCTAAAGTTTATTAATACTATGTATTGGTTGCCAGAATCAGTCAATTAGGCTTTTTATAATTTTTATTTTTTTTATTTACTACAATTCAGAAATTAAAAAAGTCCGCCCCAACCGGAATCAAACCAGGATCTCCCACATTCCAGGTGGACGTCTTAACCACTAGACCATCAGGACGGTAAGGCTTTTATAAATTGCCACTGTCTCATTTTTACCTACTTTTTGGTGTCTCATTTTTACCACACTTGACCCTAGGGGCCTAGGCCATGGCCAATATTATACATGAGGGGGGTAATTATGAACAATTCAATATCGTGCGGGGAAACAGTGACACTCAATTTTAGTTACGGAGTGTATGGCCTATTCGTACGTTAGATTCTCGGTTATGTTAGGGTAGGCCTGCCGCCTATCACTGGGTAGCCTACTTCTTCGGTTGGTAGCCCCCAACTTTTTAATAAGGGAAAAAGTTTAGGTTAGGGGGGGGGGGCAAAGCGCGTATGTTTTAATAATAATTTATAATGATAATACTGTAAACCATACGCACTTCGCCCCCCCCCCCCCTCCCCCTAACCTAGGCTTTTCCCCTAATATCACAGCACGTAGTGTATAGAAGTGCCTATCACTGGACGTAAATATTTTCGCTGTGTAAATTGGGGTAATTGTTACGTTGGGCGCGGCCAATCGACCCGCTTTTTTTACTTAGCAAAACTCCTTTTCGGTTGAAAGTCCTTAAGCTATAGGCCTATTTAAAATAGAAACGTTAAAAGGTTTTGTAGTTTTTTGTTTTCCCCGCGTCAAATGGTGTATTTTAGAGTGTTTTAGTGAAAGAAATTATGATTTTATTTTGTTCCCAACGTATAGGCCTATGCCTATTTGTAGGGCCTAGCCTATAAATCGTTGATACGTTGAGAACCCGACCAATAGCAAGCATCCAACGTATGAATTAATTTGCGATTTCGCACGTCCAAGGTATCAATATACGGAGTGGATAGTCATACGGTCAGCCGTATTTCTAGTGCAAAATTGGTCGTACCGGTCATCGTCGATACCACCTTAACTTGGCCAATAGCTTCGAACATCACACTGCAGTGTGGCAGTGGCAGAGTGGTAGCGCGTCCAAATTCTATGCAAAAGGTCGGCGCTTCAAATCTTCGTTCTAGGTCTTTTTTTAACCATTCTATTTAGGTCCATGTGTTTCTGCAAATTTACTACATTCGGCCCCGTTGCGAACGCAATTCTAAGTCAGAGATAATAAAAGTGTTCAAAAAGTGCTAGGCCTATTTGAAGGAAAAGCCTTATCTCTACACCTTGACGTGTAGGCAGCCTAAAAAAGGATATATATTTATATATAATATATAGGTTAGATTGGAGAAGGGTTGACAGGTTGGGAAAGCATAGAGAACATAGAGCCCAGCCTGAAGGGCTGGGGGCGACAAAACTTTTCACCTGCTGATGACAACTGCAGCTTATATTTTAAAGTTGTTACTTGTTACCTTAATTCACGATGCGTTTCGTCCTTCTGGGACTCATCAGGCGGATGGTGGCCACTAAAAATCAGCTAACTACATGCAAACAAAACTCACAACACATAACCAAACCTGTGGTAGGGCCACGCAAGAAGTAAATTCTGCAAGCATGTTGTCATCATCAGCAAGGTTACTTCACACACCATTCATACTGGGGCACACAGTCAGCACAGACAGTAAGGGGGATTCCCTCCCAACTCTGGTGCTCGGGAGACAAGAAATCCATGACTTACCCTGGATTCGAACCAGGACCCTTGGCAACAAGAGAAAAGCTGCCCCTCCTGCTGTTGCTGGGCAAGGGTGCCTCTTCATTCATACTAAAAGAAAAGGTTAGAGATAGGAAGGGTGGAAAGTCACAACACAGCACAACCAGTGAGGGGGCTTCCCTCCTAGACTCTGGTGCTTGGGCGACAAAAGAACCATGTCTTACCCTGGATTTGAACCAAGACCCGTGGCAACGAGAGAGGCTGCCCTACTAATTGTGACTGGGATTCGAAAACGAAAGGAAACAAGACTACAAATTGCAAGCTCTTGGCTATAGCACAGGTACACGTGCTATACAAGCTCTTGGCTGCAGATGAAGAGGTTGAAGGAAAAGACGAGTAGGGTCTAACAGGTTCATCACCTGCTAGGCCCCCCCAGCAGGACAAGGAGTCACACTTGTAATGAACAAGGAAACACGGACCCACCAGAGGGTGTAGAGTAGGCTCGCCCATCTCGACCCCATAGGTGAAGAAAGATGGAAAGTGATAGGTGTCAAAAGACTTGGTTGTTCAATAAGTTTGGAAAAGGCCAAATGGCTAGTTTAGTTTAGATTGGAGAAGGGTTGACAGGTTGGGAAAGCATAGAGAACATAGAGCCCAGCCTGAAGGGCTGGGGGCGACAAAACTTTTCACCTGCTGATGACAACTGCAGCTAAGCTAAGGTAACAACTTTAAATTAGCTGCAGTTGTCATCAGCAGGTGAAAAGTTTTGTCGCCCCCAGCCCTTCAGGCTGGGCTCTATGTTCTCTATGCTTTCCCAACCTGTCAACCCTTCTCCAATCTAAACTACAGTATATATATATAGGCCTATATTGGATATTGCTTAACGTCTCATATTTATGCAACTTGGCTAATCGAGACGATGGGAGGGACGTAAGGGATGACGAAAGGACTTTTGTTTAAAATAGCAACGTTAAAGGTCTTGAAGGGTTTTTTGTTACCAAAACAGCAAAAAAGGATGACGACGACAACCGAAAAAAGACTCTTTTTTTGATAACTTGTAACAAAACTCCTTTTCAGGTAAAAGCCCTAAATTTATGTTAAATATGAAGGGTTTTTAAGAACTCATTCACTCCCTCTCTCAAGAGGAGTCAAACCTGTAGGCCTGTTGGTCTTGGATGAATAAACTTCTAATTGTACTTCAGAGAATTATGGGAAATGTTATTATTACATATTTATTTTGCCACTATGCTAATGTGATGAAAATGTTCTTGAAAAAATTGTGGACAGTTTGTAAATAAAAAGCAATTTTCACTTAGTTTTTGGTTTGGTTATGTCGCCAAATGTTAGCGGTATTAATGCCTATATACTATCCTAGGCTAACCACTTCATTTTTTGCAGGTCATCCCAATTTCGGTATGGGTCCCATGCTGAGAAACACAAAATACGCTGCTAACAGACGTAGCAAAACATGCTTGACTGCACAGAAAAAGTCTGCAGTCAACAAGTGTAAGCCCGGACATAATGAAAATAAGATCACAGGTGGACCTGCAGTGAAAATAAAAACTCTTAAATTGACTGAAAGTCAAAAATGCCTTGTGCAAAGTAATACAAGATCTAGGCTTAATAGAACTGTCCTTGGAAACAGAACTAATGAACCACCTGCAGCAAGGAATTACATGGCACTGAGGACGAAAAGGAATATAACATACGATTCTGGGCTAGAATCCTCATCCTCAACTTCATTGGCTGATATTTCCTTCGATTCGAAGGTCATTCGGTCACCAAGATCAAACAAATCAAATAAACGCTATTCCATAAAAAATGTGAACGTGTGTCAAACACCAATGAAAGATGCCTTGGTATTACTGGAAAATATAGATGAGGTACCAATACTAGAGAAAGATGCACAAACATCCTCAAACCCAAGTAGTAGTCAGCCAAAGACTTGTATCTATGAGAACATGAAAGATACTCATGTGAACTTCAAATCAGTAGGCAACATGTTGCCTGAAGAAAAGCTTGCTCTGTACGAGTTTGAGGTAGATGAAAATGAACCTAAGCGTACTAAGAAGAAGCGTAAACGTAAACCACGTATTAAAAAACCTGACTCTTCTGAAAGCGATGGAAATCCTTTTATATCAGTTGTGAAACAAATGCGCCATTTAACAACTGACAACAGGCTCGAAGCCAAATTGGTAACATTTCCCATTATCTTGCCAGTCTGCAAACGTAATATAGGCCTACAAGATTCACAAGTGTCAAAACAATTACCATGTGCAGTTAATGTTGCTAAGCCTGCCCAGAAAATTACTAGCCTCAAAACACCAGCCTCTGTTAATAATTGCCTACCTATTTCCCCCATTGAAAGATCCGATGACATGCAAATCCCTCATAGTCCCAAAAATGTACGCTTTGCTAACAACCCTAGTGCTAACTCAACTCCCCATACACCAGATTCATTTCAAAAGACTGGCAAAACATCCGTGTTTCAAAATGAAGGGACTCCTACTTTCAAAATTAACACTCGAAGAAACAGAGGGGTTTCATCAATATACATTCGTCCCAATTCTAATGTCCATCATAAGTTTATTCTGGATGAATCGATATGTTCAGAAAGTGAAGAACCAACCCAAGAGTCACCCAAGACCCCACCAAATGTGCAAGAACTTCAACCTGTGTTACGGCAAAAAAGAAGTAGGACAACATCTATGCAACCTTTCTTCAGTCCTGACAATGAGCCGAATTGTTCCAACAATAGCACAAAGACCAATCTTGATGCAAGTGGCTTATTTGACGATGATCTACACAGGTCTCCTAAACATGAGCCACAGCCTTCTACAAATTCAAGCTTATCTTATCCTAGTTTTGTGACAAATCGTAAGAAATACCAGTTGAATCACTTGAATGATAGTAGTAGTAACTACTCTAGTAGATTTTTAAATGACACTTCAGATTCTCATAGGCAGTCGTCGCAACGTCCCAATAAATTAAGTATGACTTTTGATGATCATGTGACAGTGCGCAAGAAATACAGATATGAACCACGCATCAGTAGCTTCGAATCTCGTAGTTCTATGCCAGAATGTGGAAAAGAATTGACTCTTGAGAATTGTTTTGGCTTTGATGATGAGTCTGAAGATGAAACAACAGCCTCTCTTATGACAGTGGCTACTACATCAAAATTGAAGAGCAAAATACCTGCCAGTTCTACTCCATATCGTTCCAATGTCCTGCCAACCAAGCCTCAACCTGCAAGAATTCTGGTTCCAGGTCTAAGGGAGATCTTGGCTCCTCTTGTTGCCAAGAAGCCAGTGTATCCTAGAATCCAACCTCAAGCTACAAACCAGTCATTGTCTCCAACCTTGGTCCAGAGTTCAGTAAGTTCTGTTCCTGCTAAACCTAAATCCCCACCAGCTACCCGGGTTCGTAGCCACTCAAACATCACCTCTCCTTCCATACTTTTTTCCGAATCAAAAATTCTTACACCTGTCTCGTTTTCCGATGATAAACCTTCGGAGTACTTCACTAAGGTCAGTCCAATTAATAGCCCAAGCTTAATTAGTTTGATTAGGCTCCTTGTTCTATAGCCCTAGAAGCAAACAATAATAGCCTACTTTTTGTGCTATTACAATACCACACAACAAAAAACTTGTAAAAATACAGCCAAACCTTACACAATCAAAAGTAATGAGATCTAAAAGAAATGCCAAGCTTAGGCCTATGTGTCTCCTACATTTTTGCAATCTTAATACGTACATAAATTCACTTTGCTCTGTGACTGCATCCTTACAAAGCGTGGCAAAATTTTATTTGCAACTTTTGTTTTAGGCCTAAATGTAAAAGTTTGTGCAAATTTATTTTGATAATCTTTGCAAGAATGCATTCACAGGGCAAAGTGATTTTATGTATTAAGGTAGGCCTACATACTACTAGATTTTTCGTAAACATATTTTTAGGTTGTATTTAGTATCTTTTAATAAAATCAAACCCAAAGAAAATCGCAGCATAACTTCACAATAAATTATTATGTTATGTATTATGCAATATTATGCAACTCTGGTAGGGGTAAACAGGGTCGAGTTATCATCGCCAACTAGCAGTCGTGTGCGCTTGGCTGCGGGCGAACGACTGTCGCCCTAGATATTTTGTTTTGTAATTTGGTCAAGTGGTTCAGTCAAAATATGCTGATTACCAATGCGTGTTTGAGTGTATATTTGTGCACAGTTTCAAGGCATAATTTAATAAAGGGCCATTTTTTATTAATATGATGTCCTAGTATCTATGTTGAACAAAAAAGAAGCAAGTTAAAGCCTATTTTAGAAATTTACCAAAAAGCAAATTTTTGCAAATTTCATGATCAAAACAATTGAAAAATTCGTGTAAAATCACAGTTACACAATAATAAAAAAAAAAAAAAATAATAATAAACGGTCATTTAAGTATAGTTTAATGCTATAGATTATGTGTTTAAAAAAAAATTGGGGTAACAGCAGTGTTGCCCAACGATATCGATTATTCGATACGATATCGATATCGCGGGGAAAATAGAGCCTATTTTCGATATCGATATCTTTGCGTCTTATCGGGACAATATCGCGATACGTTTTAAAAGCGATATCATAGTAAACTGGAAATAAATATTTTCGCAACGCAGTCGGGCCCGTCGCCTCAGACAACTTTTATTACACTAACAGGAGTTATCTGTGATGGCCCATGCTCCCTGAGACTAAAGTGTGGATATCTTTACATATTATGCATGACCCCTTCTTTGATGGGGCTTATTGCGTCATAGTTTGTATGCCTTTTAAAAATTTGATTGGGTTAGTATTGCAGTCGAAAAAAAAATCGATATCGGATATCGATATTGATTTTTAGATTTCGATATGCGATTCGATTCGCAAAAACGGGCCGATATCGATGTTGAAAAATTAGTTGGGAACACTAGTAACACCCCCTTTAAATTGAAAAAAGTAGGGGGGTACATAATTGGCATTTTTTTTTTTAATCTTTTACACCTCTAAAATCTTTTAGATTCTAATTTTTGCTTTTGTTTGTGTGGGGGGTGGGGGGTAGACGGGGAACAAGGGGGTAAAGGGAACAAGGGCGTTTCTCTCATTTAAATTGGAAAAAAATAAATATGTAATTTTACAAAAAAAAAAAAAAAAAAAAAAGTACCCAAAATTGAGTTTTTCTTTACGGGCAAATACAAAAAAAACTTTTTTTTTAAATCGTTGCACAATTTTTTTTTTAAGTGGGTACCAACTAACAAAATAGTTTGCTTCATGTTTTAAACTTTTAACACTCTTGTTTTTTTTTTCTTTAGTTATGTTTTAAATCCACAAAGTTTGGTTTTTAAAAACTTCCCTTAAAAAGCTACCCAAAAAGGGGGTTTTGTTTTTTTAAATGTTAAGCACCCTTTAACTCAGCCTTGTCCCCTTTTCCCCCACCAAATTTTTTTGTGGTAAAAAGGAAAATTTGAGGGGATGGGAACTATCGGAATTTAAAAGCACTTTAATAGGCCTACTGTGGGGTAAACAAACATAATAGGTGATTGCATTGTAGGATTTTTGTGTTTTTGTAGTTGGGAGCATTTTTTCAATTTTTTTGCCATGATTTTGAAAGAAGAACAAGATTTGTTTTTTTCCCCCCCCCAGGTTCTCCGGGAGTGTTGCTCCCAAAAAAATTTTCGTCACGGGGATGCCAACAGCAACACTTGTTCTATTTTACCCCATTTTCCTGGGGTAAAGAGGAACAACACGGGGAAAAAATAAAAATAAATGTGCAATAGTGGATTTAACCATAAATTATTAACTATTAGTTCAATATTGTGGAAATTTTTTATTGGGATGTGATTCATACAGCCCAAGATATTAATTAATGAAGTCGAAACTTGCAAAAAGTGTTCTTTATTACCCCTACCTCCAGGTTTGGCTGAATTTTACAAGTTTTTTGTTATGTGTGGGATCTCATTTTCAAGTTCCATTGCAAAATTATTCATTAAAAATTAAAATATAATAATTTTGTCAAAATCGAATTAGGCCTAATTGCTGTGGTATTACCAACTAACAATAGAATATAAAATATCTAGTGGTCCAAAGACTTGCTTTTTGTACACAATGTAGTCGATCATTGTCAAGTAACTATAGTTACTTGTTGATTATATATTCTTGTTTAAGGCTTATATTGAAACCTTTATTTGGAAGCCTTCCACCAAACTTTTTCAACTTTTTCTTTCAAAAGACCCTATATCACTATTAAAGTACTACCTTAATGTCCATGTAAAATATGAACGTTGTAGCCCCACCCGTTTGGTCAGAATCGCTGGCCGATTGAAACTGACGAATTAGACCGTACTAGTAGAACAGTAGTTAGCTAACATCCTTAAAGTGATTTTGAGCATGTTTCAAGTCATTTTTTCACCAAGAAGGAATGTTTGCATCCCAACCAAATTTGGCATGTGTTGTCAAGTACCTAAATCCCCTTGATTTTGATAGTTTTAAAGATCACATCACGTTTCATGACGGCTGGGCGACACCTCGAAATCACCCCAACTCTGCTTGCTGTATAAAGTGCCAGAGTTTGTAGCGCACCGCGGTTTGGCTGCGGCGCCCTAACGGGTACCTAGAGATTGTGATCTTATCCTAACGACCTTTAGAATTTCAGTGTCTTGCGTGTAAGCCCTAATGCGCGGGCTGCCTCTTAACAGATTCTCGATACGAACAACAGGAAATGTGTACTAGTAGATTGTCCGCTTTAGAACCTTGCCATACTAGATGTAGATATATAGGCTTTTAGTGATGTAAAACAGCAAAATTCTTGAGCATTCTCTTTTGTAGAATAAGAAAGGCCTACCGGTATCCTAAAAACTTAATTTTTGCATAATAAACTGTCTTATAAACACAATTAGGTAGGCCAATAGGCACCGAACGTTCATACAACTAGCACCAAGAGTTGTCAAATCTGGAACAAGTTGTGTGACGGTTTGGCAATCACCCATCCGATCCCATGTTATGTGTACATTTTTAAATTGCCGTTATTAATCGTAATAGTTCCAATGGATATTGAAAATCATGTATAAACAAGAAATTTGTTCTGTATCGTCGGCTGTACTTATCTAATAGCCAACACAGGACATCCTCAGACGCATGTTTTTCCTAGGTAGGAATAAATTATGTCTGGTTGAAAGCCTAGTATTAGGTTATTGTTCTGAAAATAGATTCTATTGCTAATAAATGTACTATGTTCTACGTGTTGCAGCCTGCACGAAACTCATACAGAGGATCAACACGCAGTAAAAGATTGCATTATAATGAAGATGAAGAGGATGAACATGAAACACCAGAAAAAAAACCTAAAAAGAAAAAACGGGAGATGAAAGTAAAGGTAGGTAGGGCTAGGGTATCAATATAGTATCAGAAAAACTCAAGCAAAAAAGACCCAACCAGTTATCCATAGGCCTACAAATCAAACCTAGAGGCCTAATTATTTCTTAATATGATGAGCGCAGCAAAGCCTTCAATTTCGCTTACCCTGATAATAGTAGGCGTAGCTCATTTTTTTCTTTTTTTCTTTACCGGACAAACACCATTTATGCGTTCTTGATGAAAATTTCAGGGGATCTTCAAAATAACAGTGAACTTAGATCTGCCATGATTTCCGATTTAGCGGTGATTTGGCGGGAGCCCTGAGATCGTTTTTACAATCCAAATGCAGAATGTGTTGTTTTAGTTTTTGAGCTATTCATAAAAGTTATTTTATAACTGTCTGTCATTGTGCAATGTACATACCTAGGCTACAGCATGACATTTCAATTCTAATGCATGTTAATCCCTTGAGTTGCTGATTTTTAGTCGAAACATCTCGAAATAACTAGTAGAGTGAAAGGGCCTCCTGGAGCTTTGCTCCATACCCCAACCTGCTCCTACTATAACCTCAAATTGACCCTCTCAATTTCTCCATTTGCACAGGCATGCCTTGGCAAATTGGGTATGTGTTTGATTCTATTGTGCATTACAATAGTTTTTGAATATGCAGGACAAGAAGCAGGTTCTTCGGTCATTTATCGATGTTTCAGGATGACCTTGCTCATCTAAACATTCTTGAACACTAATTGGTTTCTTATCTTTAGTGGGTACCGTATCCTTTGATGGGTAAATAATAAATATGTGTTTATTTGTGTATTTGTGTTTGTTATCTTTCGCAGCGCGCCTACTCTATTTAAGGTAAGCTGTTGGCACCCTATCTCTTTGTCATTTACTTTGACGGGTGGGTAAAGGTGAACGAATTTGGTCAGGTTACGTAAAGCAATATTCAATATTCAATCAACAACGACATTCAGAAGTTCTGTGTGGCTCTTACTGAATCTAGGGAATGGACCTAAGTGCCTCTATTCTCTAAAATGTCAACATAACCTTTTCTTTTTGTTTGCAAGTGACAAGTGCCCGACTGTTTGCCGGCACGTCATAAAAAGGCCCATGTCTATGGGTCGAGTTTTTGACCTGCTCATCGTAGTTGCATTGTTTTAAAGATTGGTTTACTATAGGGGCCATGGTGGATGGGGGGGGGGGGGGAGACTTCTACTCATAGTGCCGATTGCAGACAAATTAATTTTCTCACAAGAACTGCTGATGCTCGATATAAGGTAAAAATAAAAACGTTATTGCGTTGATTTAATTTTGCAGATTTACTAGTGGTATTGAGGCAAGGGATTGGACCTAACAACTCGCCGCTGGCGAGTGGATTTTCCGACGGTTGTATAGGTACCTACTATAACTAACTCTTCTCTTCTTCTCTTATGCCCACATCAACATATTTATGTCATCACTCATCATGTGTCTTGACAACCAGTAAAGATAGGACTCCTGTTCCCTCCTGTCCATACCCCTGGCATTTCCCCATAGTGTCCTTTCAATGTAGCGCATCTAAATAGATGTTGTCTGTCCTGTATTCCTTCACCACAGAGCTTACACATGCTGCTCTCCATCACACCTATTCTGTGTAAGTGCTTTGCCAGCAAGTCATGGCAGGCATCCAGTCTAAACTGTGCTGTTGCAGTTCTTCTTTTAATGGTTTGTCCTCTCATTTCCTCCTTTCCTTGTTTTAACTAGCTCACTCCACATTTTATTCTTGCCTTTCTCCTTCCATGCTTTCTTTACCTCCGAGTTGCTGGCTGTTTTCAGATGGGATTTAGCTGATCTGTATGAAATGTTGTTTATGAATTGCTTGGTTTTACTTCCCATTTTAGCGAGGAAATCAGCCTTCTCGTTTCCGTTTATGCCGCAGTGTGCCGGTATCCATTGTAGCATAACTGTGTTACCTGCATTCATCAACCTCAGGATTCTTATCTTGCAGTTTCTTATTTCTGCTTCTGTTTCTTCTCTACTCACTATAGCCTGGATAGATGCTCTTGAGTCTGTTAGTATCACCACCTTCCTTTCTCTAAAGTATTCAATCTTCTCCAACGCTTTGTTTATTGCTCTCATCTCCCCATCAAAGTTACTACCATTTTGATCCTGCTGGGAATGATTCCTCAAACTCTCTACTGTGTATTCCTGCACCTGCATTCCCTTCTCCTGGTGTTGCTGATCCATCAGTGTATATATGCAGCCACTCCTTCTCTGGGTATTCTTTGTGAATAAATCTTAGTGCCAGACTTCTCATATGCTCCTCTTGATAGTTCTTCTTTTTCTCTTGAATTCCTTCAATGTTTAGTTGATGGTTTATTTCCAATGATGACATATGAATGTTTGGTTTTCCTATTTCTTGTCTGTTTTCAGTTATCACTTCCCCATTAACTTTCCCACTACATTCCTAGCTTCAGTTATGAATGTTTTTTGTGTTTCAAGGCCTTCTTGGGGATCTCTGTCCCAATAATCTACATCTAAGCGAACCATTTTTTCGTACAGGCTTCCAGCTGCTACATTTCTCCTTGCTTCCAGTGGTGGGACTTCAGCTACTGTTTCCATTGCGGTGATAGGTGTGGTTTTCACTCCTCCTGTTATGATCCTCAGGGCTTTATTTTGGATAATGTTGAGCTTGTCCAAGTGTGTTTTTGAAGTGTTAATCAACATGGCATTTCCATATTCCAACACTGGACGTATGTATGTTTTGTATGTCGTAGATAGCGTATTGACATTGGCTCCCCACGTTACCCCTGATACTCTTTTCAGTAAGCCTAGTCTTTTATTACTTAATTGGCACATTCTGTCGATATGGCTAGACATCGTCATTTTCTTATCCATCATTACACCAAGATAGATTGGGTCTTCTTCGTATTTTAAGCTTACTCCTGTATATTTTAGGTTAAACTGGGGCATTGTTCTTCCTGTTGTACAATAACTGTATACTGTTTTTGTTTCATTCACTACCATCCCATTTTCCCTGGTCCATTCTTCTAATGCTTGCAATGCCTTGTTCATTTCTAACTCCATTTTCTGTACGTCTCTGTCACTATACCACAGCACCACATCGTCTGCAAATAACTTGATCTCTACCTCGCTTTTTTCCTGTATATATTGCGCCAAGTCGTTTATATATATCAGGAAGTAAGTAGGGCTTGTTACTGCCCCTTGTGGTACTCCTGCCTTGGTTTTTCTATACCGTGATCGTTTGTTGTTGCATCTTACTCTTATATATCTCTGACTTAGAAAGTTTTTACTCCATCTGTAAATGTTGTGTGGTACTCCCATCTCTCTCATCTTTTTTAAAAGTATTTCTCTATCTACTATATCAAATGCAGTCTTAAAATCAACATAAACTACCAATGTAGATAACTTCTTATTGAACCCTTCCTTAATATCCTGCTGCAAGTATGCCACCTGGTCTAGTGTCCCTCTGTTCTGCCTAAAACCTGCCTGCTCCTTTGCCAACACTTCATTCGACTCTAAACTAACTCTAACTCTAACCAACTATAATTGGGTCATTCCATTGCTGACTTATTTGTAAAAAATTTCAAAGTTGGCCCATTGATAACTGCGTACTAGCAAACTAGTAAACTAGTAAAACTTTTTTGTTTGTCATACGGTTTAGAAGTTACGGGCTTTGAAACATCAGGCAGAGTTGCGTAAATGGCAAATTTAGGGGTTTGAGTTAAATCGTGCCATTACTAAAGGGGTGGAGGTATTATTTAGTTTGAAATTTTGTGTGCTGATCACTTTAAGGTAGTTTTAATGGGACTCACTTTCAAAAATTCGATACTCAACAAACAAGCATGCCATTTTCAAGGTCAGAATTGGCATATTAATAGGCCTATGTTGTTTTTGCAGATTTTGGGGTGCTATAAATCCAAAGGGGTTGAAGATGACAACCCAATTTTTTTTCCTGACATACTCTTTACCCTCAATTGAAAATAGTACAGCCTTTTGTTTTTCTTTACCCTTCATACAATTTTTTTTTTCAAACTATGGCCTTAAGTCAAATTTGGACATTTTCAAGGTGTTAAAGATGTTGCATGCAAGATGCATGGTGCTATTTTCTCATTTTATTTTTATACCTTAAGTAATAACATTTTGACCCAAAAAGGGTATTTAAAGCTTGGATCCGCATTTTGTCGACACTGCTTTTTTCTCAAAGAAACTAAATTTACAAAGAGGCTGACTCATGTATCAATTATACTAATGATGTGGTCCCGCTTCAAACACGACACATTTAAATTGCTTAGGTATCTATTATGTTGAACGGAGTCGAATTCCGTATCGGCAACGCTGTCCGAAGTCCTTGGCGCGCTTCAAGAGGAATTAAGGGTTGACAGGTCTACAAGACTACTTATTCCGCTTGAATGAAGAGCGGCAAAATAGGCAATGTCCACAAAATGACTACCCCGATTTTACCACAATCATTACTCATTAGTACGTATGAGATTTAAAATAAATAATAAAAAATAAATACATAATTAAATACAATTTCAATTGATTATAGATGAAAAACACAATTTCACCTATTTTGACCTTCACTGACTTGAATAAAATTTTGTTTTTTTATTTGAATTTATTCCTCTTTTCCTCGCTTGTACCCCCAAATGCACTATTGTTGCACTATTTTCTCGGACTATATTGATAAATAAATTAAATAAACTGATTACTGCTTTAATATACTTCAGTAATGGTCATCTTGGTTAGGTCGGTACATCCTAATTAATGCATAATCATAGCAAAAATAATGGCATTCAATTAGTTATTGCTATTACTATGGAGTGTTTGTTCTTTAGTGACACATTCACCAATCTTTAGATCCTCGAGTTTGATAGGTTGCCTAACGGTTGCTGCGTTACTTGTAGTTGTGAATGGGTTCATTCTTGGGTTCAACCACCTCCACTCGGGCAATACAATCATTTCTTGCAAGTTTCTTCCTTGTGTCCGATTCATTTAGTATTGGTAAAACTGTTTGTCCTCCTGTTAGCTTGAAGAGTATGGCGTTTTCATTTGGTTCTCTTTCAACCAACACACACTCATCGTTGAGGTTGGTGTAGAGTGTACTACACTTTGTTTGTATGTTGCGAGTTGAAGATTTTCGACTCTGAGGTCAAGGTCTGAATGAGTTCTTGTAAATTTGCACTGATCGCCAATTTCTTGTCGAGTTTTGCTAGTAAAAAAATGGCGTAAATAAGTCCACGTTCCTACTACAATTACTTCGATTGGTTGGGCATCAAGTACAATCAGCATCCAGACATTTTCGGCAGGGACTTTTTAACTTTTAAGCTGGTCGTAGTCTTGCCCAAGACATGAGTGCCTTTGTTTCCAAAACCAGTTAGAACAGCATCTTGTGGTCACAACTGTTAGACTTAGACCACATCTTATTGGCTGCTACACTGGCTTGCACAATACAACTTGAACTGCCTGGATCTACCAGTACATTAACATCCCGGTCGTTCAATTTTGGCAACGTAAACTCCCATTTCAACACAATTGTATTGGTTTTAGGATGATTTGTTGAAACTCTGGTTTGCCAATGTAAACTCCCACTTCAACACAATTGTATTTGTTTTAGGATGATTCGTTGGAACTCTGGTTTGCTAATGTAAACTCCAGTGGCAAAGCGTGAATATTTTGCAGGGTAGACACAGATACAAATAATGTGTCTTTTGGGTACATGTATTTTCGTGGGAAAGAAATCAAGCACGGGGGGTTTGGGGAGCTATGGCCCCCAACATTAGTGCCGCAGGCAAAAATTTTGAAAATCAAGGTTTAGAATGTGTTTAATGCGTTATAGAAAAAAGTATTAGTCTGAAAGCAAGATGAAATGACGTTGTTTTTGTACAGGGAAACTTCATTTTAGTCAATCCTCCCTATGATATTTTTGCAATTTTGCAGCCATGTCAGAATCAGAATAATATATGTTAAATATAACAAAAAACTCTAGCTGTAATGGCTGTAACACTTATTCAAGCTCAACCAAACACGTGTATAACAGTATCTATGCGCGCAACAATCGAAAATGCAGCTGAAGCGCGAGGAGACATGTCTCATTAGCCTATGCTACTTGCAAAGAAAGAGGGGAAGTGGAGGGGAGTGGACAAGTGTTGGGCCATAGAGTTGTAGGTGTAATAGGGGAAGGCTCGGAGACAGAATCCTAGTTGTCTCAAGAAGTAGTGCAAAGGCATGGAAAGAGTCCACGTCCGCGTAGAATGGTAACGCGTTCATTCGTTGCTTCGCCCGCGTACGTTGAAGACCATTCTCACTTCTCTCCGACGTGTTTGAATAAGTTATTAAATTTTTATTAATTTTTTAAGTAGGGTAGACACTGTCGCAATACCCTACTACCCCGACGCCTTCGCAACTGTGGTAAATTCCCACTTTAAAACAAAATTGTATTGGTTTTAGGATGATTTGTTGGAACTCTGGTTTGCCAATGTAAACTCCCACTTCAACACATGAATGTATTTGTTTCAGGTGCGCGAGTGGATCTCTGGTTGGCCGATGTTAACTCCACTTCAACGAGATCGAAGATATGGAACTTTGTGTCGAGTAAAATCAAGAAACTCTTTGAGACTGCCAAACTTGTATTTACAAGTATTTTCCCAGTGTCATCATGATTCGTATGAAGTACTTGTTATCCAATATATTTTGTTGGCTACCGTATGGCATAATCTTATTCACAGTACTAGTAGTGACCAGGTGAAAGTTTCTCATTTGAAGAGCATAATTTAAACAGTAGTACTGGAATGTTCGAGTACTGCATTCTAGGCTAGTAGGCCTATTAAATATAAATGAACAAGCAAAAAGTATGCCAGGTTTTTGGCTCGTCAAAGTATGCTAGTGCTATATTCTGAGTACTTATTAATAGGCAATACTAAGTTGTTGGATGTAGAGACTATACTTAGGTACTATTTTTGAGTTGTTGTTTGCATTTCCTTTTTAAATATCAAGAAATTTTCTGGCCTCTGATTCGGGGAAGATTTTTTTAACCTAATTGGGGTATTTAAATTTTGTACCAAACCAAACTTTACCATGTCCTTAGAATAAGAAAAGTATTACATTATGGCAAATTGGGAGGGGAGTATTTAATTAATTATTGTCTTACCAAAACCATGACTTAACGGTACATAATATCAGCAGTATTTGTACAATACCTATATATGGCTACCTACGATGTACCGATAGTATTGGGAAGTTACAGTTACTTAGTTTGTATTTTATTTATGTTAATACAGGGCTAACATTATTGTGATTTCATTTGTAACTGAATCATAAAAGTCTGGTGCAAATTAAGTCATGACACATATATATTCAGTTTACTTGTCTTGTGTTTGGATGTTTTGTACTTTGCAACTCTGACTTTGCAACTGGGTGGACTTCTGCCGATAGATACAGTAGCCTATGTGTAAAGTTTCTTCCGTGGCAAGTAGGGTTTACATAAATCACTGCCGACTGTGCAAATAACTGACCTGCAGAGAGAAGGTGCCTCTATAAGCAGTTTCATGAACCTAACTAGACCACATTCTCGGATCAGCTTTGATGAATGAAGAATTAGAACGATATCAACTTGCATAATGATGTAAGATTAAAAGCTTGCAGATTGGGGATTTCACGATGTTGGAAAGCCTGCCATTATCTTATTTTTAATTGCCTATATAGTAGGGCATTAAACCTTATTTTAAAAAATGTGTCCTGTTTGGATACAATACTGACACAATTATGTTAGCAGTCTTGGGGAGAAGTGCCCTACTTGTAAGCATGCTACTTTTTACCTGTAGCTGTGTGCACTTATCACAAAGCATATTCGTAGCGGTAGCGTGATATCTTGCATACTTTTTTAAGTTCCAGCACAGTGCTATAGTAAAAAGTGGCCCGTTGTAAACTAACATACATGTAGCTCGCGAACGTTCCGAGGTACTTGTCTCACTTGCACACACGTAGTTTGATCTCTTCTCTCTGCGTCGTCGGAAGGATGACCAGTGTAACAATCTGTCCACATCCGGAGTTCGTAGGTTCACTGCTGGACATCGGAGTTCTAGGTCAATGCTTGGGCTTGCCGTGTAGACCAATAGTCTTGTCCACTTTTGCAAACCACGTAGTTTGATCTCTCTCTCTCTGCCGTCGTCGGAAGGCATGACCAGTGTAGCGACTGTCACATCGGGAGGTTCAAAGGTTCACCAAAAGTTTTGCAAGTTATTATGAAATACATGTTCATCTTGAATGCTATTTCATGGCTGAATCTTCACAAAATGTAGGCTCTGCAGCCTGCACAATCAATTTTAATCAGAAGTTGGATTATGATTGAAACGTAGAGAATCCACTTAACAATACGGTAGAATTTTTTGGGCCTTTCTGTATTACATATTGAAATTAAGTGATTAGTATCATATATCCTCCCCCCCCCCCCCTCCCTTAAGACGTTCCGGGCTATTATTAGCTAGCTTTTAATCCAGTAGCTTGATCCTGCTCGTGCGTTGACAAAGAAAATTCAATTGAATCTTTACTAGGCCTAGAAATTGTTTAAAACACTAGCCTGAAGTTGAAAAGAAACTCTTACAAAATAACAATATGCAAGGTGAAAAAACTATGTGACTTTTGATGATATTGATAATGATTAGGTAACGATTGATATCACAAACATAAAATATACAGCAAAAAATAATCTCGGTGCCAGGTCAAAAGGCTTAAAATAAGTAATTGAGATTCCTTCACAGTCACACCACCCGTATAAACACGGAACATGTAGCATAAAAGCAGTGCACTACTAAAGTGGCGTGCGCGGATAGCATGCTACTTTTATTAAAAGCATTGACCTCATCCTCATGACTGCATGTTAGTAAGAAAAGAATACACATGTTGTAATTGTAATGCTAAACAATATATAGCAATTCCACACGTATGCAGGACACTATGTAATTTGTACAATTATATTGCAATAAGATTATAAGTTATAAACAACAAAAGGTTCCCGAGTGTCCCAGTGGACAGGCCCACCACACCTCAAAAGCATCACAGACATGTCTTTTGAACCGGTACATGAGAGCAGATCGTGATTGCGAAAATGTATTTGGAGTAGGTTTGAAAGTATATCTCCGTTTCGAGCTGAGTTAGCTTTCACAGGTTATAAACTACTAGTATTGTAGGTGGATGGGATATTCTTAATTATTAATACCGTACCATAATATAGGTTGTAATATATTCAAGAATGCTACACAACAACAAAAGTTGATCCATGAGAGGGGTGTGGTTCCTCATTATATATACAATCAGTGGTTATGTGGACTACGAGAAGTAACGGTAGGCCCATGTCCACTGCTGCACAAAGAAGCTAAAAAGGGAATAGGGTGGGGGACTCTGCCGTTCTGCCCCCATAGGGAATATGTGATTCAGTGTTACCGTGTTCAGTTGTTTGCTGTTTTTTTTTATGAAAATCAAATAAATGATTTAGGAGGAGAGGGGTCTACGTGATAATTTGAAATACTGTAGCAGGAAATAATGATATTTGAAGTTAAATAAAACTTTTAACGTAATTTGGTCAATACCTACACATAGATATATCAAAATGAGTGGAGATTAGCATACCATCAGTATTTTTGAGTACCTTTTAGGCCAGTGCGTAGCAAGTTGATGAAGGGTATCCGTGCAAAAATAAAATGGGCCCCTCCAGATCGGTTAAATTTAGATAAGAGATACTTATATATTTTAATGATCTCGGGCACCTTCCACTGCAACTGATATCCGTCAATATTGAGGACGAACTTGTAAGGATTATAACAAATTAGCCATTATAGGAACAAAGCTGTGGACACTAGACATTGCATTATAATCCTTTTTTTATTTGTTTTTCTAATTCGGTATATGAACATAAAAATACCCATGTTACATAATAAGGCAGAAAAGCACCCTTCTGGCTCATTTTTCACGGTAATACGGCCTCTTATTAGTAAACAAAGAACAACCCACAACATAAATAAATGAAAGACCTACTCACCAACCAAGTCAGTACCACAATATCACTCGTTCCCACAATATAGCAATTGTTCACGCAATATCACTTACACACTAGATTGGAATTAACACCTTTCTCATAATAGGATTATGTTACTCGAGGAACAAAAAAAAAATTAAGTTGTGAGTTTAGAAAACTTTTTAACTTACGGTTTTTGAAGCCCCACTTGGTCGTTTCTGTTTATAAGTCGAACAACTTAGTATATCAATCCCGTCAACAGGATTACTGAACGAAATATCATGAACATAACTATTGCACACTAGCTTCAACAGGTAACAAAAAAAATTAGCACACAACCACAAGCTCTAACTTTTATACACTATTGTACACCGCGAGTCACGGGACACCCACACTATTTCGATCTTCAATTTCCAACTGAACTGAAGGTTCCAAAAATTAAAGGCACCTAAAATTGCAGATCCGTTGCGATATCTTATTGGCTGGCTGTAACGATCTTTGAAGTTATAGCAATCAGATTTTTGTAATAAAATCATGTTCTAAATTGGAAGGTTAGAATTTCATAGAAACGGAATTGTCAACTCATATGTTCAGGGGCCGGGGCCCACCCCCATACCCGTTGCAATGGAATTTTGATGAGACAGTTTTCAATGTTTCACAGTAGAAGACATTTATGGATTTTAGGAAATGATAAAGCATAAACTGTATAATTGGCGACAGACCCCTATCCTCGGGGGCCCCTTAGAGGCCGCTGGGCCCCTGGTGCGGCTGCACCACTATGCACAGCCGATATCTACGCCACTGCTTTTAGGGATGCCCCAACGATATGAAATCCATTATCGATATCGAAAAAAAAAAAATGGCAAACGAATCTGATATATATCGATATTTTCCCTCCAATTTTAAATATAAGATCCATGCAGTTCCCCAACATGTGCGTCTTCCCATCGCCACGACACTGTAGACGCCCGTCCGAACGTGCAGTGTGCACTCTAGGGGGGGTGTGGGGGGGGGAGGGGGGGGGGGGACACCAAATGACGCGATGTTACTGGATACTGCAGAATTACATGCCGAAAGCTAATCAAAACCAAAATTTTTTCCATTTTTTTACGCGGTTTTGTAACTCAATTTGGTACTTGAAATATCAGCGATGTAGAAAACAAATATCGATTATCGAAAATAATTGTGTATCGATATATATCGATATCGATGGGCAACCTTGGTACCTTCTTTATTTTTGCATACCGGCTCATTACCGCCCCCACTTAACCACTGACGTAATTGGTTTAATTAAAAATATTATGTTAAAAAAATAAAAAATGCATAGCTTTACAATCAAGAATAACATCCTAATTAAAGTTTTCTCCTTTTTCGCACAGCTAACCAAACTCTGATTGCCCGCCATAAATTCAAGGATTGGCAACAATACGGGGAAATTCGTCTCGGGGAAATTAGTAATAAAAAATAACGATTAGTTTGTGGGGGGTACTACATACCTACATAAAAACTGTAGATACACCATATTGTGTCTAGTGCATTACTGGGGTGACAATGGGGTGAGAGAGAGGCGGCTACTTAGATAAAAAATATGTTTTATTTAGTTATGGCCTGGCCATCTGGATAAATAAAAATTTATAAAAAAATAAAGTGTCCCTACACCATTGAAACTTCATGTATTCCAATTTATTGCAAGTCACTTTAAACTTCGTAGGTTGTGGTTTGATTTTCCAGTGGTTTGGTAAATTCTTGAGATACAGCTAAGAAAACTGTTATTTTGCGTCGGTTTAATATTAGAGCTGCCCTATCCTTATATTGTTATATCATTTATACCGGTGCACTATTAAACAAAGGATTGGTTTTGCTGCTGTTGCAAAATTTGCATTCTCTTTAAATGGACTGGAACTTGGGAGACTTACCGATTTCAAAAGGATAAGAATACAATGAGATTTTGCATGCCCTTGAGCTGCTAGATTATTTCAATGGCTGAGATCTAAGAGAGTAATTGGTGGGTCATGCGTGGGCGATAAAATACTTTTGGATTAATTTGCGTGCTTGTAAATGTAGTACTAAACAAAACACTGAATAGTAGTTAAAA
This sequence comes from Sweltsa coloradensis, assembly GCA_024449915.1. NCBI lineage: Eukaryota > Metazoa > Arthropoda > Insecta > Plecoptera > Chloroperlidae > Sweltsa > Sweltsa coloradensis. The sequence continues at coordinate 316,434 of JAMZAV010001072.1, forward strand.
TATTTGATTTGGCAACCAGTGTAAACTAAAAATTCAGTGAACTGAATAAAAGTAGATAGTTACAGTATTTCAGATCAAATCAATCTTCATTAATATTTTATTACAACTCTTGTAGGCCTATACCACTAACTAGCTACTACATTATGGGCTTGATTATAACAACCAGTGCGTCGTTGATTCCAACTTATCATGCCCGGTCATTCTATAATAATGGAGAGGGAGGTCCCGTACTAAGAGTTAGGTTAAGACGAGGGTTGTTCTTATGTAGTTTGCACACCCGGTGACACCCGTCTACCAGCAATTTGTGTGGTAGTGTACTGCACCTCTTGTTTACTACTTTACCTTAATTTTTTAGTTATCTGTGTTAATTTGTGACACTCGACAGTGCGAGCCAATGGCGAAACAATTTATGTAATTATACCAGGTAGGTAGTGGAATTAGTTGAACTTTGAAAGATAAGCAATCCAATTTTCTTTCAGGTAGGCCTACAACTTGTAAAAAGTACAAACCAAATCCATAACGCCTAATGTAGGTAGTACTAACTTAGAAGTTTATACTTTGGGTTTCATAAGAATTGTGTTCAACAGATATTTGAATAGAATTGGATTGAGTGCGTACTGTATTTTTTGCGAATATAGCTGGGTATTGGTGGCGCCCTATAATCGAGTAATAAAATGCCAAGTATATACCAATACTCAAAAATATGATACTGAATGCCAAATCATAATGAAACACCAGTAACTGGATATCTGTACAGTATATGATCATGTTAAGGAATACCATGTATTACATGATGAATATATAGTAAGATACCTAACATACGTCAAAATAAACATTTTTATTTTATTTTATTTTATTGAGCGAGAATTTAGTCCGGAAATTGTGTTAATCTATTGAGACTTAAAGGTATGTAGCTTGAAGATATCGGAATATGAAATTAAGATTATCACAGTTGATACTGAGCACTAAAAACTTGTATGTACGTAGTATATTAATGTAAATAAACAATCGATAGTAGTATACATAATTACATAATTATCACAATATTTGTTAGTAGCCTAAGTGGGCCTAGGTACTATTATGTATTGGTAAATTGTAAGTGATTAGTTTGTACTGATAATTAGGTAAGGTAGATCAAAGTGGAAAAGACATGAATAAAAAAAAAAACTTTAAGTTTTGGCATTTTGATTAGGAATGGGCTAGAATAATTAATTGGTCCAATCAGTTGAGATTTTTTGGGGAGGAAAATTCAAATAAGGATTCCCATTATGTATTGCAAAATGTATAAGTTTTAATATTTCTTTTGTATAATATGATGAGTATGGATAGTAGAGCTTTGTCTTACATTACTTTTTCAATTACTCCCTGTTTTTAATAATGCATCAAGTAGATCTATGGAAGTTTACTTAGTACTGTAGTACAATTTGGGGTCAAGTAAGTATGTGCAGCTTGGAATTGGGTTTTAAATTAATTTAATTTGTTTACTTAAATTCCCCCCTCCGAAAATGAAAATGTGATTCTAAAAAATGTATAGTAATTTGTTTTTAAAAGCTATTCAAGTATTTCTAGTTTTTGTGTGTGGTGCAATAAAAATAAACATTATGGAAACTGATGTGATAACTAATTCCAAGCAGCATGTGCAGAATAGTATACTACTTAGTAGAATAGAAAATTGTAATGATCTACATGATAGAAAAGTGCAAGGCGGCTTTTATGGTGTGCGAACCAGTGACAATTGCGCCACTGACAGTCGGGAGGGAAAACACAACTTATGAACCCAAATTTTAATATTATGATGACTGATACTTATTTTTGGTATATAAAAGTATCTTCCATGAAGTATTTTTAAACTTAAGTACTTTACTATAAGTGGAAGTTACAAGAATGCTCGTTATGCCATGTATACAGTTGTATATTGGAAAATCCAATGTCACGTCAAAGAGCATAATCTAATTTTGCAACAATTACAAAACAATCATCGTCAGTTGTCACCACAAAAAAATATTTAAAAGAACATGTCTAAAACTAAAAAAAACCCTCCAAACCTTCTTAGAATTGAAAATTTTTTGGGGGCCCCCATTCTACAAACTAATGTACTTTGCCTCACAAATTAGATAGGGTCCATAAATATTTTTTTCGATAACACTGCCACACTCTGATTATCAGTGAAAAGCCGCCACTGCAAAAAGAGGATGTAATTAGGTAATTATGCCATAGACAAAGAAATTGACTATTATTTTTTACAGGAGTTTTGAAGAAATGGTCACCGAAAGGGGCTTTGGCCGCCTATCATAAAAAATTTATTTAATTTTCGGCTTTCATACGGTAAATTAATATTGACTATACTCCGTTTCTGGTAATTGTGTTAGTTATCAAAAGTGTAGTCTTTACATGTAATACCGACATGTTGCCCATTCTATTGTGTATACAATACCTGGTTATTTCTATACATTTTGTAAAACTTTGAAGACTACTAATAAATAATTCTAGTATTTTTTAATTCTTATTTCTAACCTTATAAAGGTCCCAATTAATAAATCCTTTATATAAACTGAAACCAACTCGTAGCAATGATGTTGAACATTATCTTTAAAGCTACTAACTGGGTAATATGAGTGTTCCCTTCAGGTCGGTATACGCAGTATACCCACCTTTTTTTAAACAGACAAAAACTGTAGCAAATATTAAATCCTTAGAAAGAAAGCACTATTTAAAACGTTTCAATAATTATTGCCAATTAGTAATTTATTGCCCTTCCTGTCCTTTTTCAGCCCAACTTTTTGCCTCTGGCACACGCAAGTCCATACACGTCGATGTTATGCAAATTCAAACCCATTCCCCCAAAGAAACTTATCCAATTCGACAACTGCGTATATGCAACCTTTTTCAGTACAAATTAACCACTGCATCTGCTAGTAACTAACTGGTTCCGTACTATTGCCATGTGCAATAAGTTGACCGTCAAGTGGGTTATCAGATCGGCACCATGGGTTCTTATTGGATGAGCGTAGCCGAGCGAAGCGGAAGATTCCATTTCACTACACTGGAGAAAAAATCCGATGTTTTTTTTTTTTTCTTTCTGTATTTTTGTCTGTTTTGTCCGCACGATTCCTGGCTCTAAACCGATACTACAATTGAGAGAAATTTTCTGGGAGGGCCCTTTGAAATCTCTGAACTTAGAAACTGCCCACGTTTTGAGCGTTATCGAAAAAATATTCTCAGGAGAATCGCAATTTTACGATTTTGTTTTTATTTTTTAAAAAATTCTTCGACTTATAACACCTACATGCCTTATCCGATTTTAATGATTTTTGCTCAGAACCTTAATTATGAATTAGATATTCCCTCCTCCCCCCCCCGTTGTGAAATGTGAGCGCAATTGAAAAAATATTTATCATAAAAATCGAAAATTTACAGGGTTTTTTCTTTTTTTTAACAATTGTTTTGACTTATAAAACCTACATGCTTTATACCGATGTAAGATTTTTCACCGAACCATTATTTATAAATTAATAGATAAGGTTAAAATTTGAGCGCAATCAAAAAAGTTATTCTTATAAAAATCGCAATTTACGATTTTTTTCTTTTTTTAACAATTTCAATTAATTTTTTTAAAAAATTAAAGTTATTTTTATTTAATTTAATTTATTAAAAAAATTCAACTAAGTAATGATTTTTCCACAGACAAACAGAAAATCCGCATACACATGGCAGCTCAATGCACAATTACGCTCATCCAACAAACGCGGACGGCCAGGACTTAAGCGTTTTCCTAGTATAGTATAACTTTTTGTTACTAGTATTCCTATCACGATGTATGACAGTACTTCATTTTTTATTCTTTTTAAAATGGGAAGAGGTTTGGATCATTCGTAGGGTTTCTATTTCTATTGTAGGGCCCACCTTACTAAGGTTGCGTTCCGTAGAATCGACCCGGTCGACACACTGGTCGTCGATAGTCGTGACGTCACCCGTCATTGGTCGCTTTGGTCGCAGACCCTACAACGGAACACTTCCAAACTAAAAACGTTTCGATTTTCTGCCAGCGGGAAAATGGCGATGGAACGGCAAAAGATGCTGCTATTAATTAATTGTGACAAATTACGATGCCAGACAATGTGTAGTCTGTGTATGCTCATTGATTAAAGAAGGTATGCTCTAGGCCCCAATAAAAATATCTCGATTATTATGCCCTCTCGGCCCTAGGCCTATAGGCCAGGGCTACAGAACCACATCGACCAGCTTAGCCTAGGCTACTTATTAAACAAGCACAGAAAATACACGAAAGCCCTAACGCCTACCTCCACGTATGCTTACATCGTCTCTAAGCACAGCAACGAGACTTACCGCTCAATCAGTTGATCTACGTATAAGTAAAACAGCAAAAAGACACATCAGCAGACATTATATTTCAAAAAAATAGCGCCATATTCCAAGAACCGACCACTACGCCCAACATCAAACACGTTGGGGCGTTGTGGTGTGGTAGTGACCATGGTCGACCAGAACAATTTAACGGTACGCTAGGCAATGGGTAGAGTGGTCGCCCAATCTGATGTACGGAACGATAGAAGACTGGTCGACCGGTCGCTTATACGGAAACGCAACCCTTAGGGACACTACTTAACGTCGCCGCGTTGATGATGAGTGCTTTTTAAAGTTTTTAGTTTGCGTGAGATATCTTTCACTTTTGCAAGGCTTTGTTTTGCTGCCTACGCATGTAGGTGATTGTTGTCAAGTTCTTTGGTAACTGTTCAATTGGTATTATTTACCTTAAAAAACGTATATTAAAAGCTTTATTTATGGACTCGGCTAACTCTTTCACTTTTTCTTTCAAAAGGTACTACATCACCATAACCATTAATGGCCATGTATAATATGAACGTTTAGCCCACCCGTTTGCGTCAGAATTGGCCAAATGGCGAAAATATCGCACAAAAAATCAAAAACTTATATTTTAAAGCTCTATTTCTATAGATTCTGGATATTTTTCAACTTTTTCTTTCAGTCCCTGCAATAAAATCACATGACCGTAATGTCCATGTGAAATAATAACTTGTAGCCCCACCGTTTGGTCAGAATCGGCCAAATGTCACGAAAATATCGCACTAAAATCCGAAAAAAAATCGTAAAAGTAGCGATTTCATGAGAATATTTCTTCGATTGTACCCAAAAACGTAGCAAGTCTAAGTTCAGAGATTTCGAAGTGCCTAGAATTTCACCAAGATCGGATATGCCGTTTGGCCCGGTGGTAGAGAGGCGAACAAACAGACAGAAAAAACAAAAAAAAAAGGAGGAAAAAAAAAAAAAAAAAACACCCGAGATAAATTTTTTGGGGGTGTCGGTGAAAATTGAGTCTTCGCTTCGACTCATCCAATTATCATTAATTTGTAATTTACTAGGAGCTTCGCAAACGCTTTTTTTAGGTTCGCGTTGATGGATGAGCTTTTTAATACTAGAATGTTAATATTAATTTAAAATAAAACAACATATAAAAAAAAAAAACCCCCCACCGGCCCTTACAAAGCAATCGTTAGGGTCTGTTGGATCTTGATTGTTTGTAACAAGGCTGTGATAAGGTGATACAATCTCTGTGAAGTTTTTCAACAAAAGCTGTGAGAAAGGTCTAAAATCTATCTAATTTTCGTGCTATTTGGGTGGATCTGACCAAACGAGGGGGGCTACAAGGTTCAATTTCACATGGACATTAAGGTTAAGGGGATGTATTGACTTTTGAAAGAAAAAGTTAAAAAAAGTAACCAGAATCTATAGAAATAAAGGTTTTAATATTTAACACCTCAAAAAACTAAATTAAACACTTTATTCTAAGATTCTGCTAACTTTTTCAACTTTTTCTTTTCAAACGTCAATTACATCACCGTTACCTTAACAATGTGCATGTAAATATGAAACGTTGTAGCCCCACGTTTGGTCAGAATCGGTCCAAATGTCACGAAAATATCGCACGTAAAAATCGAAAAAAATCGTTAAAAGTAAGATATTCCATGAGAAATCTTTCTTCGATTGTACCCAAAAACGTAGCAAGTTCTAAGTAAGAGAAAACGAAGGTCCCACATATCTTATCCGTTCTGTTGTCAAATTTTCCTCAAGATCGCATATCCGTTGCCCGGTTTAGAGAGCGAACAAACAGGGACGGTGGAAAAAAAAAAAAAAAAAAAAAAAAAAACAACCGATCTAAATTTTTTTGGGGGGTCGGTGAAATTGAAAGTCTCGCTTCGATATCAATTAAAGAACCTTTCACATTCACCAGTAAAGTCACATTTTAGCCCAGCAGCAACCAAGAGGAAAAATTCAAAAAGATCTACGGTCTAAGAGATAGACATGACAACAGTTAGCTATTGGAGATGTTAAAACACATGAAAGGCAAACAGCTTATTGAACATTTAGGACTCCAAGGAGACATGAATTCTACTTGGAAGCCTACCTATCTGTATAGATTGTACCGTTCACATAGCCACATTCAAACACACATTTCGTCAAACCTATAGGGCACCGCAGTAACAGGGGTTGGTAAGCCCGGGTAAAACAATCTAGAGTTTACTAGAGTAAAATACTAGGAAAACGCAAAGTCCCGCCGCGTTGATGGATGAGCTTTTTTAAAAGTTTTAGTTTGCGTTTGGATATTCTTTATTTTGCAAGTGCTTTGTTTTTCTGCCGACGCATTGTAGGTTATTGTTGTCAGTCTCTATTGTTTCTCGTTAATTTGTTATTATGTACGTAAAAATCTTAACATTAAAAAGCTATACTTCTCATGGATTCTGGCTAACTTTTTCAACATTTTCTTTCAAAAGGTACTACATCACCATAACCTAATGCCATGTATAATATGAACGTTGTAGCCCCACCCGTTGGTCAGGACTGGCCCAATGGCCCGAAAAGATCACACAAAAAGTCAAAAAACGTATATTAAAAGCTTTATCTCTTGATTCTGGGCTAACTTTTTAACATTTTCTTTCAAAAGGTTTTTTTACTACATCACATAACCTAATGTCCATGTATAATATGACGTTGTTAGCCACACCCGTTTGGTCAGAATTGTGCCCAAATGGCACGAAAAATATCGCACTAAAAATCGAAAAAAATCGTACAAGTACGATATTCATGAGTAATATTTTTTCGATATTGTACCAAAACGTGGCAAGTCTAAGTTCAGAGAAAACGAAGGTCGTTGTCAAAGTTTCATCAAGATCGAATATGCCGTTTGCCGTAGAGAGCAAAAACAAACAGACGGAAAAAACAAACAAAAAAAAAAAACAAAAAACAAAAAAACACACCTGAGCTAAATTTTTTGGAGGGTCGGTGAAATTGAAGTCTTCGTTCGCTCATCAATCATATTTCAAACACAACAATCATCACCAGTCAACACTAATAAAGTTATTAAAATACATGCCTTTTCAAAACTCGTTAAAAATACTCCAACTCACCCCCACTCTAATACTAAGAATCGACAATTTCCGGGACTGTGCGCCATGGACAAGCAATCAGCTTGGGGGCCTCCCCAGACCCCCCCATTGTACAAGGTATGTAACTTAAACCCAATCATTTCCCGGGTAATATTTTATACCCTAGTTACGGCCCTGCATCTAGGCTTCGCGACGAGCTAAAATCCTTTTTTGTAACAAATATAACAGAATAAGGGACTTATATTGTCATATTCATCATCATATTGTTCAATATTATTGATCTAAGCCAGTGGCAAGTGGAAATCAGAGGGGCCTTCGGAGCTGGACCTATCTGCATTTTCTGATGGGCCTCCACGCCCCTGATCTCGGGCAGTGGCGTTACAGAGGCTTTTGTTGAGAGTGGAGCAGACACCCACTCGGGGGTAGCGGTACCCCAGTATAAGTGATGTGTGTGGGGTCTGGAGCAAAGACCCAGCAGCCCATTGGAGGAAAGATTTGCTTGGCATTACTACGGTATTGTCTAATATCGAAAAAACATACGTTGGTAGATAAATTTGCATTTGTGCATGTTTGTGTCTTCATCTATGACGCAACCAATACAAATTCACCATTCCAGCTTTTTTAATTTTGAATGGTTTATTTATTATGTTTGTTTATTTTGCTTTTTCCTCACAATATTTTCAATAAATACAAATAGCCTACATTTTTAATATATTTGTTTTATTTATTGATTTTGAATAAAATAGGGTGCTTTGCTATACTTAAATTTGACACTTCAAACTGATTTGAACCACTTTTATCTTCCCCATTATAGGGAATTGCCTTTTTTTCAGTTTTTACATATTGAGTGTTATATCACTACCCTTTTTTTAAAATATGGTATGGACTTTGTGTATTAATATCTCTTTGGTATGGTATGGTTATGGTCACCTAGTATGTTAATGCTATGGCATTACCAAAGACAAACTAACAATAAAAGAGTGAGAGAGATTTTAGTAATTAACACTCCTCCGGCACTTGATTTTCATAACATTGTATGTTTTTATTGTAATTTTGAAAAGGGAAATTGTGTTTACAACCCATTATGCTCAGCTTCCGATCATCCAATGAAATTTCCGATTGTAAAAATAAGGGGATAGCCCGGAAAATGATTGCGACATTGTTGCAAATTTTGTTCTCAAATTTAATTTGTTCAACCCCACAAACCGCACAGCAGAATTATGTTACAATCAGCCAGGTGGCTGAAGCAAGAAGTATTTGAACGATCTTGACGACTTAATAATTGCAGACCTATCACGAATTCAATTGGATAAAATTTGAAGAATGGTCATTCATGGGAAAAAACCATCCAATGACAGCAAGTTGTCAATCTTAAGGGCTATTCGACCGCGTTTTTATATTTTCCAAAATATGACTCAAGTCAAATATAGTGAATGGCTTTGAAAACCCGGCCTCTTTAGAAAATCAAACTATTTTTTCTAATGTTTATGATTCCGGTACACGGCCAATATCACCACCTCAAAATAATTTCAAATTCAATTGCGAATGCCATTACATTCAATGTCTTGTGTTTTGGTGACATTAATTTTCAAACTGTTTTCTATAGGTTGATGAGAGACAAAGTTGTTTTTTAACAATTATTATGGCACTTCTGCGAATTTTTTCGTTGGCAGTATTTTGTACCGATTTGTACGGGGGCTCCCAACAAAAAAATTCGCAGGAAAAGACAATGTAAAAAAATTTTAAAAAAATCGCAGTCAGCCTCTAGAAAACCAGTTGGAAAATTAATGTCACAAAACACAACAACCTACGTTGAATGGAATGTGCCTTGTGCCCCGTTGCATTGAAAGTTAAATTATTTTGAGGGGTGGCGATATTGGCCGATGTACCGGCTCAGAAAAAATTAGAAAAAAATAGTTTTGATTTTCTAAAAGAGCCAGGTTTCAAAGCCATCACATATTTTGATTTGGTAGCATTTTTTGGGACAAAGAAAAAACGCGGTTTTCGAATCAAGCTCGATGAGGTCGAATAGCCTTTAAGGTTTCGTCCGGCAAAATTCGTTAGGTTACGTGCGGTAATAATATGCCATGCAGTAAGCGCCTGCGTGCTTGGCACGTGCACCGTCGCGCACACTACATACCCAAATTTTAAAAAACATACAAAAATACACATTTAAAAATGCTCAGCCCAAAATAATTAAACACTTGTGGCTTAGTATTTTCTTTCTTAAAGGGCCTTCAAAGTCCAACTCGCTACTTTCCCGTGGGTTGGCCTGTGAGTAGGGAGAGTAGTGTATTCCCAAAACTAAGGGCGAGCTCTGGCCGGTTGGGGTGCGTGTTGCAGAGAGAGCTCTCGCGCAACTTTTATCACACTTCGTCATTCACACTGCCCTTACTCATATTTATTTTCTTCTTACACTTTTTCTTCTACATACTTGCCGGCCCTCTCGCAACGAGCACTCCTCCGTTCCCACCAAGTAAAACCCATCCGGATCAACACCCTCCTCTTCCATTAACCCCCGCGTCTTCCCTTACGTTCCTCCACTTTGGAAAGAAGAAAACATGGTGGTAATCCCACAATTGAAAATAAAATTTGGAAAAGATTCCAATACAAGTGACATGGGCACTGATAACTCTACTGTGGAGTGCCTAAAAACAAATTAATTAACTAACTAAATAAATAACTAACAACTTCTTTCTTAAAGAGGACTTTATTTATCTGAATAGCACTTTATAGCATTGTCAATAAGGATAGCAATCTAATGTACAATGCGCTCTTTTAGTGTTTAGGCATACCTTCTATTTTATAACCTCGAATTTCTTTAGACTACTCGTCAATAAGACATAAATTGCCAAATTGGTTTTAAAAGTTTTTCGTCTGCTACCTCCCATTACATTATTTTAAGTTTTGCAGTGTTATAACAATCCAAGGAAACCGTACCCGTACTTAATTCTATTGTTAATGCTAATTAGTCCACTTCCATCATTTGCCACCTGCTCTTTCAATCACTGCGCTGCGTAGAGTCTTAATTAAACGCAAAACACCCACGCAAGTCTTTGTACTAATACTTAAAGAACATGTGCAACCTGCAGTTACCACCTGCTAATGGCCTGCCCTTGGCGTTCCCTACACCTCGTCGCGTTTGTGTGTTTGGTGTGCCGTGAACATTTCCAGACATAAAAGAAAATAACACGATTTCATCTGATACCCAACTGATTTTCACTGCAAATCTGAGCATATCATCGAGCTTTTAAAGGAGGATTAGGGGCTGCCAGACTGCTAGTCCGTGATTTCTGCGTCATTCTGAACGAAGTAAAGCAACACAAGACCCAAAGAAGACATCGTCAAAATGATAAACTTTCATGGATCAATACTAAAAAACAAGATCGATAATCATTTTAAACGCTCCAAAAACACGAGAAACTTCTTCTGACGTCCGCAACGTCACGACATTGGTGGGCTCATGGCGTATAACTGGGAGTTCGGTAAATCCCGACACGGCAAATCTGACTGATAGGTTTTTGTTTCTAGGGTTTCTACTGCCGTTGAGGGCGAATGCTGCGGATTGAGTCCTCCCCCAGACATTTCTTCACAAAATAAACCCTAAAAACTTGTTATAGCTCACCGTAGATAGGGTTCCATGCCGACTACAATGATGTGTAGGCTACCCTACAACGGTCATACCAAAAAAAGGTAGGTTTATTGGATGATTTTCCTGAGGTTTTGAGATGGTGACCTTGAATAGCTCATCGCATTTATGTTCATGGACACAACACTTCAGTGACTTTTTTACGAGGCGTTGACATTCTGGCATTCGAATCTCACTTCCCAATACGTAATATCGCGACAACCAGGAATGCATGTATTCCAGACGTTTTTCAACCTCTATTTGTCAACCTAAAAAATGTTGAACTTTAGCATCCAGGGTGTCTACAATTCTGGAAAAGTCAGGGAAGTTATTATACTTTTGGTATTTCCAATAAAATCTGTAAAAAAACACGAAATCGAATTACCAATCCAAGTTTTTCTAGCAAGCCCCCCGGGTCCTAGTTATAATATATCCATCACCGCCTGTTCTGACATTCTGAGTCAAAATCGGTTATATTATTTCACCAGTCAACAAATAAACAAACAACAAACAAATTTGCAATCTGGAAAAATACGGCATTCAATCTGGAAACCTGCCAAAAGTTCAGAATTTTTTAAGTGAAATCAAGTTCACAAATGAAGAAATGTTTTTTTTTCTATGGAAATTCGCTGGATTTAGCGACCAAGCAATTTTTAAATAGGACTTAATACAGTTTGAAAACAGTTTGCCCCTGACTCATCCAACCTCGTAAGCCGGAGGCTCTTTATGCTGCGAGACTTCGTGGCGCATGGTCGGCGGCGCGCCCCTCTCTAGTCTGATCGGCGCCTTCGTCAGCCGTCAATCCCTCGCTAGTATGTCGGCGCCTTCGTCAGCGTAATTCCTCGCTAGTCTGTCGGGCGCCTCGTCAGCCAGTCAGCCGTCATCCCTCGCTAGTCTGCTTCGGCGCCTTCTCGTCAGCCGTCATCCTCGATAGCTGCTCGGCGCCTTCGGTCAGCCGTCATCATCTCGGTCCAAATCCTGTGTACTTAACTAAACGACAACCCTAGTCGATCGAAAGGGTCGCCAGCTCAGCGTGGTGCTCGACATTTTCGCGTGAATGTTTGGTCATACATGCGTTATTGAGTTACTACCTACAAAGCAAGTAAATCTATGCGCCGGGGCTGTTATCTCTCGAAGTATCTCCTCATGCTGTCTCAGCTCGGGTTCTCTTACGGGCGCCCCGTTGTGTGGGTCCAAGGGCACGGGTTAGAGATGTATAAAGAAAAGCGCAAAGTCAATCGGGCATATATAATGTGTTCGCCCTCCTCGTTATTCCTCCACTTTAGCTTGTTTGTTGTTGGCCTACTTGATTTAAATTTACTTCTTTTTGGCACACTTCAATTTTGTTGTTTCACCCCTACTCACTATACTGTTAATTATTTATTTGTCAGCAGCAATTTGTTTAGTGGGTGACAGGTACACACATACTATGGGGCAGATTGCTATTTCTGTCATTCTCGCATTATTTAACGTTGTTGTTAGGACAAATAAATTCAAAGAGTAATAAATAAAAAATAACGTATCCAATTGATCTGTTATTCGATGGTATACGTCTCCAAAGTTTTCGGTTCGTCAGAATTGCAACAAGTATTTTAGTAATTCCTTCTACGTTCAAGTTCAAGTTACCTATTTACCCGGCTCGTAAGCTTTGAAGTTAGAAAGATGGGCAACACGTAATTAGAAAAAGTAATGATAGATATAATGTAAATAAGTACATTACTAATTATTAATAAGCATTGTAGAATTTAAGAAATAACTTAAACTAACAAAAAATTAATATATAAAATAGTACGTTCTTTTTAGTTCGAAGCCTCGCTAGAACAAGGGCAAACCACTGGCAAATCTATACTACTGGCATGGACAATTTACTCCATGATTCGGGTTGTATTGAGGCTTGAGCACGCAACGCAAACCGTAAATTTAATCTTAGACATTAATGTAGGCTAATGTCGTACGTAAACATGCAGTGTAGTAAGCAGTACGATAATTATTTTTAAGGGTTGTGCATAGACGCCGTCGCGACGCGCCTTTTTGCATGAGTTCGTTCAGGATATATAGTGTCGACTTAGGCTAGATGGATTACACTTGGAGTCGAATAAAGGTAGTTGCGCCGTCACGTGGTAGGCGCGTGGTTTACAAGGGAACTTGTTTGCTGTGTTTTATTATGATTACTAGGTAAATATACATTTAAAGCGGACGTTAAAAAAAAAACTACAAACCTTTTAACATTTCTAATCAATTAATATAAAAGGACTTTATACGGCGTTTTATATTTAATTGTCATATCCATAAACAAATGTAACCTAGTTAAAATAAGGACTTTCACCCGAAATATTAAATATTATTTTGCCATTCATAACAAAAACCACAAAACCTTTGACGTTCTATTAAATTATAAAGGACTTTCATCGCAAAGGAGATTATTAATTTTTTTATTTTTATTATTTATTATTATCATTTGCATTTATTCTGGTACAACATTATGCCATCATTACCCAAAAACCTACAAACCTATTCTATGTAAATATGAAGACTTTCCATCTGAAAAGGAGGTTTATTAATATCTTTGTTCATTACAATTATTAGGTATTTTTGTAATCCTGACCAAAAAACCTAAAAACCTTTAAACGTTTCTATAAAATATGAATGGAAATTTTCCCCCGAAATGGAGTTTCAGAAATTGTTATTTTACTATTCTGTGTTTTAAAGAAAACACATAAGAATAGGAATATTTAAAAAAAATCGCTTTGACGGAGATTTGAACCATCGAACCTCCGATTAGAAGGTTAGCCCGCTACATCGCCAACACGGCATACCATTCGGGCGCCTTGGGTGGTAGCGACGGTTGGCCGCTGCAGCGTCGGTAAGGAAGTACACCGTCCACTGTCATCCATCTAGGCCTATCGACTACCCGTTCGATATAGAACTTTGGCGCCATTCTTAACGATTTACGACCGTTTTGTAAACTACCTTGGTTAAATTATTGGTATCAGTGATAGTACGACCACGACAATGTTTACATGCCCAAAGAGTCATCATCCATCCATAAATAAACCTTCAACTTGATGTTGATGGGCATGCACACTCACCGACTTTATTATTCATCACAACTCCGGTTTTCAGTAGGGCACCGGTTGGCCACCGTGTGGTGCCATGTTGGTCCTTCTCCTTACACTAACACCGAACCACCATGTTTATAGTATAGTGCTAAAGATGATAGCTTGTTGTCTATTAGGCGCAGGATCGCCGACGAAGAATAAAAAGTAAATAATGCGATCCTTGTTCAACCTTTGTTGGTGGACGGTTGCACGAGTGTAAGAGGTATATTACAAAAATTTAAATTCTCATAACTGTGTATTACGATGGACTTACATATACTGTTATAGGCATGTATCACGGTAACTTTAATAAAAACGGCGGAGAGAACGCCGTAGCTACGAGTAAAATAATTAATTTGCTCCATTTATCTCCCTAAGTTCTCCTATAAGCATTACTTTATGTCCGTATGATAAAATCTAAACGTATTGACATTGCGTGTGTTGTTGAGATTGCATTGCCCTGCAGCAAGGAAGATGCGGAATGTTTTTGGTGATTGGTGTTATAGGGAGTCGGGACGAAGCAATCCAGAAATTGTAAATGTAACTCGGCACCTCCATCATTAGCTAAAGGCTGTAACAAGTCCAAGAACAGTAATTATTTTTAATCACTCTTCATATCAGGCACCTCCACCACCAAAAATTCTAAGCTAGAGAAACGTATTAATTCTATTTTCGCATATCGTCCATGCTTTACTCGTTCCCACTGTTGGGTTTCCCGCACGCCGTACCCGTGCTTGTTAGAGGACACGTATTCTGTTGTATTTAGTGGCCACTTGTTTCTTAGTTCGAGTTTGATGGGGTGCTGTAGCTAATAATTAGAATGGTCATAGGATGTCAACGCCTGTAACCACCTATAATTAAAAGAACAACTTGCAATAATTCACTTTATCCGTATCGATGAGCCTTACTTTAAAATGCCATTGTAATTGTAAAGCACAAGTACTATTAGTATGATTGTCGAGATGTTGCGAAGTGAGGCTGGGGAAAGCACGTCCCCCTAGTCACCAGTGCCACCAAAAATATTATGCTATCCTTGTTGCAGAAAAAAAAACAAAAAAAAAAAAAAAAAAACCCCCAGGAACAATGTGAACACAAAAATGCACTTCATTCGGAGGTCATGTTCTGTTTATTATTGTTAGCACGAACGCACGCACGCATGGACGGGACGGACAGAAAAAATAATGGCGTATTATGCTTCTCTACCTGGTATTAATACATGGACTATTGTTTGTTGACTATATTCCTCAGATGTTATAGATTGTTTTATCCTGAAAAATCATGAATTAGGAATGAAAAGAAATGATTGGCTCGAATGCCCCGGTACGATCTACATCACCCCTGGCGGCGTGTACGGCGAGGGGCTCGACCTAGCGGCCGGTCTGCCGCCGAAACCTCACGCCCCGAGTCCGCGGTCGCGACGCTAATGACCGACGTCGCGGTGCCCTCTGGGGATCCTACATGCCTCAGCGATGTTGCCGTTCGTTATAAATAGACATGTGTGAATGGATCTAGCCCAACACTAAGCAATACACTAAGACCTGCTCTCAACATCGTAACTAATTTAAAAATAACAATTCTCGATTAGTATATTGACTCCAATGGTAGACCTACAACTCCTGCAAGTAAATTTACAATGAAATACGTTGGACAGCTAAGTGAAGTTACGCGGACTAGAAACAAGCGAAATACGTCACTCTGACAATGTCATCGCACGACGATGTCCTTATTGTCTGCATAACAGTTCAGACTCAGAAATCAGCGTATGGGTATATGGCCTATGAACCATATGATATGAAGAGGGAGTTACTGCAAATATGCCTTGCTTTTCATTATCAAAAACAAAGGAACGACACACGCAAGTTTCCCAATAAACAACTTCGTACTCTCTCAAAATAGGAAACTATACAAAGTCAGGATCACGCTCTCTTCAAAAATAACACTTAAAGTTTCGTCAAAATAACTGTGTTATTACATATGTAATACAATGAAATAGTAAAAATAATAAATAACATATTATAACTTTATCCATTAGTATAACTCAACTTGTCGGAAATACTAAACTAATTTAAATAGGGACCAAGAGTAGGAATTTGAATTGTGTTATAGAACTTATGAAGATAGTATGGATGGGTATCGGAAGTTTGTAGACTTTGTGTTATTTTATGTCACAGCATTGCACATAACTGCCAAAGCGGCCAAAGGTTCCGTAAGGGTTGCGGTTGATGGAATCGAAACTGTGACCTCCCGAGTTTAAGATTACTGAGACGAACAACTTCCTATCGAGATGCTGCATTTGAGTTGAATTTAATTCGCTATAGTGCGTGTGCCTTTGAACCTATAAAATATCTCGAATATCAACGTGTTCAATTCTCCATTCAAGATAAATTTCTTTCGAACAGCCAAATAAAAAAATAAGGATTTTGGAAAATATTTTTGAACAATATAACTGGTTCATTTATACGACAATGTAGCTAGGGATACTTTACTTAACTTAACTGGTGATTTAAAAAAAAATATATTATAAATCGTAGCGATGTTTTCACTTATTCTAATTAAAACCTTTCTTTACTCATAAAAATATAGTGTTTACATCACGCAATAATTAATGACGAGTATTGTATTACTACTGCAATTGTGTTCGAATACATCTCAACTTAATCGAAAACTGTCCAAAATGACTTCTGTAAAAGTCACCTAAGCTATCAATCGATGACTAGAGATGTATGTTAGCTTCCACTTGTCCTAACGACCCTCACGAATTTACTAAAATATTGCGAGCGTTTTCCTCGAGCGTACTTCGTCTGGTTCTTATGCAAGAGCAATCTACACTGTACTGATGACGTAGCTTACAGTTTATAAATTGTTATTGCCTACTGGGCAGTGGCAGAGCACAAGACTTAGCAGTGAATAGTCGAGTGTTTGTCCATCCCGCCGCCCGCTTCATCTGGCGATTGCGTGGGTTGGGGAATAGTTTACTAAGTTGGCCGCCAATGGTATTAACCGCCCCCAATTCCGCCTCCGAAGAATCTCGCACACACGTGGTATTGATTTATACTTAATCATCGCGCCGAATCAAGGACGAAACACGAATATAAGGTTACTACATATTTCATGTCGGACCTTATTGAGGTACATAGCAATTAGCATAATATTGTAACATATTTCGCCAATTTCATTCTGGAATTCAATTATGAAAATGGAAAAATTGTTTAATGTGGCATGAAATCGGAAATCCCATAAGATAATATGGCACATACGAAACCAAAATATACGTCCAAGATAGCTCTGTAACATTTCATTTATTCATCATTAAGTCACGTTTCACGGATGATACGCAATTAGGCCTACTACTAAAATTAGTAATATTCTACGGTCGTAGTAAAAATTTTAAGGTTTCCTATACAAGAGAATTAATTACCAGACTTTATTTTGAAGACACCTATAAACGTAAGGCGGAGGTGGGTTATCATTGGGTTAGGGGGGGGCGGGGTGGGGATAATCACAATCTAGACTACGCGTAGGAACTCTTTTTTTTTTGGGGGGGGGGGGGACAACAAATCTGTCTGCCTAAGTTTTCCCTAAAACTACAACGCCTAAGGAGAATTTTGAAAATCAGGTTTTTTATAGTGGTTTGGTGCGTTCTTTTTAGAAAAAATAAGTGATTTGAAGGAAATACCAAATTTTTGTATTTTTGTACAGTAAAAAACTAGAAAACGACTAAAAAAGAATTAAAATAGTGACGGATAGACATGAAACAACCATTGAATTAGCCTAATATCATTACTTCCAACAATAATGGGAAATTGTCGAAATTATGTTTGCACAAGTCTTCGTTCTAGCCATCACCCATCACGCTATCAAGAATGTACTGTGTAAGTTATGTGAAAATTTGTTTTTCGGTAGATGTCACCGTGGGGATTTGCGGCGTGATTCTGAAGTGGGAGGGTCACAGTAAAAAGTGAGGGGGATTCCCCCTTGCCCTCCCACCCCCTTTTCAACGCGCCTGAAAATAAACCGCTCGTGATCATTTGTTGATGGATACACGTCCGTAATTTGTCTCCTGATTTAATCTCCTGAATGTTGGAGGTGCAATGAAACTGCCAGAAGACTATTTTAATTTAGAATTTAGTGACAGATTTCCCGCGAAGGCATGTGGATGAGTGCGAAGTGGTAATGAATTGATACATTTTATTTTCTAAGCTACGTTTGCAGAATGACGCTTGTAAGGCTGCGCCCCACGCATTACATGTGAGTTCGCGTGATGAGGATGGTCGCAGCGTCCACCCCACCTTGCTTTCTTTATTTTCCACCAGAAGACGAAATGTATAGGCCTATGTACATAGTAACGTTTTTTAAATTACCTTAGGTACGGTACCATACCTGTTGTAGCAGGGTTTATGGAAAGATTATTAATTAGTAACACCAGTATAAAGATATATAAAATGATATTTACAGGAAAATACAAGTTTTGAAGTTAGACATTACATTACAACATAGTCATACACACCATACCGGTACAATTAACCTGCCATACGCATTACAATTGTTACAATGTACACACAACCTGTTACACACATACAAACCTCCAAATACGCATACATAAGTTTATGTTTGCAGTATGACGCTTGTAAGATGCGTCCCAGCATGAACATTGTGAGTAGCGGAAGAGGTAGGTCGCTATGCGTCACCCACCTGCTTGCTTTATTTCTAACAAGAAGAACAAAATATATGTTCATACGTATAACGTTTTTAAATACCATTAGGACGTTACCAACCTGTTTTAGACAGGGTTTATGGAAAGATTATTAAATTAGTACATTATTATTAGAGATATAAATGTACATTTACAGGAAAAACTACAAGTTTGAGTTAGACATTACATTTACACACATAGTCATACAAACATACCGGTACATTACCACTATACGTCCATAAAGTTACATTACACACATGCTTTACACACATTAGCCCAAAAAACACAATGATATCATTAGAAGTTCCCAATAGTGTCATTAATGCTGTCACGTCAGTTAGTGGTAGCTGAAAATATATGTCGCATCATTACGAGACACATGCAGCATACAATCTTTCACGACTTCCTATGAACATCTTTTTGAAATCACTAGTGATACAATGTTTTTTAGTAATAATGTGTTAGTGGTTTTAAACATTATCTGATATTAATCATTTAAGACGTAAAAAACACGTAATTTATTTTGTATTTTTCATAATTCCCTTAATATAAGCTGTCAATAAATGATTTTCTAAAGACATCTTCCCGATGTCATTACGAGACACATGTAGAATATATCTTTAACTGACTTTTTAAGAAATCCTTTTTGAAATCATTAGTTGATACTATTTTTTTTATTAATTAATGGTTTTTGTAAACATTATGAAATATCATATCATTTAATAACCCATACACACACAATGATTTCAAATTTTTCGTACATTCTAGAATTAAAGATGTCCTTGATTGATATTTTAAAGACATCTCCCGATGCCATTACGAGACATGTAGCTGATTGTATCATTAACTGACATCCTAAAGTACACCTTTTTAAAATCACTGGATGATAACACTTTTTTGTGAGAATAATGTTCTTATTGGATGAGCGTAGCGAAGACTTTCCATTTCACTACACTGGAGAAAAAAATCCGGAATGTTTTTTTTTCTTTTTGTATTTTGTCAGTTTGTTAAAACGATTCCGCTCTAAACCGAAAACCAAATTGCGATGAAATTTTGGGAGTCTATCGAAATCCTCGAACTTAGAAACTGCCCACGTTTTAGCGCAAAAATCGAAAGCTTATTTCTCCTTAGATCACAATTTTACGATTTTTTTCGATTTTTTTTTAAAACATTTCTTCGGGACTTATATCACCTAAATACTTTATCCGATTGTAATGATTTTTTTAATAGAACCTTAAATTTTACGAATAAATATATTCGTGTGAAATTTTAGAAATTAATGTCGAAAAAATATTTTATGAAATTGCAATTTTACGATTTTTTATTTTTAAAACATTCTTCGCTTATTACACCTACATGGTAAAGATTCTAATGATTTTTACAGCATACTTAATTTTTTGAATAAATATATTAGTGTGAAATTTGAGCGCGATCGAAAAATTATTTCTCATGAAATTGCCAATTTTACGCTTTTTTCGTTTAAACAAAAAATTTTTGACTTTACACCTACATGCTTTATCAGATTGTAATGATATTTTACAGAACTTCATTTTAGAATTTATATATTTTTGTCAAATTTGAGCGCAATCAAAAAATAATTTCTCATGAAAATCGTTAATTTTACGCTTTTTTCGTTAAAAAAGTATACGCTCAGCACTCGCTGAAAAAGCCGTTTGCGAAGCTTTCAAGTGATTAAGTATTCCGAAGATATTTAATTATTATGCACCAATAAAGTGTTTTATGTTGGGGCATATTTTTGTTTTATCTATGAATTTTTGCTGCTTTAGTGAAAGTTTTTAAAGGACATCGTCCCGATGTTCATTACGAGGGACGTGGGAATATTTCGTGTTTACATATTTATGACAACGTACGATATCATTATGTTTATTTTAAAGAAGAACAAACATACATTTTATGCACTGCTTTCAATTGGTTCCACTTAATGTAGGCAGCGTTTAAGCTAACTTTGTGTATATTTCCGGCGATAGTTAACAAAGATCATGGAATTATAATTTGTTAATTTGCCACATTTTCCTGCAAGACTTGCCCTAAGCTAGTATTTTGGTAGGCCCTCTATAAATAAAATATAAAATTTTATGAATGTGTGAATCGGAATACAAGAAAGCTTCAAAACGCTTTTTCGGCGCTGTTGTTGGATAAGCGTATGTTTTTTTGTAAACGAAAAAAAAAGCGTAAAATTGCGGATTCTTCATGAGAAATTTATTATTTGATTGCGCTCAAAATTTCACACAAATATATAAATTTATAAAAATTAAGTTCGTAAAATTAAAAATATCATTACAATCGGATTAAGCATGTAGGTGGTATAAGTTGAGAATTTTATTTTAAACGAAAAAAAAGCGTAAAATGCTGATTTTAAAGAAATTATGTTTCGGATCACGCTCAAAGTCACAACAATATATAAAATTTATAAAATTAAGTTCTGTGACAAAATCATTACATCGGCTAAAGCAAATAGTGTTATAATCGAAGAAGTTTAAAAATTTAAAAAATCGTAAAATTTGCTATTCATACAAAAAAAAAAAATTTTGATTGCGCCCAGATTTCTCATGAATATATTATATATAAATTATAAAATAAGGTTCTGTGAAAAAATCAATTACATGGATAAAGCCGTAAGTGTTATAAGTCGAAAATGTTTTTAAAAATCGCAAAAATATCGTTAAAATTGCGATTTTAAAGAGAAATAATTTTTCGATTGCGCTAAAAAAACGTGTCAGATTCAAGTTTAGAGATTTCGAAAGCCTCCTGAAATTTCAAAAGCAATTGGAGTATCGGTTTAGCCGGAATCGTGTTAACAACAGACACAAGTTAAAAAAAAAAAGAGTGAGAAGAAAGAAAGAAAAAGAAAAAAAAACATTCCTAATTTGTTCTATTGAAATGGATCTTCGCTTCGCTCGCACGCTCATACAATTATTATGCACGTATAAACGTCGATTTGCCACTAATACAAATGCTAATACGTTAGTTAAAAAGGATGGCTTAAGTATTAGTATTAGTAGTTTTAGGGCGCTTCAACGGCAAGAGTATTCGCGCCTCCTCTCCTGATTATGATTATGATATGATCGTCAAAAGGTATGGTGTATACGTGTCACACACAGGGGCGAGCTGGGTGCACGATACGACTAAGACAATGACGACCGTGACGTGAGAACCCCCTTTCCTCCTCTTACCCGTGGTGCGTTCTGGACCAGCATGCGCCCCTCCTCCCCCCCCCCCCCCCCCCCTAGGTTAGAGTGGTGCATGATGCGACCTAACGGTTTTGATCCGCGTCCTTATCGAATAAACCAAAAATTAAAATCCAAACAATAGTTACGATAGCAAAAAAGCTCATAAAAGCGCTATTCAAAACTTCCAATCAACTTTATATTAAAAAAAAATGAAAGTAGGCCTATACAGACATTTACCTAAAATCAGGTTTACAACCGTTGTTCCCATTCGATGTGGGAACGAAAATTAAGAATCAGGCTTAAGCCAGATTATATCTTCCATACAACACCGGATGTAATTTGTTTATGTTTTACCCATGTTTCACCCATCACTGTTGATTCACTATTCTGGTAATATCATATGTTTTGATGCACATTCTGAATAATAACATTCATGATTATGAACGTTAAAGTAGGTATATTATTTTGTATATATTTAACTTCTTTAATCAATAATTTATGATGCCATTAATGATCAGTTTAAAGATATATTCCTATTGCAAAAGTAACATAATATCTTTTTGAAATCATGGAATTGATACAATATGTTCTTTATTGTGTAGCCTATCTATACAATGATCACCTTCTAATTTAAGGTGATATTATTTTAAGGAACTTTTTATTGGGCT
Source organism: Sweltsa coloradensis (assembly GCA_024449915.1). Lineage (NCBI taxonomy): Eukaryota > Metazoa > Arthropoda > Insecta > Plecoptera > Chloroperlidae > Sweltsa > Sweltsa coloradensis. The sequence continues at coordinate 339,136 of JAMZAV010001072.1, forward strand.
ATGGGAAAAAAACTAAACTGGTAGATTTCGAGAATTGCAGAGTCTCAATTTTTTGCTTCAACTGTCTTCAAACCACAAAAAAAAAAGGAAATGAACTGAAACACAAAGTAATAAATACATAAAACATAATCTTAGAAAGGGGGCAAAAAATATGCTTTTAGAAGACCACGAAGAATTTACAGTGTTTCATAAGAGCGCGCGAACACGGCCGACAGACCCTCGCGCGCGGGCTTCCATCTCATATGCGGTAGCGTGGCGGTATCTCACAGGCACCGTGTCCGAGTGGAGAGAGGCGTTGCGACTATGGAGGTTAGGGGTCCCGGGTTCGTAGTCCGGTCTTGGCGGTAAATTTAGATATCGTGTTCTCTCATATACAGGTCGATCAGGTACCGTGTAATCTGCCAGTCAAAAAAAGTTCGTAACTTCGGAGGAAATATTACTGTTATTAAATTTTAGCCAGTGATGGCTTCATTGCGTGGCAAAACTAGATCGCGCTAGTGTTGCTTCGGACGTGATCTCCTATTGACATCATAGGATATCATTTAATGAATATATCTTACCGACGCCATAAAAAAAATTATCTAAAAATCATAAAAAAATGACTTCTAATGACAGCATTACGAACCGTATATGTATGGCGGACATTTAGGAGGAAACTGAAGACATCATAATGATATCATAGTGAATCATTGTGACCTACTAAAGATATCAGTGAATTCATTACAGTGCCTCTTAAAGATAAATCAAGCCTTCCTTTGTTTTGCTGGAGGCTACTCCCTGGACCTCAATACGCATACATATAAGTTACATTACAAACGTAGGGAAACGCCAAAGTCGTTGTAAAACGAGTGAGTGAGCCATGTGTTGAGTACCCGATTATATTTCTTTTCTTCCCCCTACCTTAGGCCTACCTAGCCTATCATAGGCTAGAGAGACGCATTATGACCCTACAGTTGACGCGCCCGTCCCTGTATACCAACTAAACTTTAAAAAAACATATTATTTTATACGAATATAATCAAACTTAAATGCAAATGTTCCCGGGTACTCACCACATGACTCGCTCACTCGTCTAACTACGACTTTGGCGTTTCCCTAGTCTAGTTGGCTAAGGCGCCTTGTAGCCGAGATGTGAAAGAAGTGGGTTCAATCCCCTGGTCGGGAAAGATTTTGTAATTTCTTGATTGTATTTCAAAAATAATTAAACATGTTTTGAAATGCATATAACGCTGTGTAGTCCATCATCTGTGGCAATAGGGCCTACTATGTAAACATAGCCAGTACGAAATACGTGAAAAATATTGCAAGGTTTACTCAATCTACGAGCGAAATTTGGGGGTACCTTGACGTGCAATATTCGACAGACCTTGCAGGGGCACGGCATTTCACGGCCAGGGCGAATAACAAACAAAAAATATCTTTTCAAAATCTAAGACATTGTCGTTAAAATAATTTCTAAACATTGGAAGTCTATTTTCAGTTTATTATTTCTTGTAGGTTTAAATCGCCATGAATCTTGCTGATTTTGTTAGCAGTTCTCAATAAACTCGTACCGGATGTCTGTTTAAAATTTCAGCGCAATCTGTCAGCGATTCGGCTGATTTTCAACGTACACACACACACACACACACACGCACGCACGCAGAAAAACAATAAGGGCCGTTTAAGTCGAATGGAAATCACTACGTTCGCTACGCTCACTCGTTCAATTACTTTTTGCAATTTTCTTTTATCACTTTTATATATATAACATAAATATGCTGTCATACATAATGCATATATTTGTTTGTTGACACAACATAATACACACAAATCACACATTTTATATTATGCATTCCTGGGTATTGACTGTTGTGGGGGATATCAACATTCTAACTTCTCCCCGACACCCAAGAACAGACTTCCGACGCCCCTGAACATGGGCATGCATCCTCAGGAAGGAAATAAAGCGATGTCGTCTCGATTCTTGAGGTTTCCTGTTTTCAACAGACAACGTGATTATGTTATCTATTTGATGGAAGATTACAGGAAACAACGCACTCGAGTCTTTTCAGTTAGGCTTAGTGACCGGGCATGAGGACTGGACATACAGATGAATATAAGAAGGCGAGCTATGGATGACGGCTGTAAAGACAAGGGTCCATTCATCGAGGGTGCATCACTTTTTAACTTATTACTTTACCATAAAATATACCGCAATTACGGACGTCCTAGAAAAATCATTACCTGCATGTGATTTACTTCAGTTTTTATCATTATTTTAATAAGTACGCCGTGCCCAAACTACTTTTATCAAGGTTGAAAAAGCACGTTTTTTTCTGGGGAATAAAATATCCCGGTAGGGTTGCTTTGGGGTATTTGGTTTTGGGCCAGAAAGCATGGAAACTTGATAAAAGTATATCGTACTGCAGTACTGCTTATGCATACAATAGAAAGAATAGTGAACACTACCTAACAGATCAGAATCCTCACAACAATAATCGAGTCTTCCAATGATATTCACAGAGATATCCTTGTGCCATAGGCTTAACCTCCTTCAAATCCAATGCAACCATTCTTCATTATAATATATTATATAATTCCAAGAGATTTTAACAATTATTTAGAAAGTACAAACACAGTATCTACTCAAAAACTCCGAAAACACATTGTTTTTTGGCTCTTGTATTTTGCATCATTTTTGCACAATATCCTACTTAGCCTATTATAGATTATCCAATTTCTTTCTTATGTTAAAATGACATTTAAATTTTTATTATTTAATACAATTCAGAAATTAAATTTCATACCACTGTGTTTTCGAACATAGTATTTCCCTGTGGTTTCAATGTATCCAGTATTTATATGTTATTTGGGTTGAGGGCGCCAACCGGCAACCGATAAGCCATATGCGCCACTCTAGCCGTGGAGGAGGACAGACCCGTGCTGGGCAGATCCAGACACAGGCGAGGGGTGGGAAAGGAAGGGAGCTTTCCTCACGTGTAGTCTGTTTTGGATATTGTCTCATATTTATGCAACTTGGCTAATCGAGACGAAGGGAGGGACTTGTAGTCTGTGCCGTAGTCGTCGTCAGAGGGTGGCTCTAGTTTCGGGCAGTTATCCCATACTAACTAACTAGCTGATATGCGAGATGAAGTTTGTCTCTTTTCTCTCTAGTACGATCGGCAGATAAATAAATAAATACCCTGGGCCAAATTTTATCCATTGACGGGGCTGCAGTGCAGCCCAGATCGGGAAAAGAGCACTTGGATGCTACGTATTGTTATTGCATCGGTTGTCATCCCATGGTTTATAAGTCTAAAAGTTTGGATTTATTTTATTATTTGCACTTACGTACACCCGGCGGCAGAAGTAAATCAAGGGCTGGGTATTGTAGATACTACGAGTCCCCTTGATTTACTTCTGTCGCCGGGTACGTTTAGTCAATCAAACTATAACTCCACTAAAACAGCTCTATAATAGTAGAATGCAATTTGAATATGTACGCCTACACTGAAAAGCAACTGACGAATACGTGGAACCTTAAACTTAGGGGCGGCGTGGGCTATTTGAAAACGTGACTGTGTACACAAGCGTTTAATAAAAAAATATTTCCATAAACACACATAGAGTAAACGATAAGTAAACAAGCGAAAATATTATTAAAATCTGCCTGCATCTGCATGTTTACAATCTTACCATCCTGAAGAATAATATGTTCTCTTAATCCCTCCTTAATGAGGACTTGAAAGATTTATAGCTCTCAGTCTCTTACTATCTCATTCGCGAATCTTGGGCGGCACCCAACCCAAATAGAAACGGATCTGCTTTGCACGTGTCGCTAATGTAAGACAACGACTGTTGCGTTGCGTCCTGTGATGGACGGAGGCTGTCCACACATTCACCTAACTCCTTCATGGGTTTTTCCTGTCGCTAATTGTCTAGTTGGGTAACGTTCCAAAACTCTTGACGTAATGAAAACAAAAAATCGTTTAAATTCATAATATCTAAATATACTTTTTCCGAATTAATTTATCGTTAAAAGGTGAAACCTCTATGCCGGTAACCACTGACATCACACACGGCATAATAATTAATACTGCCACCCTATTAATTAAGCTGTCGGCACATTATAAGAGTTTCCAAACAATCATATGACCATTTTTCTCTCTCGAGGATTGAATATATCACACACATAACAAAAACTTGTAGAAATACAGCCAAACCTTACACACTCAAAAGAAATGAGATCTAAAAAAAGGGCCAAGCTCATCTACCCTTCCACATTTGCGCATTCTTAATTCATAAACGTACAGTGTCCCATAACAGCATCCTCGAAAAGCTTGGCAAAATAGAATTTGCGATTATTAATTTAAACGAAATAGTTCATCCAAGTTCTTTTTTCTAATTAATTAAAACGTAATAACATGCAAATTTTATTTTGCCAAGCTTTTCGAGGATGCTGTTATGGGACACTGTACGTTTATGAATTAAGAATGCGCAAAATGTGGAAGGGTAGATGAGCTTGGCCTTTTTTAGATCTCATTTCTTTTGAGTGTGTAAGGTTTGCTGTATTTCTACAAGTTTTTGTTATGTGTGTGATCTCATTACTTTTTCAAGTTCCATTGCAAAATTAATGTTAAAATATAATAATTTTATCAAAGTTGATTTAATTTCTATGGTATTAGCAATAACAATATAGGATGGAAAATATCTAGACCCGGATTCATGTACATCCTGGGTATAGGTGGTATAACCAGGGTATAACGACGGTATAAGGATTGGGACCCCAATTCTTGAGTTCGTGGGAGATGACTGTTGAAAACGCAATTTGAAAACGAAGTCGTTTTCGTTTGACACTTTAAAAAGATATGCGTATAGCAATAAAGAGCTCGAAAAAGTTCTATATTTATTCTAGATGGCAGTGCCTCATAAACGCTGGCCAATCGAAAGACGAGTTGCGTGAAATGATTTGATTGTTGCAATTATGTAAACAAACAGATGAGCAAGCGCATATTATTTTGACACCTTGCTTCGACATTGTGTTTGTGTGTATTGTGTGACAGAACTATGTTGTGCTGGCCTAGGGTTGGCTAGGCTTGCCAAACATGTAATGTAAGTAATAATTTTATCTAGTCCTATAGCCTAATGGAACTTTAGACCTACACTGTTGTATTATAAATAATTTTCTACATCTGGGCCTAGGTCAGGGACGGTTTCTGATTTGTTTTATGAGAGTATAATGACAACTTTTCTCATTTCACACATAGAAGCAAAAATTTAAAATGTCCGCCATTTGTTTACGTATCGCACTTTCCCGCCGTACTCTGCTTATACCGTAAACAAGTGTCAAGTAACTATGGTTACTTGTTGATTGTATAAGGCTTATTTTAAAACCTTTATTTGGAAGCCTTCCAACAAACTTTTTCAACTTTTTTTTTCAAAAGAGACTATAATACTATAACCTTAATGTCCATGTAAAATATGAACATTGTAGTCCCACCCGTCTGGTCAGAATCGCGGGCCGACGTATTAGATGTAAGTAGCAGTAGTAGCAGTAGTAGTAGGAGTAGCTAACATCCTTAAAGTGATTTTGAGCATGTTTCAAGCCATTTTTTCACCAAGAAGGAATGGTCGTACCCCAATAAAATTTGGCATGTGTTGTCAGGTACCTAAATCCCCTCGATTGTGATAGTTTTCAAGTTCACATCACGTTACATGACGGCTGGGTAACACCTCGAAATCACCCCAACTCTGCTTGGTGTATAAGGTGCTTGAGTGTGTAGCGCACCGCGGCTTGGCTGCGGCGCCCTAACGGGCACCTAGATAGACCCGTAAATTGAACAATGGCCAACTTTTTTTACAATGTTAAATGTCTATTTAAAAATTCGCTTCATCGGCAAATCCAGCTAATTTTACACACAGCTGTTGTGGACCACTTTTCGACCCCCAATTTTCACCCAAAAAACAAGGGATGATGATTTTAACATTTCAAATATTTTTACCCCACGCAAGCTTGTGAAATTACCACAAATTACCTTTTTGGTGGCACATTTACAATCAGTAACTAACAAAAGTGAGCACTTATTGGAAAATGTGCTCTGATAGCGTTTTTACATAACATTTTGGGGCAAACCATAACCCGAAAGGACAAACAAGTGTACAATAGTAAATCATAGATACGGGACAAACGAGAGAGCTTCCAAGTGATCCAGACTAAATCTCTGCGTTCTGCGTAAAAAGCTGATTTTCTCGAGCTATGTTATCTGAACTGCCATACAATGTTTGTATTCTATTTGCACAATATGTGTTTCAATAATCTAATAGCGTTCTAACTTATTTTAAAATAAATTTGTACACTAAACTTGATTTATTAAAGAAAATATCGACCCACTTAAAAACCGAACAAAAGTTATAATGTTGACCAAACATGTAGGGTCTAAGTGATCTATCAATGATTGTTTAAAATTGCAAACTACATAAGATCACATAAAAGTTTTTGAAACACTATTGTCATTATCTAATTTAAATTGATCTAAATCATAAATAGATACATTCAAATGTATTTCTGTCCATTGGCATCAATATTTAATACATTTCCAAAAATGTTATTCGTGATTCTAAAAATAAATTAATAAATACCAAAATCATAACATAAATATTCATTTTCATTTCCACAGCAGATTGCTTATTTGTATCCATGACTATAATTGTAACTTGATAGGTGTTTTGTTAGGTTGCACTAGCGTGTTATTATAATGATAGCTTGCATCCTGTGACTGAGTGAGGCTAGCTAATACTAGGTTGTTACTTGTGGTTCGCGAGCACAATGCACTTCCTTCGGGAAACACCAAGTACGACCATTGTGAGTTGTAGCTAATTTGCATGGCAGTATGCAGTACAAACCGATGTCACCCATACGGTCGCGGTTGACGGCCTCTGCAGAAGAACCAGATGTACGCATGATGGCGACTAATGACCTAGGCGACGAGGATATTGTTTGTTCAGTCAGTCCAGCCACACACAAACAAACACTCGACACTTGAAGAACCAGATGTACGCATGATGGCGACTAATGACCTAGGCGACGAGGATATTGTTGCTGTTCAGTCAGTCCTAGCCACACACAAACAAACACTCGACACTAAGTGTCGAGTCAAGTCTTGACTTGACAGACATCTCGTTTCGTGTGGCGGGTGACAAAATGTACAGGGTCAGGTGGCACGACCAAGGACGACACGACCCTACAGTTGACCATGTTTCAGTAAATCAGCTTTAGGGGGTGAATAATAATTGCAGAAAAATTTCAGATTGTATTGCATAATAATTAACAAATAAAATATAGAATATAAATAAATGTATTTCAAATCTAAGTATAATAGTAAATAATGTAAGCATGCACATTATATTTTGTAATATAATATATTTTAATTATTGTTTGTGATAGAATTGAATATGTTTACTTCGATGTCTTAACGATATAATATGAATGTGATTTCAGGCAGATATCGTAATCTATTCTAAAAAGTGATTTACTGAAGTAGTAATTATTGTACGACGGCGCCAGGGTGCCCTACATGAGTCCCGACAGATGACACGTTCCGAGAAGCTCGCACAATATCAATGACAAACAAAACAAAACAGAGATGAAGATCACTTCCAAGAAGTAAATTCTTTTGTCAGAACTCGCTGGGAGTGTTTTGCGAAATGATAATTTGATCTTCAATTGGGATAAGATCTATGATTACGTATTATTTTGGCCGCTATTCCTTGTATTCCGGATAATCTGCTTCTGCGTAAGGAAGTACTTGGCATATCGGACAAGTCTGCGTCCTGTCTGCGCGCGTGCGTGGGCGTGCACTGTACTATACAATCTGAACAGCATTACGCTTCTCTCGAGCCTAATTACCCGCGAACTTCACATACCTCGCTCGTAGGCACGGCATTACTCACTTACGTAGTTATTAGTTACATATTGTGTGTGGGGGGGGGGGGGCGGGAGCAAGTAGCGACCATGGTCCGGAAAGATACGGAACTTACCAAGGGGGGTAGGCGGTTCGATACCAGTCACGGACAAGCATGACAATCCTTCTGGCTGAGGGAGTTTTTTTTTTGCGTTTTACTCAGTCAAAAAACGGCTGCTTGCACTAAGTTGGATAAAATAGTATTGAACTAGAGCATTTCCCCTCAAATAATATTCTTATTTATAATAGGAAAAGCTAAAGTCCCGTCGCGTTGATGGATGAGCTTTTTAAAGTTTTGAGTTTGCGTGGGATATCTTTACTTTTGAAAGTGCTTTGTTTTGTTGCCTACGCATTGTCGGTGATTGTTGTCAAGTTTCTATTGTTTCTTGTCAATTGGTATTATTTACCGTAAAAAAACTTATATTAAAAGCTTTATTTCTATGGATTCTGGCTAACTTTTTCAACTTTTTCTTTCAAAAGGTACTACATCACCATAACCTTAATGTCCATGTATAATATGAACGTTGTAGCCCCACCCATTTGGTCAGAATTGGCCCAAATGGCACGAAAATATCGCACAAAAAATCGAAAAAATCGTAAAAGTACGATATTCATGAGAAGTATTTCTTCGATTGTACCCAAAAAACGTGGCAAGTCTAAGTTCAGAGATTTCGAAGGTCCTGTCAAATTTTCATCAAGATCGCATATGCCGTTTTCCCGGTAGAGAGCAAACAAACAGACAAAAAAAAAAAAAAAAACACCCAATCTAAATTTTTTTGGGGGTCATTGAAATTGAAGTCTTCGCTTCACTCGCTGCGCTCATCCAATTATTTTATTGTCACTTGAAGGACAAGTGGTTTACGATTAAGCATATAATTGGATGAGTGTAGCCAGCGAAGCGAAGATTCCATTTCACTACACTGGAGAAAAAAATCCGGAATGTTTTTTATTTCTTCTTTCTGTTGGTATTTTTGGCTGTTTGTTAACACGATTCCGGCTAAACCGATATTCCAATTGCGATGAAATTTTATGGAGGCCTTCAAAATATCTGAACTTAGAACTGCCACGTTTTAAAGCGCAATCGGAAAAATATTTCTCATAAAAATCGCAATTTTACGATTTTTTTCGATTAAAAGAAAATTCTTTGACTTATAACACCTACATGCATGCTTTATCAGATTTTTATGATTTTTTTCACAGAACCTTCAGTTCATGAATTAAGATATTCGTGTGAAATTTTAGTGCAATCGAAAAATTATTTCTCGTGGAAATCGAAATTTTACGTATTTTTTTATTTTTTTAAACAATTCTTTGACTTATAACACCTACATGCTTTATCCTATTGTAATATTTTTTTCACAGAACCTTTATTTTATGAATTAATATATTTGTGTGAAATTTGAGCGCAATCGAATAATTATTTCTTATGAAAATCGCAATTTTACGATTTTTTTTTTTTTAATAACGATTAATTTAAAAAAAAAATATGTTAATTTTTTATTTAATTTAATTGGATGAGCGTAGCGAGCGTAGCGAGCGAAGCGAAGATTCCATTTCACAACACTGGAGAAAAAAATCCGGAATGTTTTTTTTCTTTTTTTTTTTTTTTTTTTTTGTATTTTTGTCTGTTTGTCCGCACGATTCCGGCTAAACCGATACTCCAATTGCGATGAAATTTTATGGAGGCCTTCGAAATCTCTGAACTTAGAACTGCCACGTTTTTGAGCGCAATCGAAAAATTATTCTCATTAAAATCGCAATTTTACGATTTTTTTCGATTTTTGAAAAACTTCTTCTACTTATAACACCTACATGCTTTATCCGATTGTTATGATTTTTGCTCAGAACCTTTATTTTATGAATTAAAATATTCGTGTGAAATTTGAGCGCAATCGAAAAATTATTTCTCATGAAAATCGAAATTTTACGGGTTTTTTCTTTTTTAAAACAATTCTTTGACTTATAACACCTACAACCTACCTACCTACATACCTGCTTTATCCGATTGTAATGATTTTTTCACAGAACCTTAATTTTTTGAATTAATAGATAACTGTTAAATTTGAGCGCAATCGAGAAATTATTTCTTACAAAAATCGCAATTTTACGATTTTTTTCTTTTTTTAATAATTACAATTAATTTAACAAAATTAAAAAATTAAAGTTAATTTTTTATTTAATTTAATTTAATTTAAAAAAAATTCAACTAAGTAATGATTTTTTCACAGAACAACAGAAAATCTGCATAACACATGGCAGCTCAATGCACCAATTACGCATCACTTTAGGATGTTAGTTACTACTGGCTACTATATACTACTACTACTATCTAATTCTCAGTTTCAATTGCCCAGTGATTCTGACCAAACGGGAGGGGCTACAACGTTCATATTTTGATGTATACGTAGTTCCTTTTGAAAGAAAAACTTGAAAAAGTTTGCTGGAAGGCTTCCAAATAAAGGTTTTAATATAAGCCTTATACAGGCATACAATCAACAAGTAACTATAGTTACTTAACAATGATCGATAAATTGTTTACAAAAAGCAAGTCAGATATTTTACATTCTATTGTTGAATGGTTATACCATAGCAATTAAATCGACTTTGATAAAATTATTATATATTATATATTATATATTATATTATTATTAACAAATAATTTGCAATGTAACTTGAAAAAGTAATGAGATCCCCCACATAACAAAAACTTGTAAAAATACAGCCAAACCTTACACATTCAAAAGAAATGAGATCTAAAAAAAGAGCCAAGCTCATCTACTCTTCCACATTTGCGCAATAAGCGTACAGTGTACCGTAACAACATCCTAGAAAAGCTTGGCAAAATAGAATTTGCATGACCATTAGGTTTAAATTAATTAGAAAAAAAGAATTTGGATGAACTAATGTTTAAACTAGGAAGCTTCGCAAACGCTTTTTTTAGTCGCGTTGATGGATGAGCTTTTTAATAATAAAATGTTAATATTAATTTAAAATAATAACAACATATTAACACGGCCCATACAAAGCAATCGTTAGGTCTGTTGGATCTTTGATTGTTTGTAACAAGGCTGTGAGTAAGGTATAAAATCTCCTGTGAAGTTTTCATACAAGGCTGTGAGAAAGGTCTAAAATCTATCTATATTTCGTGCTATTTGGGTGGATTCTGACCAAACGGGTGGGGCTACAACGTTCATATTTCACAGGGTGATATATTGACTTTTGAAAGAAAAAGTTGAAAAAGTTAGCCAGAATCTATAGAAATAAAGGTTTTAATATTTAACACCTCAAAAAACTGAAATTAAAACCTTTATTTCTATAGATTCTGGCTAACTTTTTTAACTTTTTCTTTCAAACGTCAATACATCACCGTTACCTTAATGTGCATGTGAAATATGAACGTTGTAGCCCCACCCGTTTGGTCAGAATCGGTCCAAATGTCACGAAAATATCGCACTAAAAATCGAAAAAAAATCGTAAAAGTACGATATTCATGAGAAATATTTCTTCGATTGTACCCAAAAACGTAGCAAGTCTAAGTTCAGAGAAAACGAAGGTCCCCTCAAATTTTCATCAAGATCGCATATGCCGTTTGCCCGGTAGAGAGCGAACAAACAGACGAAAAAAAAAAAAAAAACACCGAGCTAAATTTTTTTGGGGGTCGGTGAAATTGAAGTCTTCGCTTCGCTCATCCAATTAATACTAGTTGCAAATTCTATTTTGCCAAGCTTTTCTAGGATGCTGTTACGGGACACTGTACGTTTATGACGTTTATGAATTAAGAATGCGCAAATGTGGAAGGTTTTTTTTTAGATCTCATTTCTTTTGGGTGTGTAAGGTTTGGCTGTATTTTTACAAGTTTTTGTTATGTGGGGGTTCTTTTTAACAATAATATTCATGACACAATAATGTTATCATAAACTTTTCATACATTTCAGTCTCTGGTAGGTATAGGGCATATGACTCAACCTTGCCTTATCAACTGGCCCCATTATACAGCCAGGTGGTAAAATAGTCATGATTCATATCACTGTTATTCATCATTGTTATGTTTCTGATTCTTACGTTCACATTTGTTTTGAGTTTCGTTCAAGCGTGCGGCCCATTATTTCTTTCTGATAACACTCCTACTCACACCTGCCCTGCCCTACAGACAGAGGATGAGTCACAGTCACAAACATACCACTTGGCACTCGCAGATAATATGCTCTACTGCGGCACCTCCACCTGCACAAGATGTCCCTGAACTCAGTGGAGTGCCATTCTATTGTAATCCGCGAAATTAGAATATTATCCCTAAAATAAACACATTCCATTTCAACAGTGTTCGAATTGGTGGGACGAGGGAGTGGGGGATGCAATCCACGAAAATAAACATATTGGCTTAGCCATCCCCCCAAAAACGAAATATTGCGGTCCTTCCGCCCGCCCCCCCCCCCCCGGACCCTCCTAAAAACTCAGATATATTGCCATGCCGCAGATTTGCTACTTTTTGGATAAGCGTAGCGAAGATTCCATTTCACTACTCCGGAGAAAAAAATCTGGATTGTTTTTTTTTCTTTTTTTGTATTTTTGTGTGTTTGTTAACACGATTCCGGCTAAACCGATACTCCCATTGATGATGAAATTTTCTGGGGGCCTTCGAAATCTCTGAACTTAAAACTGTCACGTTTTTGAAACGCAATCGAAAAATTATTTCTCATAAAAATCGCAATTTTACGATTTTTCCGATTTAAAAAAAAAAATCTTCGACTAATATAACACCATGCTTTATCCAAATGTAAGGATTTTTTCACAGAACCTATATTCGTGTGAAATTTGAGCGTAATCGAAAAATTATTTCTAATGAAAAGCACAGTTTTACGATTTATTTTCGATTTTTTTAAATTTCTTCGGCTTATAACACCTACATGCTTTATCCGACTGTAATGATTTTTCTACAGAACCTTAATTTTATGAATTGATATATTCGTGTGAAATTTGAGCGGAATCGAAATATCATTTCTTGTGATAATTGCAATTTTACTGTTTTTTTTATTTTTTATTCTTCGACTTATTATACTAACATGCTTTATCCGATTGTAATAATTTTTTCACATAACCTTTATTTTATTAATTTATATATTTGTGTGAAATTTGAGCGTAATCGAATAACTATTTTTTATGAAAATCGCAATTTTACGCTATTTTCGTTTTTAAACAATTACGCTCATCCAACAACGCGCCTGAAAAAGCGTTTATGCGAAGCTTCCTAGTTGTAAATCAGAGATATAATCCATACAGAACCTTAATTTTATGAATTGCTATATTCGTGTGAAATTTGAGCGGAATCGAAATATTATTTCTTGTGATAATTGCAATTTTACTATTTTTTTTTAAATTCTTCGACTTATTTTACCAACATGCTTTATCCGATTGTAATAATTTTTCACATAACCTTTATTTTATTAATTTATATATTTGTGAGAAATTTGAGCGTAATCGAATAACTATTTTTTATGAAAAATCGCAATTTTACGCTATTTTCGTTTTTAAACAATTACGCTCAACCAACAACGCACCTGAAAAAGCGTTTACGCGAAGCTTCCTAGTTGTAAATCAGAGATATTATCCATACAGAACCTTAATTCATTATTGCTTTGATTATGATATAAACAATGTATTTTCAACTATATTTTTCTGCCTAGATTGTCTGGTTGCCGCCCACTGATGGAGCTTGCAACTTGATTTAGGTGTCCTGTATCATTGCTGTGATCAGTTTGACATGAATTTTTTTAAATAATTATATATCTGATATAATTATATATATGAGTCAAGATTTGAACACAAAAATGAAGATTGAACCCATGAATAAAGATTTCGCGTTCGGTGGTTTCTTCCGCGAAAGTTTGATTATACTCCCTGATTTGCTGTTCCTGATTTTTGGCAAACCTCATATTCGTTTGAGTGGGATCGTCTAATAAATCAGTTTTTTTCTTTTCGTTTTTCTTTTTTAATGTTTTTTTTCCTTTTTCCTTTTTTCTTTTTTTCTTTTTTTTTCTTTTCTTTTCTTTTCTTTTCATTCTCCACCCTTTTTATATTTGATTCATTCATTAAATGCATATAATATCATTCAATTTGTTACCAAAATTCCTGTGTTAAATGCATTGTTGTTGTAATGCTACTATTTCAAATATTTACGAAAATGTAATTTATTGTTGTTTCTGCATCTATGTAATTAGATTTATTTAGTTGTCCTCCTTTGTAAATCAGTTTTTATAACTGAATAGGATAGACGTTGAATAAATAATAATAAATAAATAAATAAATAATTGATATATTCGTGTGAAATTTGAGTGGAATCGAAAAATATTTCTTGTGATAATTGCAATTTTACATTTTTTTTTTTTTTTTTTTTATTCTTCGACTTATTATACCAACATGCTTTATCCGATTGTAATAATTTTTTCACATAACCTTTATTTTATTAATTTATATATTTGTGTGAAATTTGAGCGTAATCGAATAACTATTTTTTATGAAAAATCGCAATTTTACGCTTTTTTCGTTTTTAAACAATTACGCTCATCCAACAACGCGCCTGAAAAAACCGTTTACGCGAAGCTTCCTAGTTGTAAATCAGAGATATAATCCCTTGATATAACAAACTGCTCTAGAAGACATATATCTACCCAAATGATGTGAAATTTCAACATTTTCTAGGGGCTAAAACCTCCCTATATTTTCTGCGAGTTTATTTACTCCTTTCTCTTTCTTTCTTTCTTTCTTTCTTTTAGCACTCAATGCTTTTAGTGCGATCAAGCTTCTCAAAACACATCAATGCAAAATGTGTTCCCCGGACAAAAATTTGCGATTATATATTAATAGATTTTATGGTAATTTCGGAAATAACGGGTTCTGTGATGAGTTATTAGTAATTTGACGATTAATTGATTAATTAAAATTAATTAATTTTGTCCACAAATTTCAAAGAGAGAATAGGCTTATGTCATGTTAGGTATTAAAAGAAAGGGTTTTTTCATTACGAAAAAAATATAATTAAAATATAATATGTTATAGCATAAATTAGTGGATTTGATAATTTTTCAATTTTTGAATCAAAAGATCTATTTCAATTTAGAATTTCTTGTAAACAATGACAACACAGTTTTCACAAAAGAGCTGGAAATTATAATCAATGTTACTTTGATATTGTACATTGACAATGTATCATTATTATTTTTCAATAATAGTAGACCTAGTTATAATTGGATGAGCGAAGCGAAGACTTCAATTTCACTTATGTTTTTTTCCGCTTACGTTACCCCAAGAAAAATAGCTCGGGTGTTTTGTTTTTTGTTAGTTTTTTTGTCTGTTTGTTCGCGCTCTCCTGGGCAAACGGCTTATTATGCGATCTCAATGAAAATTGAAGGGGACCTTCGAAATCTCTGAACTTAGACCCGCCACGTTTTTTTTTTAAACAATCGAAGAAATATTTTTCATGAATATTGTACTTTTGTGAATTTTTTCGATTTTTAATGCGATAGTTTCGTGATATTTGAGACGATTCTGACCAAACGGGTGGGGCTACAACATTCATATTTTACATGGACATAAAGGTAATGGTGATATAGTAGGCCTACCTTTTGAAAGAAAAAGATAAAAAGTTAGTCAGAATCCATAGAAATAAAGGTAACTTTTTTGAGGTGTATAATAATTAACTATAAGGAAGCTTCGCAAACGTTTTTTCAGGCGGGTTGTTGGATGAGCGTAATTTTTTTTAAA
The DNA here is from genome assembly GCA_024449915.1 of Sweltsa coloradensis. Lineage (NCBI taxonomy): Eukaryota > Metazoa > Arthropoda > Insecta > Plecoptera > Chloroperlidae > Sweltsa > Sweltsa coloradensis. The sequence goes on from JAMZAV010001072.1 coordinate 354,840, forward strand.
TGAAAAAGCGTAATATTGCGATTTTCGGGAGAAAATTATTTTTCGAATACGCTAAAATTTCACACGAATACATAAATTCATAACATTAAGGTTCTGTGAAAAAATCATCACAATCAAATAAAGCATGTAGGTGTTATAAGTCAAAGAAATATTGTAAAAATCGAAAAAAGCGTAAAATTGCGATTTCCATGAGAAATTATTTTCGATTGCGCTCAAATTTCACACCAATAGATTAATTCATAAAATTAATCATCTGTGAACAATTCATCACAACCGGATAAAGCATGTAGGTGTTATAAGCCGAAGAAAGTTAATAAAAATCGAAACAAATCGTCAAATTGCGATTTCATGAGAAATATTTTTTCGATTGAGCTAAAAAAAAAAGTGGCAGTTCTAAGTTCAGAGATTTCGAAAGACTCCAGAAAATTTCATCGCAATTAGAGTATCGGTTTAGCCGGAATCGTGTTAACAGACACACAATAATACAGAAAAAAACATTCCGGATTTTTTTCTCCCAGTGTAGTTAAATGGAATCTTCACTTCGCTCGCTACGCTCATCCAACAAGTAACTGGGCTAGAAACTTGATAAGAACAACAATCACCTACAATGCGTTCAAAAAGCAAATCTTCGGGCCTCCAGATATTTTACATTATATTAATTGCTTATAACTAGGAAGCTTCGCAAACACTTTTTCAGACGCGTTGTTGGATGAGCGTTATTTTTTAAAAACGAAAAAAACAACGTAAAATTTGCGATTTTCATCAGAAATAATTTTTCGATTGCGCTAAAATTTCACACGAATATATTCCATCATAAAATTAAGGTTCTGTAAAAAAATCATTACAATCGGGTAATGCATGTAGGTGTTATAAGTCGTAGAAATTTGAAAAATTATAAAAATCGTGAAATTGCGATTTTCATGAGAAATAATTTTTAGATTATGCTCAAATTTCCCACGAATACATTAATTCATAAAATAAGTTTCTGCGAAAAAATTATTACAATATGATAAAGCATGTAGGTGTTATAAGTCGAAGAATTTTTTAAATATCGAAAAAAAATCGTACAATTACGATTTCATGAGAAATAATTTCTCGATTGCGCTCAAAAACGTAGCAGTTCATAAGTTCAGAGATTTTGAAGGCCTCCACAAAATTTCATCGCAATTGGATTATCGGTTTAGCCGGAATCGTGCTAACAGACACACAAAAATACAAAATACAAAAAAAAAATCGGATTTTTTTCTCCAGTGTAGTGAAATGGAATCTTCGCTTCGCTCGCTACGCTCATCCAACAAACAAACTGCATGGTCAATACAGATTATGCACCGAATTTTAAATTACTAGGAAGCTTCGCAAACGCTTTGTCAGGCGCGTTGTTGGATTGGCGTTATTTTTACAAAACGAAAAAGAAACGTAAAATTGCGATTTTCATGAGAAATAATTTTTCGATTACGCTCAAATTTCAGACGAATATATTAATTCATAAAATTAAGGTGCTGTGAAAAATCATTACAATCGGATAAAGCATGTAGGTGTTATAAGTCGAATAAATTTTAAAAATCGAAAAAAATTGTAAAATTGCGATATCACGAGAAAACATTTTTCGGTTACGCTCAAATTACACACGAATACATAAATTCATAAAATTAAGGTTCTGTGAAAAAATCATTACAATCTGATAAAGGAAAGTTTAAAAATCGAAAAAAATCTTAAAATTGCGATTTTTATGAGAAATAATTTTTCGATTACGCTCAAATTTCACACGAATATATTAATGAATAAAATAAAGGAACTGAGATAAAATCATAAACATCAGATAAAGCATGTAGGTGTGAAAAGACGATTTTTTTTTAAATCGGAAAAAATCGTAAAATTGCGATTTTAATGCTGAATATCTTTTTGATTACGCTCAAAAACGTGCCAGTTCGAGATTCCGAAGACCTCCAGAAAATCTCATCGCAATTGGAGTATCGGTTTAGCCGGAATCGTGTCAACAGACAAAAAAATACAAACAGAAAAAAAGGAAAAAAAACATTCTGGATTTTTTCTCCAGTGTAGTAGAAATCTTCGCTTCGCTCGCTACGCTTATCCAAAAATTATCATAATTTAACAAAAATGATTTTGCAATGGGATTTGAAAAAGTAAAGAGATCCCATGCATACCAAAGACTTACAAAAAAGTTCATCTATCAACGCGACTAAAAAAAGCGTTCGCGAAGCGGCCTAGTAATATTCAACACAAACTACAATATGGCGTAAAGTTGTCTAACTAGGAAAAACGCTTAAGTCCCGCCGCGTTGTTGGATGAGCGTAATTGGTGCATTGAGGTGCATGTGTTATGCGAATTTTCTATTGTTCTGTGAAAAAATCATTACTAAATTGAAGGTTTTTTTGAATTAAATTAAATTAAATAAAAAAATTAACTTAAATTTTAATTTTTTTTAATTAAGAGGCTTGGGTGCGATTTAAATACCACTCCGATCGTGCCATGTGCAGTACTTTCGTACTTTTCAAACTACGAACAGGAAAATCATTATATTTTCATTCTGTTTTTTTCCTCCGATAGATAACTAAATTCTTATTTCTCGTACATAGCCCTTTTGTTCATTTAAGTGAAAACATTTCCCCCACGAGTCCTCAAAGTCCATAGAAAATGTTCATTTCCGGTCAAAGTTTACTGCCCTTGTTTGACCAAACAGGAGCGAATTTGCAAAATCAGGCTATGTACGTAGAATAACAGTTCATTTCTGAGTAAAATAAAAAAAACATTATTGAAATCGGACGAAAAATGTAGACGTAGTTTGAAAAGTACGAACGCCTTGCAAAGCACACTTTTGGCTCCATTTGGTGGCGCTCTCTTGTGAAATTCGATCGTGTCTACTTCGAAGCAAGTAGGGGAGGTAATGTGGGCGGGATCTGGACACCGGATGTTCTTGTCATCAGATTACATAAACACAATCTGCTATTTTGAGGTTTGCTTGCAGCTTTTTACATCGTTGTAAGAATTCTATAATATTCGCTACCAGAAATTAATGATGATGATTATTGTTGTTCAAAGTCACTTTTATTGACATCATGCTATTCGGATTATGAGTGGTGATAGACGAGAGTGAAGAATAATTACAGATAACCTATGCCTTGTGCGGGATTCGAATCCGCGTCCTGCTAGTGTAATTCGCCAGCGTCCCTATGTGCGAGACTGCGACCGCGGACGACATCAGAATTTGAGACTGCCTAAATAATATGTATATTGTGATTTTGATTCTCCGCAATGAAAGGGTTTTGTAGTGCTCCCGTTCAACCAATCTACATAATTACCCGCGTTGTAAGAAACTAAGCAAATATTGTTTACGATTAGTCTATGTAATTATATTATATAGTACCAAACCGAACCTTTATTCTATTTTTTAGATATCGTGTAGCGTTCTTTCAGCATGATAAAGAAAATAACATCGTTTGCTAACGCACGGTAGTCGGGCCTTTCGACCGGTCATACCCATAAATAAATACATTTTTGTAGGATGCCCGCTGTAGGATACACACATGAGATTTAACCGGTGTGACCCTCTTCTGGTGACTAACTAGGTAGTTTGCGGATAGGATAATTAAAATAATCCGAGAGCTATTCAATCCCTTGCATTCGCATTAACGACTGAGGAAAAGCTCGAAAAAAACCTTCATTCAGGATTGCCGGTCTCGACGGGATTCGAACCCGGGGTCATATCCATAGGACAGACATCACCCATGCACTACGTAATGATTGAATTATTATTACATAATATTTCATTTCATTGCTCTGGGGGCAAGCAAGTCTGCCAAGTAATGCTTGTGGCTTGTTGGTCCAAAGGATAGCGTCCCTGCTTCCATAGCAGAAGGTCGCTGGTTCGATTCCCGACTTGAATCAACCCATAATCTATGGGAAGGGTATCGCATTACATCCACTGGGAGTGTGGCTTTGAAACCGTCTTAGCAACGAAGCACACAAGTTGTAAATGGTTGTTCCGAAGTAGTTAGGTCTATGCTGACTCATCCGCGGATGAATCATGGTAATCTGTGAACTAGGATTTAAAATGTCCGATTATTTCGCCAATCGATGGCGTCGTCGGTTCGGATCGCTTTAATTGAAGTCCGTCACTGAAATTACATCTTTTACATGCAACATGCATGTTTGCAATTATGATTTGTATTTTTTTAAACCCTCATTTCATCAATTGTTTTGATTACCAGAACGATAATAATATCATGCATAGAGGCTTGGGCGCAATTTAAACACCACTCTGAGCGTCTCAATTGCAGTTCTTCCGTACTTTACGAACTAGGGGAAGAAACATCCACATATAATTCATTCTGTTGTTTTATCTGATATAATAACATTCCTATTTCTCGTACAGGTCATTTTCCCCTGCGAGTGGGACGTGGGAGGTATATTATAAAATTACATGATCGCTTATGCACCTTGATGTTTCCAAGAATTGTTCAGATCATTAAAAAGTAAAAAAAAAGTTTTAATATTGTTCCGGGTATAGTACCCAAATCATTGCTATTTGCTTGGGTAAGTTATAATGTATAGAGATATTATGATTACTAAAAATATGCATTATAATGAATAATAATTTTAATTCCCTGCACCGTGGAGATTGTTATTCTGCCAATGTACCAACCGTCTCGATTAACCTTGAAACCTTATACTTCGAAAAAGTGATTTCCATTTTACTTTAATTTTGCAAAAACTGTTTGTCCAAGCAATTGAAATCAAAGACAAAAAAATCATCTAAGTAGAAAACCTACAACGTAGTTTTGCAATGCAGTTCATCTCTTCATTGCATGTGAATGCCACTTGCAAAGTGTGGCCGAAGAATTCAAGAAACAAAACAAATGAAACGTGAACATGATCACATTTACATTTTAGTTTTCTCCCTTTTTTTAAATATAATTATTGTTCCCTGCGTTTATTTGTTATAGTAGACACTAGAGGCGAGCGTGTAAAGTATGTCAAACATCACATTACTAACGTATTTCGTCGCAAGTGTACGTGAATGTACATTTGAACTCAATGTACCTCATTCTATATGTGTGCACATGTGTAAATAAAAATTCTCAAAGTCTATGTAAATAATGTGTAATAATCCTAACTCACCAGTGTAACACATGCCTATGTGTGACGCATTATAATATAAACTACGAGATTTTTTAGATTTTTTTCGTGTATTTGTTTGCGATATTTGCAATGTATTTTATGTGTATCCGGAGTCTCAAATGACCACTAACTTTTTTTATTGGTTGTTATCTTGTGTATCCGGTATAATTTATTTACAATTAATATTTCTGTCGAATGTGTCAATCCTAATGTGAAAATACGTTCTATTTATCTTTGTTGTGAGTAAAAATAACTTTGTTTACAAGGAATAACGTTCTGAGGTAGGGCTATATTTGCATGGAAGTGAGCGTATAGCGTAGCAAATAATAAATAAATAAATACATAAATTCATATTTAGTCTACCCACTCAGTCATATAACTGATTTTCAGTGGGGGGCAGTAAACTAAAGCGATCAATCCAACCCTGCAGGCCGCGACGTAATCGACGAGTGAGCGATAACCAACCAAAGATCGATATTTTTTTAATATAGGAAATCTAGTAATCATTAGTATGGACAGTGCGAACACCCGCGGATCAACGTCAGAATCAACAAGAACGATTCAGAACAACTTTAAATTTATTATGTGCCTCGTTGTTAGGACGGCTGAAACGGCACCGTTGCTAAATCAGCAGTTAAAACCTTCTGACTTAACGGGAATCGAACCATGGACCTTCTGTATTGGAAGCAGAGATTCTAACAACATTACAAGTGCTTTGCTCTAAAGAAATTAAATTCACTTCATATCTGAATACGATAAACATTAATTATTATATTTTATATATATTATATATCGTATTATTATAATCAATTAATTTCATTGAGATTTCGAACGCCGAACGTCTCGGACCAGCGCTCTTATCCTATGTGCCACATCTAACGGTGTGACGTGTAATAAATTAACATAAGTAATAATGACCTAAGTTTTAACATTTGACTCCTAGCTTTGACCTGCCATTCGCGCAATGTGGTTGGTACAATGCTACCTCGTCGGCACTCGTCGGGAAGCTTCTGTACTTACCAATGTCAGTTTCGGAATTTTATTGCGGGCGACTTGCGACAAATATAATTATGTACAACCTGTCCTGCATAATAACTTCTAGCAAAAATACTCTGATTCGTAATTTATTCTTGAGATGCGCTCCTGTTGATGAAAGTGTATTCGGTACAATACGTGGTTGATTTATTAATCTTCTACATTACAATACTACCGTTGAGTGACTTATATACGATACTACCTTGCTAGGACATCTAGCTTTAGTGTGTGTATCGAACTCTTGTCCGGTTGGGTACACACCTTTGTTAGACCTGCCGTGGTGTAATTCGCAGAAAAATTATATTATTTTATTATGCTGAGCAGCCCTACTTATTGCACAATACCAATTAATGCGTATTTTTTTTTATAAATAACAATTGCATTTTAGTTTCATTTAGTTATCTAACCGGAAATTTACTATCAAATTCCCACGTCATTCATGTGGAGCTTTTTCATCCTACGAGCTCAAGATAGCCCAAATAAATTATGCATTTCGTTGTTTCTAGAGAGACACAAATTGGATAACTTACCAATTACCGTGTTCAATATCAAATTAAAAATGATATCAAATCATTCAAATAAGTATGTTATTCATTTCAATTTGCAACAATAAAAATAAGAAAATAACATAAGGATGAGGATAGAACACTTGCTAGAATATCCATCTTTGCATCTATGCAGGTTTGTGGCAATGAGGTTGACCTTGGCAGAGTTTTCGTCGTTGTAGTGAACCGGACATTAATTAATCATGTCGAGCTGTCTATCTGTGCATTACCCCTCTCGCGGCTGGCGGCTAGTGCCATATTTTTATGCCGAAACATCGAAGTGGGGATAAATATGTTCACGCCTTTCCCTCCCCCGTCCTTCACCCCGCAAGATTGTAAATTCCCAACAATTAGTTCCTACGGGTGGTTATAATCCTGAATCGTTATATTGAAATTTTCATAAGAAATAATTATTCGATTGCGCTCAAATAAGGATCTGTGAAAACATCATTACAATAGGGTAAAGCATGTAAGGTGTTATAAGTCAAGAATTGTTTTAAAAAAGAACAAAATCGTAAAATTGCGATTTTCATGAGAAATTTTTTTTCGATTGCGCTCAAATTTCATACGAATACTAAATTCATAAAATTGAGGTTCTGTGAAAAAATCATTAAAATCGGATAAAACATGTAGGTGTTATAAGCTGAAGAAATTTTTTAAAATCGAAAAAATCGTAAAATTGCGATTTTTAGGAGAAATAATTTTCCAATTGCGCTTAAAAAACGTGGCAGTTCTAAGTTCAGAGATTTCGAATGTCTCCATAAAATTTCATCGCAATCGGATTATCGGTTTAGCCGGAATCGTGTTAACAGACACACAAAAATACAAGAAAAAGAAAGAGAGAAAAAAAAACATTCCGGATTTTTCTCTCCAGTGTAGTGAAATTGAATCTTCGCTTCGCTCATCCAACTACATGGTACAAAATGTGATAGAATTTTTAATTTGTCAATTTTAAAGATTTTGTAATGAGTATTCCAAAATCATTAGCTCGAAGCTGAGTTCTTAGTATTATTTAAATTTAAAATGGGAATATATTGTCATATTTGATATCAATTGAAAGCGTTTTTAACTGACAGTGAGGAAAAAAATCCTCACAGAAATATATAGATAAATATTTTGTATATATATATATATATATATGCAGAGATTGTATTTTCGGGTAGTCCGTGTGGTTTTATTATTAGTCTGCGATATAACATATGTATATATATATATATATATATATATATATATATATACATCCAAATTTGGTTTTTAGGGTTTTTGTTCGTGTATTTTCTCTTCTCTCTAGCTGGCCTACACAAGGACCATTGTCAGCTGGTCGACGTTTCGGCTGAATCACATCAGCCATCATCAGGACGAGACCCTTACAGCTCCGAAAAAACTACTGTTTGTTTGTTTTTGCCCGGGCTGAGTCGGGCTGCGTGCGCAATGTGTTTACGTACATTGAGTTGGAGAGTATATAAACCAGCAGAGTTGTTACGCGAGGTTATTCCCACGTCTGCAGTATGAAGCAGCAGCAGTAGTTTTTTCGGAGCTGTAAGGGTCTCGTCCTGATGATGGCTGATGTGATTCAGCCGAAACGTCGACCAGCTGACAATGGTCCTTGTGTAGGCCAGCTAGAGAGAAGAGAAAATACACGAACAAAAACCCTAAAACCAAATTTGGATGTACCTATGACTGTTCGTGAAAACCTACGTGCTAATATATATATATATATATAACCCCTAAATCCCCTATCCCCTATATATATATATATATAAATATATATATATATATATATATATGAATATATGAATATATGAATATATAATATATATATAATATAATATGTTAGAGCTAATTAAGTTGATTTGTCGACTTTTTAGTGCTTGAACCAATGATAACATAATATAGTGTTCGTAGAAGAGCTGGTTATATAGCATCGATTTAGCAGTTATCAATCTATATATCCAACGCAAATCACCAAATTTTCTACATTTTCCAAAATACTAGTAAAGGAAAATCATTCTCGAATGAACGTTTGAATACACATTTATTTAATGGTGTCGCGAAAATTTTTTGGGGTATTATTGCCCTCGAAATGGCCTTAGAAGCGATCTGAGGAAAAAATTTGAGGTATTATTGCCCTCGAGATGGCCTTAGAAATAATCTGAGGAAAAATTTTGGGGTAGTATTGCCCTCGAGATGGCATTAGAAGAGATCTGAGGTATTATTTTGAAAGGAATATGTATAAATTGACGCATTATATTTTATTAAAACATTACGAGATAAAGTCACGATATGAGATGGGAATCCAGAGGGGGGGATTTAGCCATCCCCGGCAGGGATACCTTTCAGTAAAACAGAGCCAGGGATGAAACAACCAGAGGGGTGGGGGAAATCCCCCCATCCCCCCCGTCAATTCGCACCCTGGTGCAGAGTCCCGTTAAGACCGGAAATCCTGACTGAAGGTGTTTTCGAGGTTCTCCTCAGGGATTGGGTCCTCTTAAAAAGCCCTCGGTCATTCATTTACAATTATCCTATCCGCAACGTACCTAGGTGGGCACCTCGGGCATGAATTGCACCCTGGGCAGGCTTCCCACGAAAATTATGATTAATGCATATTAATTGAAAGAATCATTGAGTTTCTTCACGAAAGTTAGTATAGAATTATAGTCTTGGAAATGTTTTCCTTGTTAAAAAATGAACATTTTTTTTGTCGTTCAAGCAGGTTTTTGTACATAATTTTATTAATCACACAACGAGAGATATAAGCAAGTCAAATGATCCATTTTGATACGACGTCACACAACATATTTCCGTGAAATTTAAATTTTATATTATTTGTTAATTTGTGTTGAATATAATTGTTACATAGGCCTACTACTTTCACTGACCCCCAAAAAATTTTGCTCGGGTGTTTTTTTTTTGTTTTTTGTTTGTTTTTTTTTGTTTGTTTTTCTGTCTGTTTGTTAACTCTCTACCAGGCAAACGGCATATCCGATCTTGATGAAAATTTGACAGGACCTTCGAAATCTCTGAACTTAGAGGTGTATTGTTTTTGGGTACAATCGAAGAAATATTTCTCATGAATATCGTACTTTTACGATTTTTTTCGATTTTAGTGCGATATTTTCGTGCCATGTGGGCCAATTATGACCAAACGGGTGGGGCTACAACGATCATATTATACATGGACGTTAAGGTTATGGTGATGTAGTACCTTTTGAAAGAAAAAGTTGAAATAGTTAGCCAGAATCCATAGAAATAAAGCTTATAATATAAGTTTTTTACGGTAAATAATACCAATTGACAGGTAACAAAAGAAACTTGACAACAATCACCTACAATGCGTAGGCAGCAAAACAAAGCACTTGCAAAAGTAAAGATATCCCATGCAAACTAAAAATTTTAAAAAGCTCATACATCAACGCGGCGGGACTTTAGCGTTTTCCTAGTTTAAAAAAAATTAGTATGCATGGGATCTCTTTACTTCTTCAAGTTCCATTGCAAAATCATTTTTGTTAAATTAGAATAATTTTTATTGGATGAGCGTAGCGAGCGAAGCGAGCGAAGCGAAGACTTCAATTTCACTGACCCTACAAAAACTTAGATCAAGTGTTTTTTTTTTTCTGTCTGTTTGTTAACTCTCTACCTGGCAAACGGCATATCCAATCTTGATAAAAATTTGAGGGGACCTTCGAAATCTCTGAACTTAGAGGTGTATTGTTTTTGGGTACAATCGAAGAAATATTCCTCATGAATATCGTACTTTTACGATTTTTTTCGATTTTAGTGCAATATTTTCGTGACATTTGGGCCAATTCTGACCAAACGGGTGGGGCTACAACTTTCATATTATACATACCGACAGTGTTGGCTCGGGCGCTAAGCGCTCGACTCTGATTCGGGAGGTCCCGGATTCAAATCCTGTAGAGACTAACAATCCTGACTGAAGGTTTTTTCCGCGAATGCAAGGGATTGAGTCCTATTAAACAGCCCTCGGACATCCCTTCACAATTTCCTATCCGCACATTTCACCTGAAGAGGGGCTTATTGCACCCTATAACAGGTTTCCCACGATAAAAATTTAAAAATTTATTATACATGGACATTAAGGTTATGGTGATGTAGTACCTTTTGAAAGAAAAAAAAAATGAAAAAGCTAGCCAGAATCTATAGAAATAAAGGTTTTTATATACGTTTTTTTTATTTTTTTGTGTTATATTTTCGTGCCATTTGGGCCAATTCTGACCAAACGGGTGGGGCTACAACGTTCATATTATACATGGACATTAAGGTTATAGTGATGTAGTACCTTTTGTAAGAAAAAGTTGAAAAAGTTAGCCAGAATCCAGAGAAATAAAGCTGTGAATATAAGGGGTTTAAGGGAAAAAATACCAATGGACAAGAAACAATAGAAACTGGACAACAAGCACCTACAATGCGTAGGCAGCAAAACAAAGCACTCGCAAAAGTAAGATAACCCACGCAAACTAAAAACTTTAAAAAGCTCATCCATCAACGCGGCGGGACTTAAGCGTTTTCCTAACATAACATAACACTGTGTTATCATTGTTTAGTTTACAAGAACTTCTAAATTGAATTAGATCTTGGTTCAAAAACTAAAAAAATCACTAAATCAACTTATTTAACTAGTCTATAATATAATACTTTAATCTATTTTTTCAATGCCAAACATGACAAATTTATACTCACTTTGAACTTCGTACACTATTAAGTAATTGTGTAGTGTCTCCCACTCTCTTCTTCCGTATACCACAGATAAAAAAGTACAGTGTACTCTATTAGCTGTGCTTATACAAAGCCAGAGGGGTGAAGGAGGGTGTTCCCGAACCTTATGAGGTCGGTGAGAGGGCAGTGTGCGCGAGATAGCCCTACCGACAGGAGGGAGGTTCCGTACTATACGGTCACGGTATTTCTAAACCTACGTCCATTACGATACTGACTGTGTTGTGATTGTGTGTGTGATTGGTGAGTTTTATTTAACAATAAGATGTATTAATTTACGATTTCGATCCAAACTTCCGTTTCGTAAGTTACGTGACTTCAAGTGTTTTTAATAAAACCTAGACTCTAAAGTTGTTGTGAATATCTCCTAATAATTAAACTTGTATCAGCCCGTCCCAACGTAACGGAGGCACAACAAGTTAAATACTCAGTGAGAACTCAGCTTGGAGCAAATGAATTATCATTAGAAAATCTTTAAGATTGCTAAACAATAAATGATGCATTTTGATACGTCACACAACACGTTTCCGTAACTTTTGAATTTTGAGAAAATTTGGTAATTTGTGTTGAATATATTGTAACTGCTATTTATTATTAAAAAAATAAAAACGATACATTTATAGTTACCAGCTCTTCTACGGACACTTGTGTTATCATTGGAAATCACCCTAACAACAATTATTTAGCTATTACATAATATTTCCATGTATTTTTTCGATATATTGTCGTCGTCAATGTCGGTGAAAAAAGCTTTCAAATTGATACCAAACATGACAATTAAATAATAAATAAATAAATAAATAAATTTTATTTAGAGTCGACCCACTCAGTTATATAACTGATTTCAGTGGGGGACTTTAAATCAAAGCGACCAAGCCAACCCTCTAGGCCTCCTCACTTTGAAATCTTGGACACAATTAACTGATTAATGTCAATTGATCAATTAATAGTTAAATACAAAGAACTCAGCTTGGAGCCAATGATTTTCAAAATACGCATTACAAAATCTTTAAGATTGCTCAATTTTAAAGTTCATCATATTTTGTACTATAGCTAGACATATTTACGCCATATTGAAATTTGTGTTGAAAATATTGTAACTACTATTACTGAAAAATTAACAGTGATTTATTGATTATAGTCACAATTTGCTCTTTTGTGAACACTGTGTTATCATTGTTTACAAGAAATTCTAGATTGAAGTAGATCTTCTGATTCAAAATATATAATTTTTTTTTAAAAAATCCACTAATTTTGCTATAACATAAATATTTCAATGCCAAATGTAAATTCTTTCTTTTGACACACAAGATGACCAATTTATCCTCAATTTGAAATCTATGCACATTATTATCCAATTAATTTTAATTAGTCACTTAATAGTTTAATTTCTAAGAACTCATCGTGGAGCCAGTTATTTTCGAAATCATCATAACAAAATCTTAATAATTGCAAATTTCTATGCTATTCAATTAAATGTCAGTAGTATGTAATATTTATTTTCCTTTTTAAATGTCAGTAGTATGTAATATTTATTTTCCTTTTATCTTATTCAGTAATAAAATATAAAAAAGATTTAATGAAAGAAGTACGTTCTACACAAAACCACTACAAACAAAATGCACAGGAAAATAATCATATAATTTGAAACACCCAACCCACCCAAATTTCTATGAAGGGGCCATTAATAATTAAAATCATTGGTCGTCACAGTAATTCGTTGATAAATATCTTGTCAATTCCCCCTGCCCCCTTCCGACTAATCGACTAGTCTGTTTGTTGGAAATTTAAATTATGCCACCATCCCCTTACCACAGAAGGTTTTCCAATTTGAACACCATGCATTTCATTGAGAGTGGACTTTTTTTCGAACTCTTAAAAGTTAAAACTGACTTTATTGCGTGATGATATCAAGACTTACACCGGGATAAATATTTGAATAAAGCACCACAAAAGCATTAAAATCCTCGCTTATACCTCCGTTAGGTAATTACATGAAAAATAATGTTTGTTTGGTCAGTTCAAGGCAGAAGATTCATTGCAGTACTATTCCATTTCCATTCATTCAGATCTATAATGCTAACAGTGGCGGAACTTCGTTTCATGGACCCGCCGCCAAAATTTCTATAGGGGCCTCCCTAACAGATACACACATACATAGGCTCGGTGTTGTATTCAGGTTTTTCATCCCGGGAGGGGGAGGGGGGGGCTGTATAATATTTCGGGGATATTATATAAGGATAAGTTGGGGTTGGGGGGCTTCGATAGTGTCGCAAGCGAAAATTTAGAAAAACAGGATTTTAGAGTGCATTTGGTGTGTTTTAGAAAAAAGTTGTGGGCTGAATGCAATAATACCAAAATAATGTAGTTTTTGTGTGTTGTGTTGTGGACGCTAAAAGTTCCCAAATATCATCTAAATTTCACCTCAAACCGCTAGATTCACAAAACGGTCATTTTAGCAACGAAAACAAATACAACATTTTCCAAAATACTGTTTTTTAAGTTTTTTTAACGGGGCCCCTAAACGGGCCTGGGCCCGCCCGAAGTTGCGGGCCCTGCGGGCGCCTAATTCCGCCACTGAATGCTACTATAATTCAGAAATTAAAAAGTTATCGTCTCGGTGGTAAGGCCTACCTGGGTTGTGCGAGACCCGGGTCTGAACCCCATTCGGGTTGGATTCTGAATTGTATAAAATGTGGACAATAACCGCGGTTATAAAATAAAAACACGTACCAAAAGTGCATGCGTACATTTTCACTACACGAATGTGATGCTGGATCATTTTGTTAATCTGTCGATAGAGTCGTCTTTATCGAAACGATGTTCGATTTTCCCCCAAAAAAAATATAACTTTTTTTAGGGGAAAAATGTAAAGGGCCCATCGTTCGTGGGGCGTCCGCGTTTTTTAAAAACCAAGTAAGTTTAAAGTTCAAAAAAATGTGAAAATTTGTGAAACGAGGAGCAAATTTTAAGAATCTAAAACACCCCCCATTTTTTTATTAAATGCATGTGTTTCATCCTTCAAAAAACTTCTTGTTTGTTTACGTAATTGGGAATTAATAAAGCTAAATATACCCCGGTAACAGGGGCGTATCCAGGGGGTATGGTGTTCACCCCCCCCCCCCCCAAAAACGAATGTAAAAAAAAGGGGCGCACTCCATGGTATAAGAATATCTCTGGAAAGGAAGAATATCGTTGAGTAACTACCATATTTTCATGATTTTTTTACAAACGAACATCTGTTTAGGCGTTCAAAACATAAAATATGAAGAAAAAATCTCCTCCTGCGGCTGGGGCTGGGCTCCCCTACCTGTTTGCCATTTCGCCCCCCCCCCCCCCCCACGTTTCTAAAACACTCTGTCAATCATCAAACTGAAAAGACGCAGGTTGTATTGAGGCCTCCGCCTTCTTTGTTGAAACTAATGTAAAACGCAAACCACCTCTAAATCTTCATGTTCGAGCAAATTAGTGGACACTCAGTTATATAAAAGGGGACGTTCTCAAATACAGGCTGGTACAGATTCCAAAGAGGTCCATGTGGTTTGAAACTGTCAATACGGGTCAAGATGGACAGGCCATTACAGGTAATGGGGATTATTTACATTTGTATTGTGCACAAAACCACCGGTTCCCTTTCACTACGATGATTGACAGAGTGTTACTTGGGTCGACACAAGGTATAGATTCGCCACTGCGGTACAAGCTACTGGGCACAGCGCTGTGGAATAACACAGCAATTAAAAAATGTGGCAAGCCGGATAACATATTATGTTATGGTATATTGAAGTGATGTGATGAGAACATAATTTAAAATTACCCCCAGAACTGTTTGGAAGAATAATGAAATTTCAAATTTGAAATGCTCCGTTTTATTATTTGATCTAACTTACATTGCCTTTGTACAACAAATTGTTTTCCATGGTTTTGAACTGATTTGTTCTTTTTACTGTATGTTATAAAAGCTTTAAAAAAATATTCTGTATCTTCTAAAGTCTGTACGAACAGCACATAATTAATTTTATTTTTGGTCTAGGCTAGGCTATACGTTATTGTGACTCACAGCCCAGCGGAAGCAGAGTACACACAAACAAAGTAGTATTTACTTGGTGGCTGGCCATATCCCATTTTATTGAACTGTTTCGTGGAAGCTCAAGAATGTCTGGAATTATTGCGCCATTTCTCGGAACCCATTCCACGTGATCGCGATGACGATGAGTCACCCTACCCAATCGTCGTGAGCTCCTCGCAGCAGCCATTTCCGGCAACCCCGATGCGTCATTCCTCGGTTGTTCGCGCTCGGCTCGGTTCGCCTCTTCTCGGTACACTTCGCCGCGATGACGTCATGTCACGTGACCCGAGCGTGAGCTCACAGAGGTAAAAATAGCTTGGGGTGAATATGACATCATTCTGTCGAGTTCTACGCGCAGTGGTGGAGGGAGGGCTTCCCCCGAACACTTAGGCCTGGTGACTCATCGCAAGATTCGTTCAGTCACAAGAGAACAACGGCAGGTGGATGCGTTTCCACAACAACCTTGCAACGAACGATTCGTCTTCGAGTATCGTACTCATGGACCGAACAACGAAACTGAAAGCAATAAGAATGGCGAACGACTACGAAATACATCAAGATGAGATGTATTACACATCGAATTCTATGAATTCAAGTGATACAGACGATCAAAGCAGAGACTCTTCCATTTCATCGGGTTACATGACGAAAATGCACGAGGAGGTCGAGGTCATACTACCAGCAAATGTAAGTAAATATTTACAACTGTTATTTTCTTTGTGTGTTTATCACTTTATCTCCTAACTTATAATTCCCAATCCAAGTCTACTGTCTCTTTCGGCTAGCATGGCATTGCATTTAGAACGGCTAGCCTAGGTTAGGTGTGCCTACCAGTACCTCCATGCAACCACCTCGACTTCACTTGACATTCCATGTATGGTCATGGATCAGCCGAGTGCTGTGCAAGTGGAGGCTGCGTTGCTCCGACAGGCTGGTAGAGAGTCGAGAGATTGTGCCACCTGTATAAAACCAAAGTTACTAGGATGTTACCAAAACGTTCCAGTTTTCGTAGTGCGGAATGAACTATCTAGAAACTAGAAAGTAGTTATCGAGGTAATTAGTTATTCAATGTATGTATACGTATGTTTATTTTATTTTTAATATTTTGCATTTTGTTTAGTGCAGACTCCCACCACCCCATGCTTAGCTTAGTATTTTAAAGTACACTACACAAACACACATGCTAATAATTTTATCGTGTCCAATTATTATTTTAGCGACCTAGAGATGATTATTTCAAGTTATTGTTCCGTTTATATTCCAAAAGGTTAAAATTTAAAATAACATCACTAACCGGTAAATCGCTCTCTTTACTTTGTGTAGGCCTAGCTGTTGCAAGTCTAGATATTTCTTTTGTGGAAAACAATTATTCAATATTTAAAATTACGTGCCTGCCGCCAAAAAAATATTTTGTTTTTATTGTCTTGTTCATGCTTTAGGCATATGTGTTGGACCCTAATATAGACCTAGCCAGCCTACAATTTAAATAGGATCAATTAGTTATGTCGAATTAGTTTTTATGTTATATTTATTACATTAAATATAGTATTTAACTTTTTTAACCCCTAGTATCCCTACATAAAACTTGTAGCGTTACCACTAACAAAGCCTGCGGTGGACTTTTAGGGGTGCTAGGCCTATAAAATTTGACAATATATTCTGAATCTTAAATTATTAGCACGTAGGTAAGCCATAAACTAGTTCTGAATATAAAATATGACTATAAAGAAGTAATTGGAATTACTCGGGAATTAGCCTACATTCCATAAACGCCCCCCCCCATCTACTACCCCTCTACCCTCGACCCCCTTCTCCTTCCCCTTTAACCTCTCCCTATCTATTGATGAATGGGTTTACGTCTTAAAGATACTTTTTTTCAAATGGCAACCAATAATGGCTTGTAATTTGCAAACTGTTTGGATCGATTTAAGTTTTTGGAAAACGAAATTGTTTCGCACTTTTGTCTAAGAGACGATTATTGTTGATATATTTATCATTTTCGTCAGAGAATGCATCGCATATTAGGCCTACCATCAGTTGATCTCCCTCCATGACTCATCTATTCATCATTATTAATTGGCAAATGGCAATCACGTCATTATAATTAATTGAAAATAAAAGTAAAATAGGAAATAATTCATTACGTACACAAGGCACGTAGACGGAGACCCTCAATTATTATGATTGCATGATGTAGAACGATTTAAAATTTTCGATTTTATTTGTTTATAATGTGTTCTTATCTTATCATCATCGCATTTTTATATGATAGGATGCCCATGAACCACAAGTCACAACTCAACCGTTATTCATGGGAGTGTTATAGAGTTCGACAGTGTTGAACGGTTGAAACGACAAACGAGAATGCATCTCAACGACAGTGTAGGCCTACACAGACACCACCCTTTATCGGTATCGAATAGGTGGTTACTGGTTTTGATGCAGGTCTTGCTCTTGCATGGCAAAGCCGGTAGGTAGTATCTCCCCCTTTTATCACTTACTGGACCATGACTGCGTGCGTGTATCGATCTCGGTGCATGGCGGGGGTGCGTGTGTGTGTGGGGGGGGGGAGGCTTTGTTCACATCCAACTCCCCCAACACGGCTTGTCTGCATACATTAAAAATTCGCCCCTCCTGATATGGTTCAGTAGACCCCAAGTGTCTGAGCCGGCGAGGAGGGTGGGGGGCAATATTGACCTAGGGGCATGGGCCGATGCCAATCGATACACATCTGGGTTTCTTCAGGTCGAAACGAACGCGAGTACGAGGCCGGTCACTATTGATGAATTATGCGCCGAGAAGGTGATGGATTCTTTTGTTTAAAACTTGTTATTCTTGGTGATCGCGGCTGCAGCCTAGGGGTGCAAGCTTTCAAGGGCCCAATAAAGTTCCCTTTTTTCCTGATTTGTATCAAAATTAAAGAAAAATTTTGGTGGTTTTTTTGTTTTTCCTGAAACGGATGACTGAACAATCTAGCATTCAAAGCGTTACCCGCCCCCAGCCAACCAATAGGCATAGGTGAATAACACATGGCTGGCTGGCTAGTAAAGTAACCAATACCAAACAGAAGCTTTGTTCACAACGTGCGAGTAAACAAACAGGTTTGTTACATCAACATTTTAACTCTAAAAAGTTTTCTTGAGTACGGATATAATTTATTATATAGGCCTAGTTTGTTTGTTAGGGAAAGAGAGAAGGCAATTTTCAGTCAAATTACAACCTATTCCGGAGCGGACTAGACAGGATTAATTTTGTGGAAGCGGCAACAGTGCTGGGTAATTCCCCAATGATATTTGTGTTTCTTCCTCAATACACAAAGCGCTTCAATGGTAACGTAACGGTAGTCCTAGCATACATGAGGTTATATTTTGATACCACAACTATGTGGATGACCTTGAAGGTTCTACTTCGTGCAGCCAAATTTTTAGATTTCCCAGTATGGTGACCTCAATCTCACTTTCTAGACGTTTCAAGATCCGTTTTGTTGGGTTTTCGCTGGTTGAAGTGAGTTACCTTACATAGGTGTTACGGAGCATCGTCCGACGCTTTCACTGTGTGTTGCATAGCTCTTGAAAACTATCCAGAAGCATTGCTTTCGCCTCTCGGTCGATGCCAAAGGGGGAAAACATTCACGCCATCAGCAACGTCAAATCTCAATAACACGTCACATGGGCAAGGATAAGGGATGGTGGATGGCTATGGATGGACACTGACAGTAGACAAAATACGTCGTATTATGTTTCTCCCTCCACTCCCCTCCTCTACGAGTAATGATAATCAATAAATTTGTGTTTACCCTGTTTCAAGATTTGCATTTTTGCTGCTTGATAACACCCCAAAAATACTTTGTGCTTTTGGGAGTTCTGCGGTCAACCGTCAGGCACAGTGTTTGATTGATTGATTATTTGGATTAAGGACGCGTCAACCGTTAGGTCATATTGCACCACTCTAGCCTAGGGGTTATGGGGACAAGGAGCCAATGCTGGTCAGAACCACCCACGGGTAAGGGGAGGAAGGGGGGTTTCTCACGTCGCGGTCGTCATCGTCTTTGTCATCGTTCGTTGTGTCATTGTCATCGTCGTCGGGGAGGTCGTCAAGGGAAAGGGAAGGTGTTCCCGACGACGATTGCCAGAGCTCGCCTCTAGTTTCGTGGAGTAATATACTCCGCTCTTACTAGCTGATAATGCGAGGTGGACTTTTTCTCTTGAATCGCCTTGTACGATTAGCAGAGCCATGCTCTGGGCCAATTCTACCCCGGGCCCAGACGGGGGTGTCTCGCCTTGTACGATTAGCAGAGCCATGCTCTGGGCCAATTCTACCCCGGGCCCAGACGGGGGTGTCTCGCCTTGTACGCTTAGCAGAGCCATGCTCTGGGCCAATTCTACCCCGGGCCCAGACGGGGGTGAGTAGAGTGTACGCCACTCGGCAGTGGTTACGCCCCCCATTGTTATAATTATGCAAAATTTTATTATGCAAATTTTTAATTAATCATATTTTTAATTATTCATATTTTAATTATTCATATATTTTTTAATTATGAATTTTTAATTTTTTTAATTATTAATTTTTTAATTATGAATTTTTATTTTCAAGATGGCGAATGCTACACTAGAGTGTGGCCTCTTTAACCTAACTTTTTTCAAGATGGCGGATACTACACTAGAGTGTGGCCTCTTTAACCTACTTAACCTAACATGAGGGACGTCATGAAAACCTGTCAAGACTTGTCAAGTTTGGTTGCAAACATGTCAAGACTTGTCAAGACAGGCATTGAGTGACGCCACCATACACAGACTTGTCAGGACATGCATCGAGTGTGTGAAGATGAAGGACTGGGAATCATGGCATTCCTAGGGTGAATAAATTTAAAAAGTCAAGACTTATTCATGTGTATAACAAATCTTATTTATTAAATATATCACATTAGTACATGAAACCACAATTTTTACAGTACATATCAAGCAGTCGCATACATCAACTCCACTTCGCTGTAGATGAATTCACTACCAAGTTCATACACAATTCTTTCTATATCCACAGTGATGTTCTTCTTCTCTTTAACTATACGTTCAATACGGGTCTTCACAAACTCATGAAGACTAACATATGTAGTACATGTCAATTTTGCCATTAAAGACAATGCATCATATGTGTTTTTAATGCTCTTAAGAAAATTAAAGTACCACGTGTTTATATCGCGATAGCTCAGTTCAAGATCATGTAATAAATGTGAAACACTTTTAGAATATCTTACAAGATTACGGCACGACACTTCTCCAAGGTATACGCCATCATTTGAAGATTTGAGTCCCAGCACAATAGTACCGTGATGATTATACACAAACAAGGTATAGGGTCCAATCTCTGTTTCTGGTACATTGTCTGCATCTTCACCCATACTAAAGACGTAATCATTGAGTAGCTCCATTTCACGAGTAAGTTGACTCCACTCATGAAGATTGAGCTTGAGTCCTTTTCCTTTTGCACATTGGATTTGTACATATGGTTTGAAGCACTCTTGCATATGAAATCCGACCACCAGCATTTTCGTACAACAGCCATTTAAAAAGAAAACACTTTTACAAAGAACAAGTTCGTACTTTTTGAGATGGTCCACGTTAGCAGGCGTAGGCTCAGCAACAGTTGTAGTTAAGTCCGATTGAAAATTCATGGTGATGCAGCTGAAGACACTGACTGGTATGCGACTGTCCACGACCAAGCTCAGACGCTGACTGACTGCGCTCTAGACTCCTCGCGCTCTTGAAGGAGCCCCCTAGTGGCAGCTACGCGAAGCTTCGTGAAGCTCCGCCCCTTTCTATTCCATGCATGTCGAAACTTGCAAGTCATGACGTCATACAGACATGTCCAGACTTGCAAGCATACAGACCTGACCAAACATGATGCTTTACAATATATTGAAGGATATTAAGTAAGGAACAATAAATAAATAAATAAAACAATAGAGACAAATTTCAAATACAATACACCATTTATTATTTAGTAAACTAGTTAAGCTCCACGACGTGGACAACAATGTTGGTTATTACATAATTTACGTTTTGGTTTTAAACATTTACCAAAATATTTCACAAAAACTTTCTTTGTAAATTTGTCATTATGAAAATGGTGTATTTCTATAATACCATAAAAATTCTTGAAGAGAAAATCCTCTTGCTTTATGAGTTAAATACAACACACAATATTCACCACACACTTGAGAGGTAAAACTTTGTAGTTCCATACTATTGTAAGTCCATGTAGAGCACTGACGATCAAGAAAGTTGCGATGTTCTTGCACATAGGGTGGGAGTCCGTAACTATCAAAAAATTCACCGCGTCCAAACTTGTCAATAAAGATGGCTACCCAATGGGATCCGGGTTTTCTCTGAGAGTCTGTATTGACGATAAGTACAGCTGGGCGGTTGACATTTCTAGGTAATGTGTCGGCAGCAAAAATCCCTGCAAGTAAAGGTCGCGTGTAGGCATCACTCAGAAGAGCTTCTTCAAGTTCAACGGTGTACATATTTTCTCAAAATATTCCACAAACGTCTTCGGTAAGAGGCTTCCCAGTAATGAAGGGGCAGCGTGGACTCCAGCGCTTATGTTCCTCTTAGGTATGTCTGTGGGTTAACCACTGGCACAGTTCCACATTGCAATGGACACATAAAAACTGTATCATTCCTATGGACATAGTAGAATCCCGTGGCAGCAAGATCTTCAGGTTTTACATTTACATTTGGAAATTGTTCAAATGTTTTCAGTCTAGCCGAAAAATTCTTCATATTAGTAACGTCCGCATTCTCGAAGCACCATGCAGCAAGTTTAAACACGTTCTGTAATGCACATTTCATTTGTGATTCTTTATGATGTGCACAGTAGAATGGTAAATACTCCAGGTGTTTTAGACTCGGACACCCCAATTCATGCAAATCAACAACATGACGCTCAAGAATTTTGTCCAGATGTAGAGCTTTTTCTTTTCCTTTTGCATAAAGAGTGTTGTAGGGTATGGTGGCCACAAGTAGAATATTCTTCAATTTTGGGCATATTCTGTAACACCACTAGACCATTTGATACCATGATGATTATTCTCTGCCCACTGAATTATTTGGTCTTGATGCACTCTCAATAAAACTTTCTTCATATGGTGGTTTGAATATCCAGTGTTGAACTTTTAATGTTTGATGACTAAGAATAGCCAATTCCTTGATGATAAATCCGTCACTTGTTGTGAAGCCTTGAAAATCAAGCGTGGCACTCATGATGGATGCTCAAGGAAGACTGAGTAAAATCTTCTACGCGCCTGTAATATATTAGTTGTTGTAGTCCACAATAACGTTACGATGCTGATCTATCTCAAGCAGGTTATCAAATTCCGCATATATGATGCAATCCACAGCTTCAACAAGAGTAGTCTTGAATTTAACCTCTACACGTAGACTTCCATTGCGCTGAAGACACCAATGATCGGCACTAGCCGACAAGTCAGGCGTAAGATCAAATGCCATGAGACAATAGCCTTGAGGGTAATCTTCTCTGGTAATATCATTACCTTCATCTTGAAAATGTATTCCAGTGCCTGAATACAGAGTATGATATGCAGACATGAACTGATTAGTATCAAAATTTGGCTGTAATGGTTTTGACGGAAAGTGTTGTCCATCTGCGTAGAGTGCAATATGATTGCAATCAAAATGTTGAAAATTAAAGGGGTTCTTCTTAAAATCTCCGTTCAATGCTGAATTCAATACAAAACCAATAATGACACGCTTTGGTAATTGACCCATAAAAATATTATCAAGGGTTTTACTTTGCACACCTGAAGGTATAGTCATGGTTTTCATGTCTACTCGTGTAAGAGGGTATTTTGCATTTGACTTTTTAAGTGTGAGATTATGTGCAAGGAGCACAGATGAATTTACACGGACTCTGCGTACAAGTAACTGTGCATTTATTATCTTTGATTTCACAGGAGTACCATCTTTTGACATAAGATTAAATGAATCTTTAGTCTTGTGAAGTTTTATTCGCATATCAACGCCATTCAATAAAAACCGGTCTTGATTAAATAGATCATGGTGTATATTTCCAATTAGTTGTACAGTAGCACTAGCTTTAGTGAAATTCATGCGTTTCTTCATTCCTTTATTATCAGCAAAAGTCATCCATTTTACCAGCTGTGTCCTTGTAAAAGAGCCGCGAAGGTTAACTGTGAAGATTTTGCCGGTGCATCATAATTCAAAAGGGTCTCCATGAAAGCCCTATAGGCATACGTCTGTGATGATGATGAAATAAGTTTTCCACCCAAAAATACATCTACTTGACCAAAAAGCGAATGTAGCCAATTGTTTACAGGGCCCACATCAGCCGCAGCGGCCAATGCTGTTCCATCTTCCTTGGTAATTTTAGCATCGACAAGAAGTTAGAGTCTGTGCCAGATCAATGTAGTCTTCTCCTTGACCGCTGACACAAAATCAATTGGAGCAGTGTCATTTAATGCTGAAATAGTTTCATGGTAAACCCATTCACCTCGTTCAATGCTTGTTTGTGTGACTGGAAGAGCAAACAGATCAAGTTCTGATTTCACTGAATCACAGGAATGTGTGTGTAAAAAAGACATGATTACGAAAATATATCCTTAGCACTAGCAGCAACTTTAGGTTTCTTCGTAAGCTTCTTTCTTGAGGTCTTTCCACGGCGAGTGCCAGCAGACGAATGAACGCGATGACGATGTTTCACTCTTTTAAGACCTGCTCCACCCATACGCTCTAGTTTTTCAGTAGCCTTCCGTTTCAAATTTACCCCTGCTTCTTTGAGTCGTGCTTTAAGAGACTCCTTGGCGTTTTTATTTTGTGCCACATCTTCAAGTAAGTTGGCGCCTGTTGTTAATGCTTGATGTCCTAGAGCTCTTGCACCGCTTTTTCAATAATGGTAATGCAGCCCGAAAGAGACCGCCTAGGAAACTACCTATGCCATGACCTTTCTGATAACTTGAGCCCTTATAAACACTTACGCCGCTTCCAGCTTGATCAGAATAATATTTTATGTAATGATCCAATGCATTTTGCCTCATTTTTGAAAATTATTATATTTTCTTTACACGGAGCGACGACGAAAGTGTAGTATCACCGATGAAGTCCCGGACTGAAATGGCATCGGATGTCCTGTACTGCTCCTTAAATCTATTTCAATTGTGCTGAATTCACGCTTGAGAACTGGAAAGTAGTGCAACGTCAAAAATCCTTTTGATATATCTTCTCCAAAACTGTGCTTTGCATGTTGGGTATTTACCATACGTAACAGAGGTGCTACAGTATCACCTACAATTTGTGGTTCAATGATATCGCAGTAAACAAATATATGATGTGGTGCCCCATCTCCCAAGGTCATACCATGTCTTGCAACAGGCTCAATACCGGCATCAATATCAGGTTCATATCCCAGTTGACGTGCAAGCTCGGGACTAAAATGTAAACTTGAAACTGCTTTACCAATTTCACTCAGTTCCAAGTATGTACCTTTAGTTGTTGTATCAATTTTAAATTCACCGATATTAAGAGTGGCAATAGCGGCGTTAACTGCATTCAAAAGTTTACCCGTATTATTGTAGTATCCAGGCATAACTGACGCCTTTTCTATTGTCAGTATCTGTTTACCATTTTCAACATTTGCCATAGTAGCTATGATTTCATTACTACCTTCAATCACGTTCAATAATGTTTGTGGATAGTGAAACTCTGTAAGAGCTACTTCCCACTCCCCGTATAGTCTTATTGGATCTTTCAATTGAGTAATATAGTGTGCTGTTGTATTATTCTCAAATGTTTTCATAGAGCTGTTACTTGGTAGCGTCACATAAAATCCACTCATTTCAGATGTATAACTTGAGAAGCAGGTAGCCACGAATTAAATTTCGAGGGATAACCTCTCCACTTGACCAAAACTTTCTTTCTGAGCCCTTTGCCTTGGGAATCAACTATTTTATCTATTTTATGTAGTTGTTCTTTTCTCAGTCTGACTTGCTGCAATTCCACTTCATAAAATGTTCCTTCAATTTCTTCTCCTTGTAAGTCCACGATGATATATACTGGAGGCATTCGTGTGATGATTCGTTTGACACGGAATATTTCTTCAGACCAATTCTTCTCAAGCATTTTTCAAAAGTAGCTTTCTCTTTGCTTATCCTCACATAGCTTTTTATTGCAAATTTAGGTTCCTGAGACAGTTTTGACATAGGAGACTTATTTAAATTCTTCCATACTTGTAAAATATTGCTATCATTTACATGCACAGGTGCCATTTTTATAGACCTGTGTATGGTGTGATTGTATGCATGTAAGAGCTGTGGCAATACATCAACATAGCGGTTACATGTTTAGTATGAAAAAATAACGCCACATTCTTGTTTTCAAAGTCCTGTTTAAGCGTTCCACAATACTCGCTTTGGTGTCTGGGTTTTATTACTGTGATAGTAGTTAATGTTTTTATCCTTGGGGAAACGACTGAAAAGGTTTATTGATAAACTCTTTCCTTTATCTGTTTGAAGGTTAAGAGGTTTTTTTTATCTTGTGACACAATTTTCTCAAATGCTCGAGTGACTTCAACACCAGTTTTATTACGTAGAGGAATTGCCCATGCATATTTACTAAATACATCAATTACTGTGAGTACATACTTGTAGTTGTCATTTTTTTTCTGAAGTTTATTGCATATCGTTGAGATCGGCTTGCCATAAAATCATCTATGTTGTTGACATTGTACTTGTTGCGTGGAAATCTTTTTCCAAGGGTCTGTGAAGTGTGTAAGCATCTTGGGTTTGAAGCCATTTAACGACGTCAGTTTTGGAAACACTTTTATTTGTTGCTTTCCATAATGCATCTGCAGATGAGAATCCACCAGGGTGCGAGGGATCATTGTAGATTTTTGAAAGAAGTTTGACGTGTCTTGGCCTTCATTTTTCTAGAATTTAAAACGTTGCCAGGGTTGATAACGCTTTTTTTTATTCTTTTTTTGGAGGCGAAAGAATCTTTGACGATGTACGTGTACTCTCTTTAGAGTGCAATTGCTGAATGAATTCTCGACGTCTAGCATTAACTATATATTCTTGAGGCATATTAAGTTCTGCCAAAACACTAGCAAATGTCTCCCAGCCAAGAGGTGAACTTTCTTTCCTATTACGCACTACATCAGATATGAGATCAATGATTGATGTACCAAGAAGTATTTTCCCACGTACACTGACACTTCCTAATATATCCCAATTTATAATTTCAGCACTGTGTAGGTTATCATACAATAACTCGGCTATCTTCTTACTCTTTATGGGAACTGATTTTAGTGTTTGAATTTTTATAAAGTCTTTGATTTGATCATCTTCATCCTTCTTCATATTTGTTGGTTCATTTTTCATATTTTCATCTTCTTTCTCACTTGCTTTTTCACTAATAATAGGTATGGCAATAGGATTACGCAATTCACTTGTAAAGTGTAGGAATCGTGAGAGTACTTGTTTATACTTTAACCACTTTTCATCATCTGTGAGATGCTTTAGCTTTAATATGCGGTCCATTTCCAGGTCAAGTGAAGTTATAGTATTATTAACAGGATTCTCAGCATGTTGTTGAATACGTCCTAGAGTATCAGGGTCAATGAGTAACATTTTCTTTGCATGATTCATGATCTAAATAAACTTCCTAGAAGACCGCTTATAAGAGGCGCAAGTAAAAGAGGGAGAAATTTCACCACCCGTCTGTTTGTAAAAGCTTCTTTTTTCTTTTCCAGTTCTCACCGCGACGTACAAGTTTCCGTAACCTTCTTGTGTCGAGCGAGTCTTCTCTTCTGAGAGTTATTTAGCGATACACGTCCTTTTAAAGTGTTGTCAGCACACTCACAGAGGATTTTATAAGTCCTACATCAGCAGCTTTAATAATTGACTTGCGCATCATGAGGACTTTCATGTTGAAGAACACGGAGCAAATCTGCATGGCTCAGTACTGTACTAGACATGATGCTCGACTGATTGAATTTGTGCTACTACTCATTGTTTTATAGATTTTTTCGGAAGATACACCCTAACAAGCCTTATCATCTGGAAATATTGAAGTTCTGAAACGCATTATGTCTGGTGTAGATTGTTTTAAAATCAAATAGGAGATATCCGTGTGGTACAGATGTTGCATCTTCAAAGGCTTCACACACAAATAGAGGGTTGGTCAGGGTAAACTTGTTTTGGACAAATGACTTATTTGGGGCCCCATCAAAGTGGATTTTTGAAAATACCAAGTAATGAGAGTTTAGAGAAATGTCTCTGCGTCCTTTGCCTTGATGAAACATGTTTTGAGATAAGAACATGATACTCAAATTTCTATGATGTGATCCTTGGTAAATAAATCCACAACTCTTTCATCAGCTTCGCGCATCATATCGTCTATAACTACTAGCTTAGCACCTTCATGTGGTGAGAAATCTTCAAGTTGTGGTAATCCTTTGTGAAAACGTACAGCGTTATTTTCATTTTTCTCGTAGAGATCCTGCCATTCAGAGTAACACCACACCACTTCTGTAATTGGTTTGTTCACGAGTGCTGGTAGATGTTGTATGAATTTTGTAACAAAGTGTGATTTTCCGCATCCTGTAGGACCACAAATTAATGCCGTAAATGGATGTTTCCACTGCGGGTCCATGTCATCAACTGAGCTTGTATTGTACTTACGCTTTCTTATAAAGCATTAATTTAGACACCCAGAGTTTACGTACTTGTAGGTTTGTTAAGAAAAGTTATTTTAAAAGAACTTGTAGGTGTGTTTAACTTATTTTCACGCATTTTGTTTACAGAGCATAACAACTTGTATGTTTGTTAAGTAAAAGTAATTTTATGTACGAGTGTATTTTCTTAAGAGACTATATTATGAACTAATAAGTTTGTAAACTAGGATGGAAAGGTTATGTGTGTGTGTGTGTGTGTGTGTGTAGTGTTGTGTACAGTGTGTACTTTGTGTGGTGTAGTGGAAGGAGAAGTAGTGTACAGTGTGTACTTTGTGTGGTGTAGTGTGAGATTTAGTGTACAGTGTGTGCTATGTGTGGTGTTGTGTGAGAAATAGTGTACAGTGACTAAGTGTGGTGTAGTGTGAGAAATAGTGTACAGTGTGTACTATGTGTGGTGTTGTGTGAGAAATAGTGTATGGTGTGTACTATGTGTGGTGTGGTGAATTGTAGGTTGAGAAGTATTGTAGTGTATGGATGTAGAGTGCTGTGTTAGTTTTTCACATTTTCTTTCAGAGTATAACATTTTGGTAAAAATATTTTAACATTTTCCTTAAATGCCACAAATAATATATTGAAAAAACATCAGAAAAAAAATTATCTCTTTTGCATACATTTTCTTCATAGAGTATAATTAGAACTTAAAAAGTTTGTAATGTGAAAACTTAATTTTGCGCAGTTTCATTACAGCATAGTAAGAACTTGAAACTTTGCAAGGAAAAGTTATTACTTTCTCGCATTTTCTCAGGGTCATATGAACAGTGCAACTATAAAAGTTTAAATTGTATCAGCAAAGAATGACGGCGCCATTTTAAAGAAAATCTAAAAGTTTAAATAAAACTCTTTCAAGTGCATACAATTCACTCTTTGTCCTATTCAATTCCATATAATCAGAAAGTCTAGACATTGACAGCACTCTTGTATTGAACAAAAGAAACACTTTAAGAATAGGCCATTCAAGGTTAAATAATAAGAACATGTCTAGACGATAATGAACATGGCAAGCAAGTCAGCCACTTGTGTGGTATATGTCTTTCAACTGCACACAATACACTTCTAGTGAAAAGTCTATTGAATACCTATAATTGGATGTTATTCAATTCCTTTATGAATAGGGGGTTCAATTTGAAAAAAAATAATTGGGATGTCTAGACGCCTGTCTGTTGTGTACTATTGAATTGCATGCTTTTCAAAAAGTAAATTAAAACTTGTAAACTTAGATTGCAACTACAGTCAGTTTCATCTTCAAGTCTAGACAAGTATGAATTGGGTCACGTAAACAGTGAGCATGTGGTAATAACATAATTTTGTGAAAACTTATTGTATGACATTGCGGCTCCATTCAAGGTATATAATTGGAAAGCCTAGACGGCAAACCACTTCTGTCTGTGTGATACTGGTCTTGCAAAGTAACAAAATTCACCACTAGGCAGCGCATCAAGTAGTGTCCGTGCAGGCTACAGCATGCATATAGATAGTGCAATCCACTGCGCAGCTTATTCTGCGCATTGACACCGTCATGGTGGGGGTAGGTC
Organism: Sweltsa coloradensis; assembly: GCA_024449915.1. Classification (NCBI taxonomy): domain Eukaryota; kingdom Metazoa; phylum Arthropoda; class Insecta; order Plecoptera; family Chloroperlidae; genus Sweltsa; species Sweltsa coloradensis. The sequence goes on from JAMZAV010001072.1 coordinate 384,659, forward strand.
ATAGTCAAGCTCAAAATTGTCAGTCTCAGGCCAGTCTTCGTCCAGGAAGGACGTACACGATGCTCCGTCCCCAAAAGTTAGGTTCTTGTGTCAAAAATAAAAAGTTAGGTTAAAGCAGTCACACTCTAGTGTAGTGTCCACCATCTTGAAGAAACAAGTCTTGACAGGTTTGCATGACGTCATCATGTTAGGTTAAGTTAGGTTAAAGTGGTCACCCTCTAGTGTAGTATCCGCCATCTTGAAAAAAGTTAGGTTAAAGAGGCCACACTCTAGTGTAGCATTCGCCATCTTGAAATTAAAAATTCATAATTAAAAAATTAATAATTAAAAAATTAAAAATTCATAATTAAAAAATATATGAATAATTAAAATATGAATAATTAAAAATATGATTAATTAGGGGTAATTAAAAATTTGCATAATTAAAATTTGCATAATTATAACAATGGGGGGCGTAACCACTGCCGAGTGGCGTACACTCTACTGGGGTGTCTCGCCTTGTACGATTAGCAGAGCCATGCTCTGGGCCAATTCTACCCGGGCCCAGAAAGGGGGTGTCTCGCCTTGTACGATTAGCAGAGCCATGCTCTGGGCCAATTCTACCCCGGGCCCAGACGGTTTTTTTGGACCCACAGTAGAATTGTTTGGACGTTGCTGCAGACGCAGACGGTGGCCATACCTGCACTCGCGAATACATGGACACAATAGTTTATAAATTACTTGGATTAGCCTAATCCAATTTATTATTACAAACCTCTCGTTGCTTGGTACATTCCAAGGTGAGCCCATTCACGATGACAGTGACAGCTGTTGCTGCTGTTGCAGAATGTAGATCCCAGTTTGTTACCTGCACCTTTGTGTTAACAAACTACAAATGCCATAATTGACAAATGAAAATCATTTGTATGCAGTTTGCAGCTCTGTATACGTTTGTAGGCTGTGGGAAATAAAGGATTATTATTTGTTCACTTGTGTATGAACTTACTTATATAGGTTTTACACAATTTTGTATTAATTTTATGCTTCTGCGACCGTATTGTAATGTAATAAATAAGAAGCCTGCTTATCGGCAAGGTCGTTTTTTGTTGTATTCTGCTAAATATGGCAGTTTGCTGTTGACAACACTGTTCAATAAGCAAATGACAAAGTTGCATTCCGTATAGCTCTATAGTCTCCGTGTGGGAACTATGAATTTTTGCATGATCGTTTAAAAAACCATTCAGGCAGGTGAAATAATAGGAAATATGACTATAATATGAGTGCATCCCGATAAATGCAAGGGTTATGAATTGACGACACTCTCATCAAAACTATTATTTCGTAGTCACTAGGGATAAAAAGCAAAATGTTTAACATCACATTCAGTCAGCACTAAGTACATTTGCATATTATATTTACCAAATATTTTGAAGAATACAATACCTAATATAAACTCACTCGATTGTCTCAATTACTCAAAATTTAAATTTAAAATTTCCAATACCGTTTCTGTGCCTTATGTCAGGCTATTTTCACTCTCCCACGGTCCACCATAAAATGAACGAATACGAACTACGTAAACATTGTTGCCAATGCCATTGCGAATTAAATACAAATAAATTCTTGTGTCAAGTAAAAGTAGATGCATTGTTTTTATAGAAGTTAATAGTCTTACTATAGCTGCCTGGATTAGCTTGTTCTTAGTCAATGTGATAGTGAGCCGTCACACAAACAAACTCTTCATCCGTCAGTCAGCCTTGCATAAGAACACGCGACGTCGCACTACAGCAGTGTTTGGCACTTGCTAGGGAAACAAACAAAACAACTACTTGTCGAGAGCACTGTCCTCACTAGTCACTCCTGAGGCAAACACGGGCGAGCGTTCGATTGTGCCGTCTGTTTACACATTACCTAGGCTACCTGCTCCACACTTGCTGCGGGATATCAATGAGGCTTACCCACCAGGCTTATACGTCGGAAGTCTTATTTTTCCAGGGGGAACTTTCCAGCTTACAATTCAAATGCACTTGCACATGCACTCAATTTGAGTCATTCATTTGTAATTTTTCTAGGAAGGTTGGGGGGGGGGGGGGGAGAATATACTATCGCTACCCCTCCGCACGGACGTGACGTAGACATATATTTTAATTTTTACGACTATTGTGATCGTCTAATTTTACAGCCGACTTCAATAATATTTTCATAGGGAGCACAAACTTTACTTTTACCTGGGCTTGTTGCGTTGATCTATTTTTTGTTGTTTGCCCCATTATTTATTGTAATAATGCAATGATCTATAGTTCTATACTGATGGTTTCCATAATATAATACATTATTATGACTATGAGTCTTCATGAACGCAGAGTTTGTTAAGGTGGGACAGGACCTCGTATAGTGGCCTACGTTTTGGGGGAAGGAGACGCTAAAGAGGCCCTGGAGGTGGGGCTTTACAAGTGTCACTCAAAATATTCGAAAATGAAGCCGTCCAATACACAGTCGCAGTTGCCTCGTGTGGCTGTGACTACACAATGTACTGCAGAAGCTCTAAAGCGCGCGTCTCAGTCAGCCAGCGTAGCGCCAGATCGTTCACACTGCTACTCGACTCATCGGCTCACTCGTCGAAACAGTTTTTGAACAAGATGATGTTAGTTTTCCTTTTTCCATCTAGACCACGGACCTAGTCCCGGACGTGTTCTGTTAGTTACTGTGTACTGTGCTATCAGCATCGCATAACCTTGTCAAGGCAGGCGACAGCCAACCATACAAGTAAGGTTGTGTGCATTCAGTGCATACGTAAACGTACTATAAGGTTTTTTAAGTCGTGCCGTAGGCACCCAAATATCTTGTAGGATATTGTATTTTTCATACATTTCCCAGTGAACAAGGCTTCCCCTCCCCCACCCGGGAAGAGGTGACTCTACAAAACAGGGCTCTGCTATAGGCCCTGTGTCTACCCCTTCAGGGTATATTCAGTTACATATTATCAAAATAGGAAAATCCAACCCAAAAATAAACCTGGAACTTTCTGCAAAAACCCCTACAAA